>WOFM01000180.1:0-600000 GCA_011428145.1 Ericerus pela | reverse complement strand
AAATGAATGGACGGGGAACCAAACAAAAGAAACATGAAAAAGTACCATAATCTAAAATAATTTTTTGCAAGAAAAAAAAAACAGAAAAACTGTGAAAAGCACCAAATTGAGAATAATTTTCGAGTGTTTCAACAGAAGCTAATAGCCTTATAACTGCGACAGCGAATATTTTAAATACCTTTCCACTTTTATTTTATTTTATGTTTTTGGAGAAGGAGGAAGTTTATTGTAACTTTGTAGAAAGTATCTACCTGTTATGTTATTTCTATTATTTATATTCATTTTTTTTGGTAGTGCGAGGATAAAGGTTTCCGAGGGAAAAAAAGGCGTGTTAATAAACCATAGATAGGTAAACCGTAATAAATAATAACATTGTATAATTTTTTTCCAGAGTCTAGCTAATGCTGATTTCGTTTTTTGGAACATTTTAGATCACGGTAGTCAATAAGGCTCGAGACGAATGATACTTCTTAAATGATTGAGCCAATAAGAGTGAACTAGAATTTGTTTCTCGTATTTGTTTCTATTTTGAAAAATATCCATAGGGATCGAAGTAGCTGAAACAAAAATTATTATGTTTTATGATGAATCACAAATTAATTAGAATCAGCCCAAATGTACAGAATTTAGGAAGCAGGGCTTTGCAGAATTTTGGATACTTATATTAACTCCCTTGACCGTTTTCAACTATAGTACCAAGTTTAAATCATACAAGTTTCTAGATAATAAGTCATTTGTGTAGACTGGAAGAGAAGAAAAGAATAGAGAAGAAAAAAGGCGCGAGTTCAACTGGAGCTTTATCAATGAAGGAATGATGCGTAAACATAATAATAGTGTGGCTGTGTGTGCGCGCAACACCCACACATCATGTAACGCACACAAACAAAAGTTACAGTGACATGGAATCTGACGATTGTAATTATCATTTACCCTCTACAGTAGACTGAGCGCTAAGATGTTTACACATCAAAAAGGCATGAGTTACTATGGGGACTCATGAAGGATTGATGTGTAAACATAATATTGTGGTTGTGAGAGTGCGCAATGTGCACACACACAACCACACACATGCATGCCAACAGTTACGATTTATAAGATAGTTAAGGTTGTAATTCTCATGAATATACTATACCAAGTGCTCAGATTTTTACATATCAAAAACCCTGATTTGTCGGGATTCATACTTCTCTTCATAAATTCACATCTGTTTGGCATTATTGTGATTTATTTTCTCCGCCTTATCCAGCCCAAATTTTGGTATTCCTAGAGCCATATGTATTGTGGTTGATGGTAATGGACAGTTGCAGTCGTCAGTGGCTTTGGCCGTGGTTGGTAGCTAGGATCAGTGGACATGATTAATGGCAATACTCACTCAGTCATTATGATTAGTGATCGTGTTGAGTGGCTGTGTTTGCTAACTGCATACGTCTACTAGAAGTTCAAATCTGTCTGTGGCAATAATTATATGGTTGATAATATATGATTTGAGCTTCTGGTCTCCGACTATTGTCATAAAGAGGTCTATATATTGCTTAAATTTGATAATAACCCAGGTATTTTGATACCTACTCCAATAAAAGATCATGCATACATCGGTTTTAAATGGAAAAAACTGAGATGAGTACCAATTAAAGCTTAATTATAATTTTGAGGTTTGTCTTCTTTTTTTGCTTTGAAAGTGTCAACCTTGTGTTGATACTTAACACCAAGAAATTTGGATGGGTTTATCAGCGAGGTTCACACAAACCCAAAAACCAATACAAAAAATTGCTTGTCGAAAAGAACACCCTGCTACCATTTTATTCATCGAACAAAATTAATTAACATCAAATTTGAAAACTAGTTGTAACAGCTTGAAGGAACGTCATCTCATAAAACGAATTCGAAACATTTACGTTTAATTTACGAAAGAGTAGGTAAATTCTTTAAAGACACTAAATAATGTCAACGTCATTTTACGCCTGGTTGAAATGAAAGTTTGAAAAATTAAACATCGTTTCGACTCTGTGTTGAAACCGCAGTGTAAATAAAACAACAAACACCCAACCACCGATGTGTCTAAGTGGCGAATAAAACGTGTGCTCTCAGATGCTGGTATTTAGGTAATTTCATGACAAAAAAAAAAAAAAAAAAAAAAAGAACAAACCTTATAATTATCTATATGCACTGAATGCCAACCTGGATACAATATTTTCTTCTTTATCAGCCGATGAATCATTCAACTGCTAAGAGTGAATTTAATAGTCGAAAATTATTATGAAGGTATGCAGATTCACAACAATCGCAGTAGTGAAAAATTCAAACGTTGGCCTTGGTACCCAAAAAATGGAAGAGGAAATTAGGTACTTGTAAAGGATTTTTGTCACCTGCTGGTTGCTGAACTACAAATTAATTAATGAGACATATTTACATGTTAAAACAATATAATATATTATCATATATTCACCACGAACAAAGTAGAAGCAAAAACGAAGCATCAAAAATGGAGTGTATGTAAAATATAACAACAACATGACAATGATGTATATGATAAACAGAAAAACGAAGTATGAATTTGTTAACTTCGTGATTGTGAACATGAAAAACCATCTGTGATCAGTGTAGCCTATTAATAGATGAGAAAAGTGCAATAAAGATTATTTATCAGCCGGACTAATCATTCAGATGCTAAGTTTAGGCTCTTGATCACACACGAGTTGAAATATACGTAATTTTGGAAAAAATACAATCTAAAATGAAAACATTTTCAATCTGTAGTGTGATTATCTAACGTAGTTCTCTGCTGAGTAGGGGTAGATATAATAAGGTCGAAAATTATTGTGAATTGATACAGAACGTGGTAGTGAACAAGTTAAACGTTAGGCTTGGACCCAAAAAATGAAAAAGGAAAATACCCGAAAATAATTTTCGGTACCTGTGGGCTTCCGTTTCTGCCACCACCAAAAGTTTATCACTTTTTTACGATAATAATGTTCAATAATATTAAATTACTAGTCTATATTTTAGAAAATTCTGCAATCGAAAACGTTCAGTTTTCATCAATAATGTGGGAAAACCTTTCTGCATCAGCCAGTGGCAGACCCAATGTGTCGTTTTTGGTGGAGGGAAATGCAGAAAAATTTTGTGAAGTCGTTTTTTTTTTTGCTCTTCAGAAAATTTTTTATGATTTTTACACAAATTCTGGGGTCTATTGAACTTTTGTAGTTTTTTTTTTTGTTTTTTTGTTTTGGCATTTTTGGCGGAAATGTCCCCATTTTTCCTTTGAATTCGCCAGTATAAAAAATGTGTGAGTGAAAACCTCAATGTTAAATCAAATCTTGTACTTATTCAATTTAGTTAGACGTATCGACTCGACTAGTTTTTCCTAGTAGGTAACAGTTTCAGCCACGTTTGATTTCAATTATTATCGATGATTAGTGGAGAATATGTAAAGAAAATTACGCAAAAATAATGTTTTTTGGTGTTTTCGTTTTTTTGTTTGTTTGTTTTTTCGGCCAAAATGCATAAAATCGTATTCGTATATACATTATCTGCCGATGTTAATTGCTAGACGTTAAAAGGGTACTTACAATTCGACGAATAAAACTGTATAAGCCAGCATACTCGTTATTTACCCAGCTGGAATAGAACAGCATATATCTTACACATCGGCGAATAATAAATTATAGTGGCGATTCGCAAAAAGTTTGACCAGAACGGAGGCTGAAAGATGGATGGAAAAAGTTGTATTTTGCTGTGCACTTGTAAAATTACAAAATACATAGGTACACCTCATTTCTGTTTCGACCTGATTGTGCAACATTTGCGACGGAAAAAATACACTATAGGTATATGGTACAAAGTTGCGCACATAAATCCTGTAAATAATAATTTAATATTCGGTTACGTATTTTAACAAAAACCCAATTTTCTAGTATTTTATCGTGTTTTATTTACTCGAACGAAAAACTAGATACTATAACGGAGGAATAAAATGTTAAGCAAATATTGCCTCGCCATTAAAACTGCAATTTTATTTATTCTACTCGAAATGTATTAGTTAATACTCGTAATCATGTACCAGTACAGACATATATGTAATATGGTAAGTACGACGAACCTATTTATGTAAGGGTTTTTTGTCTGGAAGTGTGATTCTGTACCAAATTCTGGTTGGTTTTATCATCAGTTTTAGCAGAAAAAAAAAAAAAAAGAGAACTTACCGACTTTCTTGCATTATTTTGTTCGAGTAAAGGGCTTGCTCATGCACTGGTGAACATCTGGTAACGTAAGATGAAATGCAAGTAAAGATTTTTGGTCAAAATTAATTTGCTTGTATTACCTTTTGTTTTACTGTTGTTTTCACTTAACTTACTTATTTAGGTACCTACTTACTTACGTAGGTATACTTATTTTGGTACCAGACTACATTCTTGGTTTGGTTTCTTAATAATAGGAAATTCTCGGCTCCGCATTTACTTATTACCCGCTGTCATTAATTTGAAGTTCATACTTACTTATTTTAATATTTGTTGAAACATTATGTATTTTGTCGGATACTTGTTGGCAACACTGGTTTCATCGATAATGCGTATATGTCATATTTCTTAATTGTCAGTTACTTATTTCGTTCTGTACTATAATGGTGAAAACATCTATTGTCATCTGTTAACAATGCACTCTTTTTATGGTGCGGTACCTACCTTAGTGTGTAATATTATTTCATTTTATAAAACCATTTCGTCGACCATTCGTTATCAATACATTTAAAAGTACATCTTCGGACATCAACCCTCAATGTCCAATAATATTGATACCGAAGAAACTTTTCTCCTTGATAGTTTTTAATAGACTTCTAAATATGTTTACGTTAAAAACAAGTTTTTAAAAGAGAAACTTTTATTATTATTATTTTTTTTGGCTTTAACTTCATGCGAAATAAATATTATTTCGGTGCGGTAGGTTAGCTGCAGTATTGGTATATTTGAAAATCGCAGTAGTGAGTAGAATAAAAGCTTATAAAAAGACAGAGGTTAACAAATTTATCTGTATAATTATGTTTTGTTGTTGTTGTTTTTTTAATATTGTTCCAGCGAAACTTTTTAACCTGGGAACCAATTTTGATGGAGTTTCTTTTAAATGATAGAAAATTTGTTAGAATCTGCATCTGATGATAGTTTCTGAGTCATACATTGCCGCTAACGCTGAAAACAAAAAAAAAATAAAAAAATAGAAAAATATAGAAAAAATGTTTTCTATTAAAAGTCTTTTTTAAATTTCCCCAATAAGAGTTCCTCCATGATAAGAAAAAGAGCGTGGATTTTAGTAACTGCAGTCCCCAGACCTTGATCTTGCTAGAGAAATTTTAAAAGGATTATTTTTCTCTTTTTAGTCTAATTTTTGTTTATTTTATTTTATTTTTTGTTTTTGAAGTCTGTTCAATTTTTTTAAAACCATTATTAATTTATGTTTCTTAATAACTGTAAACAAAAACAGAGAGAAGCATTGAGAAAAATTCCCGAAAAAACGTGATGGATCGAGAAAACAATCGAAAATGTGGTCAACTGAGAAAAACGTGAAAACAAAAATTTAAATTTTACTTGAAAAACAATAATATGACAAAACTTTTAGCCCTTTCCTTCTCAGAAGTTTTGTCCGACTTTCGCCTCTGTTAATTAAAGAGTAATATCGATAAGGCCTACTTTGAAGAGAAGAGTGAGCACCCATATGATTATGAATCATATGAACGGCAAATATTTTATCCATATTTGTTAATTTTAATTTTCAACTCTCATTTAGTATAGGTACTGTGATTGTCTACACCGACCATTTCACTCTGAATTTAAGGTGATAGTTTATCTCTCATAAGGGACATTATCATTTGAAGTAAGTAAGTAAACTAAATTTTCTCTATCGATTCATTCGTACCTACTCACTTAACTGCGAGTATGAGAATGAAGGCCTCTAAGTAAGACTAGTCTTCTCCTCTAACAAAATATCAAGATAGACGATGTTTTCTCGGCAACATAGTGTTTCGCATTTCTTGAATTATTGAGATTTTTTTTTTTTTTTCAAAATAATTCAAAATAACTATATTATACTCATAAGTCACGAAATAGAGGATACTTACAGAATTATTTTTTCAAATATTTGAATTAATATTTTTAGTAAAAGCCTACCTATTCTTATTTTCGTTCATTATAACCGAACCATCTAATGGTATAATTGTATACAGTCTTTAGATACTTACTTAATATTTTCACGAAAATTTAACTTCTTACCCACTTTCAAGTTACCTAAACGTATGACACAGGTACATAACTATCTAATTGAAAACATCCTGATTCATAGTTACATCAAAATTTCATAGATTAGATATTTCGTTAAAAAAACAAGCGTTTTCGACATTTGTAAGCACAGCTGTTCAAGTATAAACTATTTGACGTACAATTCGACGTTTTAAAATTCACTTTCATAAGCTTGTAACATCTTTTTAAGTGCAGTTATGTAATGTCATAAGGAGCTGTAGTTTCTTAATAATTATTCATGAAATAGTACACAATTAGGAAAAAAAACATTTCCGCCAAATTGAATAGAATATGTAGGAATGTACATACTAAAGTTTTTTTATACAATGAATCTTAAAGGAACAAATTATATGAATTATTTGTCATAATTATGAGTACTTAAGCTAATGAATAACTATAACTACCTACCTATATAACTTATTGACGATTTAAGAGGATAATCTTCGATCATTTTTCGACAAAATCGAATCTCTTTTTTTACAGATTTTCCAACTTGGTATTCAGCTGATAACTATGGCTTTAGCTTTTCTATTTTATAAATTTTAGTCTACTTAAAGTAATCCACCCTATGCGTTCGTAACATTTTTACTTAAAGATGCATGGAAGATGACAATAATTCAACGTAGCAAATATCTGTCTCATCAAAATTATGCTGGCACTATAGGCTATCAATCGAACCTAAAATGGCGTCCAATCGATCAAAGTACTGGTCACATAGCAAACTTCTAAAACTGTATTACATTTAAAAAAAAAAATTAATCTTGTAACTATCGCCATTTTAAAAAACACGTATCATGCCATAGTAAATTCGTACCCAGCAGTAATGTTGAAAGGCCAAAAAAAAAAAAGCTATAGGAAAAGTAAGAAAGAAAGAAACGGAAAGGAAAATATAGAGACCATTACTAGTCAAACGTCATTACTTTTGTTTTTCGTGATGTTTGGTGAGAGCAGAGAAAAGTGTAAAAAAAAAGGGATGAAAAGAAATAGAAGGAAAAGAACAAGATACGAAGATGAGCATTGATTGTAGGTAATATTCAACGGAGAAGCTGTTTTTTCTTTCTTCATTCGTCACATTTGTCAATAGTGTTGGGCGGTAATTTATCTTCACCAGATACTTGCCTGCCCTAAACAAGGAATTTTCCTCATCTTTTTCGGCTCTGTAACGTAACCTGTCCATGCGAAGATAAAGTGTCTTGGACCGAAAAGCGAAATAGGTAGTGAGCAGTTCAATAATAAAAGCTTACTAACCTTATTTAGAAGCTTCTACTTTACTCATTTACACTCGAAGGTTTCCGATCTATTAATTAAAGGAAAATGCTTGAGAATTAATTATTTATTAAACATAAAGTTAAAATTTTGTAATAGAGAAGGTAGTCATTTACCTACATTTTGTTCAAGTATTTGCGGTAATGAATCGATTATTGTAAATTATTAATCTCCTTGTAACGCATAATATCTTGTTATTGCCTTTCGGAGGCATGACTGGACCATTTTATACGGTTTCCTCTTGACTTTTTTGTCTAATCATTTGATGAAATTCTTGCATTTCAATAAAATATTGTTATTTTAAAGATTAGTAAGTTTCCAGACAAGTATGAAGAACGAAATAATAACCTGATCGAATGTTTTTCAGTTGACAAGAGACGACCATGAATAAAGCAGTGACTCATTGATGAGTATTTTTATGTTCCAGTAAATCAACAATGTTTATTCATTTTAATTGAACAAAGGAGCTTCCAGCAGGCTTCTCAGTAAAAGTGGAAAACTGAAATAGTTTCGATTTTAATGAAAATTTCTCTATTGCAGATTAAAGTTTTCAATTTCGGTTCGATTAAGAGTTTCCATTTTGCCTAAAGGGAGGCATCAGGCTCGTGCGAAAAGTCTCAATGTCTCTCAAAAATGAACGAATGCTCAACGAAGAAAAAAAAAATTGTGAAATTATGTAGAATTTAATTATCATAATAAATAACCATGAATTAGGTTATGGAAAGATGTCCAAGTGTACGCGCTGAATGTTCTAAAGGTCATAATTGAAAAAAACTGAAATATTGTTATGGAGGCATAAGTGAACCCCGAACTACAAATCGCCATTGAAACCACACGCATGAGTTGGGTCATGACTGATTTTCTACACATTTTATCAAAAATGTCGAATGTATATAAATGGGAGACATTTCCACCAAGTGTATTTGCTACCAAGAACTTTTACGAAAAATCTAGAGAATCATTGGAAAATGTATCCGTTTCATGAGAAAAGAAAACGATTGATACAATGTTCCCATTTTTACCTATTTTAAAAAGATTCATACAACACGTATCTGTGTATGTAGGTATAATTATACAATAAAACCTTGAAAGCGGAAAAACTCGAAATTTAATAAAAAAATTCATATAAACATTTTTCTTGATGTATTACTAGAAAAAATTGAAGAAGGCATCTGTTATGTTGTAACAATATTTATTCATTATGGCTAAAAATGCGAAATTTTCAAGACTTTTTAAAAACTTAATATCAAAATTAGAATACTGTGGTACTAAATTTCTAAAGAGACTGATTTTTTAGGACAGAATTCAAAAAAAATTTTTCTTCAAATGTTCCAAAATTCTAAGAGCGAACCTAGCCAGAACTGCCTGAAAATCATATTATGTGGAAAAATTTTATACCCAACAATGTCTTTCACGGAGAAATTTTTTCAAAGCTTTAGTATGGGAAATCAACTGACCGTAAAAAACAACGTAACATGTGGTAAAATGTCTTTTTCGAGAACATATTAATGGGGTTTTACAGAAATTATACCTAACTATATTATTTTATGTGTGTGTATCAAACAATTTTCTCACAAGAATGAAAGAGGTTACAATTTTGCTTTAATAGAGCTTAAATTTGATGAGTATGTAGGCACATTTTGTTATTATATTGCGTGGGAATACTTTTAGCGCACATTGATCAAGTGCTTGAGGAGCAGGAGCTTAAAATGAGTTTCACTATTGAGAAATTCCAGGTGAACCAAAGAATTGGGAACAAAAGCAGGTTTTCCGTTATTTCATTTGCTATGCATTAATTTATTAACCTGTATTTTGGTTCCACTGTATTCTCAGTCCGTCTTGACGTTATGAAACTTGACAAAACAATTCATTATGAATTTCCTTCACTTTGGAAGAATGCAGGGTGAAATAAAATGAAGTGTCAACGAAATTCATAGAGAAGTGAAAGAATGAAGTGTATTGTCTAGGGATGAACCATTCAGCCGATTGAAACTAAATTTTGCAAAATGTTAGAATATAATTTGTGGATTTAATATCAGAACGGAATTTTGTGTCGATTTGTTGGGGTTACACTGATTGTTTGAGCACTTGTTGGTTACACTGATGTACGATACCGCCGTTAATACTACTAAGATAATTTTATTCTTTCTTACTTCTTCTATTTGTACTCGTAGAGTTAACATCTAATTGTTCTTCTTTATATAATAAAGTGATTACTTGGTGCGGTACTGGAGTGATGTTATTTCTTTATTAATTGTTCTTGACATGAATATATTTATTACGGACATCAAGCCCCCAATGTCCAATACAATTGTTTGAGAATTATGCGTTTGAAAATGATTTAAGTTCCAATAATGCAACATAATAGGATGTAATAGACGAACCATAGAGCTAATCAAGACCAAAACCACTAGGGTTTGTCCTTGTGTAGATTCAAATAAGTGTACCGAATTTCAAAATTCATAAATATAATTATTATTTATTATATACCTATAAGTATAATTTATAACTGCATATAATTATAGAAAATACCAGATAAAATGGTCGTCTTTTTTTATTGTCTATACTTATTCAGGTATGTCAGAATGGGAATATATCTTGCTCCTTTCTTTTCTTAACATTGATATTTTTTGTTCATTGAGAGCAGTTTACTTTTTCACTTCTAGGTCTCTTTATTACCTCGTTGATTTAAAATAATGTTTTTTTTAAAAGATTTTGGGAAACTATAAACACAGAGTTTATGTTTTGGGTAGTGAACATCATGGAACATACACCTTTCTTCCTCTTAAGTTGATTTTCCCCTTTTACAGCCCCCTAAAAACAAAACTTTGTACAATAATAAATTTTGATGGTTTTTAACTCCAAAACTATTGCATCTATAAAAGATGAGTATATTTTCTAATTTGTGGAAAATTTTATGAGAAATCTGTTTAATAAGCATAAAATTTTCCGTAGAATTGACCTTTTAACGAGAAAATCACAAAAAAAAGTGTGAAGTATGATTTAAAATATCTTGACTGCCCGACGGAGAAATATCAACTTGAGAGGTGGCAAGTATTCGATTTTATACCTACATATAGTTCGCCCCTAATACAATTAACCTTCAAAAGGCAAAACATTAGCTTAATTTTTTCATGAGAAAAAGGGGGTGGTAATGTGGCGAACTTTAGTTCAGAAAATAGATCGTCACATTACCTGTAACTATATGTTTGTATACTATTTATTATATGTATATATATGAATATATATATATATATATGAATTTCAGCTAATATTGACAAAATTTTCCTAAGGTAATGAGACAAAAAACGAACCTACCCTCACCTCTGGGTCTCGATACAAGATCAATTTTAATACGTAGATTGTCTTCGAAACCTTCATAAAAAATGATGTTTGATGATTTTTGAATACCTGCTTTTCTGGCGTAGCCTGCTGCGTTAGGGTTTTTCTTTTATTTTACTATGAAGGCGCTTCGCGTATGCAAGTTCTCCATTTCACTTTATTTTAAAATTCGAAATTTCACCATTTCATAAAACTTCTCTCCCCTTTAGAAAATTACATAGCTCGTTCACCAATGGAGAAACGTGATAAAGCATATTTGGGCAAGATACAAGTGCAAGTTTAATGAAAGCTATATATGCATGGTATCTTGCCTTTCATACGAACATCGGCTCAAATTTTCAGCATCGTTACCTACACTGCAGTAAGTTTATTCTTATCTAAACTTATCCGCGAATACGGTTTATGTAAAAAGTTTACTCTTTTCAGTATTTACTTTTGTGACTTTTCTGCTTTTCAGCATTGTGTATCGTATGGTAATTAATTTCGACGTAAAATACATTGTCACGAGTAGCACGGTTGGTCGCGTAATTTATCTCTTTATACCTACATGCAACGAATCTGGAAAACGTTTTCTTATACAATAAAATAAAGAAAAAAAAAATGGAAAGAAAACAATAAACCGAACGATAAACCAAGTTGGCAGCCGCTATCACGGGCAATTCAATGTAAACTGCAGATACGTAGCTTTCATCTATATCATGTAGCCTATTGTACGTACACTCGTATTTTTTACTCTACCTACCTACGTTTCAAAGTAATTTACAACTCGAAAAACGAAAAACATCTCCAAGTAAGTAAAATAAGAACTACTTCGTAATTTGTACTATTAATATCAGAACGGTATTTTTTAGGTAGGTGCATCGAAAGTAAGGTATGATAATTACTTATTTCATTAGATTTTGTTGTACGGCAACAACTAAGAGAGGGTAGGGGTTTTTTCTAAGGTTAGATAAGAAGATTTTACAACCATTATTATGGGAAATTAAAGAGATTATTAAAAAAAAAATCTATGTATATTTATAAAGAAGTTCGAGTAGGAAGGAATTATTATACTTACTTAGAAAATGTTATTCAAATGAAATGGAATAACAATGGATTGGTGTAATTTGTAATCAAATATGTTGATGACAAACTTTTAAAATCTAATATTAATTATTTTTAGAACAACCATCAAACAAACACAATTAGGAATTCAAGTGCAAAAATTAACAGAATTCACCTAAACGATGAAGTTCTTAGAGTACATTGAAAATATGATTACGTATTTTCAGGATTATTGTATGAGTATAACTTGTACCCTAATAGTATGTTATTCAAAATTTTGAGAAATCACGTCTTATTATGAAGAAGAAATTAAATTCAAGATATTCCTTCTAAAATTTTTTTCAAATACAATTCTTGTATTATGATAAATTTTTAAAGATTTTTTGTAACAATAAATTGTTTGCCGAACTTTACTAAATCGATTAGCCAGCTTGAAGAAACAGAAGGAAAAAAAATGCGGAAAAGTGCTGCTTTTTATTGAGGAATGACGCTTCTTTTTCTTTGTCGCAGCATCACGTCTCTCCCACTTGACAGATTTTCACAAAATTTTAACTTCATATAGATGCGTATTTTCAGGTGGTTTTTGCAAAGTTTCGTTTCAAAAGTTCTATTCTGAGAGTTGTAGTTAGGTTCGAAATTTTCAGTTCAGATCCTGTTCTTTTCAATGTTCGTTATCAATATTCTGCCCAATGGTTTTAGTGTCGTTTTTGTATACCTTCAATTTTCATTATTTTTTCTTTCTCGTATTCTTCATTAATTTTTCTTTACTCTTTTATTCTTTTCAGTGCCTCGCGACAATATGTTTTTGTGCGCCCACATTGTTAATTGTTGATGCATGAAACATTTTTCAATAATAATAAAAAATATTCAATTATGTAGTTTGAGAAGCAGATTTTATCCTTATCTCTTTATTATTAGGCAGAGGCTGCGCGAAGCAAGGTCAATCGGTGTGAAGAATTGGTCAATTTTTGCAACAGGTCCAAGTCTCGATATTTTCGTATCGTTCATAATACTTCTTAAATTCGTATTACTAATTATCATCATCATCATCATTACTTTCATTCTATTTTTCTATTATTTCCCATTCATTAATTCTCATGTCATTTCTTCAAGTCAAGACTTGTTTGATGACATCATTTCCTACATAAACAGTTACTGTGTTTACTCATAAACAATGAACTCATTTCTTGTTTACACTATTTTTGCAATCTTGCATATATACTAATTTCTACTAATTTATTTGTGAACACCCACTTTATGTCATATTCTTACGAGATCATTGGTCATACTTATTGTACATATATTTCTATTAACCAATAAGATCAAAACCCTTCTCCAACACTCTGTAAATTCGCCTGAACCTTCCTCTTTTTACTTACTATATAATCTCATGTTTCATACTATTTTATTCATTCTAATTCTTTATACTTAATTCTAATTAACTTAATTTCTACTTGTGATTACCTTGTTACTATTCTTTTAATCTTTGATGTTTATTACTGTTAATGTCTTATAAAGTTTATGTTTAATACACCTTTTTAACTAACTTGTGTATTTGATTGTTCTGTTACAAATATAACCGTCACAAAGTCCAAATTTTGAAAAAAATTCAAACAAAAAGCACTTGATAATTTATAAAGAAAAAAAAACTTATAAAATCTTTAAATTTTTACAACAGCTTATGCTATATCACTTCCCACACTTTTCACCCCTCGCATGGGTCAAGTCATTAAGTATTTCTTTTCATCATTTATAATATCCTGTACTTATTAAAAAAATTTTCATCATTAAATAAATATACAAATTGGAAAAATTTTCACTATTCAACTTTTTGATTTTTTTTTTTGTTGGTACCTATATTATGTACCACTGTAAAACTTTTTATTTAAAAAAGAAATTTTCCAGCTAACCACCATCATTCCAGAAATTTAAGTTGCAACTCATCTAATTGTGTAAGGAAAGATAATTTAATTGACTCGTCGCTTGTTTTCAATAATATTTATACATCAAGAATTTTCATTACTCCCCACCCTAAAATCCAACGCAAAGCCATCGAAAATCTGCGTTTCCTCTTCTTCCTCCTGCTGGAAAATTATTTTCCAATAATTCGTTCTGTACCCAAATCTACTTATTTTTATATCAACTTTATCTTTGTACCGTCTTGTAGAACAATAAAAACCGTACTTATGAAATGAAAATATTAATTTGTACGTCTATTCATCATTCGAACGATATTTTCAAGATTTCAAATTATTATTATAGTTTCTGGTTAAATTACTGTCTTTTATGTGAAACAAAATTTTCGAAACGCGGTTGGTAATGTTGAAATACGTTCAAACCAATAATTTCAATCTGAACAATTCTTTCACGACATAAGTCACATTCTTTTACATCAAACACGACGCCCGAATGATTCCATTGTATTTATGCTCTCTTTCCATAATTTCCAATGCAACGTATTAAAATGACGGAAAGAAATGAAAAATAGAAAATGTCACCCGAAAAAAAAAAAAAGAAAAAGGAAAATAAAAAAGAGGAAGAAATTTGTTGCAACGATGAGAAAATGAACTTTCGCAATCAATTTTTTTTCTCTATCGAATGAATTGCGACGATTTTCATTTTTCGAAATTTTATTCGTATTTTTCACCAGCAGCGTCGTAATTTTTTTTTGTCTTCTATCGGAAACGCTTGACTGCCATCTAGTACTTGGGTACCCTACGTCGGTGATGTTTTAAAATACTTATTGTGATACCATACTGATTTTATTGAAAAGCGCAATAACCATTAATGTCGAAATTTATGAACTTTCAAACATTTGAAAAATTTTCAACCATCGAAATAAGTACGATTAGAATAGGAGTTCTCGCGGTTTTTAGCCACGAAATTTTCAATTCTCATGAAAAGTTTGCAGTCTTTTCACTTCGAAGGTTTTAAGTTTAGCGTTTCAATGTTTCTTGATTTTTAAAGCATGAAAAGCAGCCAAATAATTAACATCTAGCGCAGACTCAGAGAACTGGCTTTCAAGTAGCTCACTTCGTAATGGTCAATTGTGTTCTGAATTTTTCAATAATTGATGTATTTATGCAGCTTAATATCTTTAGTTCTTCGTCACTTTTAATCCTATGCAGAAATTATACGAAGTGTAAAATGTCTCACATAGTTTTAGGGGTTTCTAGACAAAATGATTTAATGTTCAATACATAATTTTTATAAAATCTATGGGAGGCAGGGGTACCATGAAACCGTTGTACCATAGACAAAACTGACTATACCTTATAATTTTCGAACGAACTAGTCCCATAATATTATGTATCATATACCTGGTAAATACTATTACATGTTTACTATCGTCATCCAGTTTGTTGTTCAAAAGTTATTGAAATATTTATCAAAATTATACCAAAAGTAGAATTAAGATAACTCACAAAAAGTGTGACCAATGGGAGAAAATAGTTGAGCATACAAATTTTGGGATATGTTTCAAAGAAGTTTAATAGTCAATAATTAATTACTCAGAGTTATGAATACTCAAAAACGCTTAGATTAAATTATACGATATTAATTTCTAGTAAGAAGTTGAACCTAGTGTACCATGGAAAATATTAAAAATATTGTTCAATTTTTTACAGATAATTTTCCTGATTAAAACTGCCCAAGAATATGAAACATTTGGTCTAAAGAAAGTTTAGGATATTATGTAAGATGACATAAATTAGCAAATGAAAGTGTCACAACTGAAAAACAATCAATTTTCCTAATTATAACTGAATTATTACTATTCAAATAGTAGATATAATCTGTTATCTAAGTATGATTACTTTTAGATGCAACGCACTTCGTTTTGTTTTAGATTATACAAATTAAATTTTTTAGTTTAAAAATATTTTTTTCTTATGGGATTTAAGATATACCATAGTATACCACCCTCAGTTCCACGATACACTGGTGTAGTGTAACATAGAACAAAAAAGGTTACCCCCTTTAAGATATGGAATTAGAAAAAACTATCACCTGTTAATTTTTTCTTTTTGTTTTGTTTTGTAGACGAAGGTTCGTTCTTTTCAAATTTATCTGTCCAAAATTTCTCACTCAATTGTAGCTTGCACCAGAAACAAAAAGGAAAAAAGTGTTCCATGGTACCCCAGTCTCCCTCACTGATTGTACAAGATTGTGGTTGTGCAGTAAGGTGACAATACTAGTTGATTCAAGTTATTTGGTTGGTTTTCCATTGAGATACCATAGTTATGTGATTTAGGTCTAATTATTCAAATCTCTATATTAAGGAACTATGTTGTTTTTAGATTTTTTAATTTTTTTTCTGGCACAAATTGAGGCTAAAACACCCCAACAAAGCTGAGGCTTCGTGTTGGTAATATGGAGGGAAAATGGTTAAATAAATAAAATTTAAAATTAAAATTAAAATGGAGTGAGAATTTTTGTAACAGACATGTACCTAAGCTAGGTGGCTAGTCTAACCTCGGATGTTCCTGGGTTTGTTCATTATTTTTAGGAAATTTATTATTTTAAAATAATTTATTTTTGTATTTTTGTGGGGAAAGCAGCATTCTACATTCTACAAATTACTGTGGGATGATAATCTCAGGTATAGGCAGACTTGAAATGGAATTGAATAAAATAATAAAACAGACATGATCAAATTTTTAGACAACAAAAAACAATATTTAAGTTAAAAATAAATTTGAAAAGCTATACAAAAATGGTGATGTCATTGTTACACTTTTTTTTGCATCATCGTGCAATTTTATTATTTAAACATTTGCCTAAAAAAATTAGTAATGTTTATACTTTGAGGTACCTGAATAAGGACGTCATTGTTGGCCTAAAAACGTTACACTTCTGTATAGTATCATAAAAAATTATTATTTACCTGTATCCTAAAAACATTATCACATTAATAGGGGATTTTATTTTTGACGTCACAGTATGGGGGCACCTCATAAAAAGAATTCAACTATGTGGACAGACAAACAATTAACAGCAATCAACCAATGAAAACACACAAAAATAGTGAAATTGTATTGGACATTGGGGGCTTGATGTCCGTAATAAATATATTCATGTCAAGAACAGTTAATAAAGAAATAACATCACTCCAGTACCACACCAAGCAATCACTTTATTATATAAAGAAGAACAAGTAGATGTTAACTCTACGAGTACAAGAAGAAGAAGTAAGAAAGAATAAAATTATCTTAGTAGTATTAACGGCGGTATCGTACATCAGTGTAACCACCAAGTGCTCAAACAATCAGTGTAACCCCAACACTCCCTTCTTGGTTGAGTGACGCAGTTGGTCCATTGAATTCTTGAGTTGGTGTGGTAAAAGAACTGTTTGGAGAAAACCATTATTATGGAAAAACTCCAATTTTCATTGAAAGAATATTCACTCCTGTTGTTGAGGAAAAACCATATGAACAGTAAAAAAAACCTCAACTTGAATTTTTCCGATCTCTATTCTCCGTACACCTATCTCCGTTTTAAATCTCCTTTAGAGGAAAACTTATAATTAAGAAAAACCTTTATTTCTCCAATTGTTACTCCTATTCGAAGAAACCCTTTTAATCCACAAGGTAAAACTTCGAAATATTGCCAAAAAAAATATTTAAATTTGTGTGTATCATTTTTGTTATTATCGCTTAATTAGCCTTAAGCCACCATAAGACTAGTTAAGTGATTTGTAATTGTTTTTTGAAATAAAGTATAAAATTTGTACAAAATAATAAAATTCATATAATTAATAAAAATACAAAAACGAAAAATAAAACAATTCAATAACACACAAATAATGATAATAATAATAAATGAATAATAATCACTCCTGCCGAACACAAACATATTTGCAAATGGGTAGGTAATACTTAAATAATAATGACTTAATATTGACAAGATCGTTCATTTTTGAGGTAGTTAACTTATTTCCATTTTGTCTCCGATCTACTGCTATCGTGTCTACATGATTATCTGTAAATAAATTATTTTATGTTACTATTACTCCAGTAACATTCAAATCATAATACTCCAAATTTTAGTGGTCGGTGTTGTCCTTAATGTTTAATATTCTCCGTACTAATTTTTCAAATACTCCTATCGACAAAGGTTTAATGAACATGTCAGCCTCCTGATCTTCTGACACAACTTTAACTAAATTTACTTTACCATCTTGTTGAGCTTGTCTCACGTAATGGTATCTTGTGTGTAGATATTTTAAGCCTGGTGCTCCTACCATCTGAGCTCCTTCAATAGCAGATTTGCTATCACAATAAATTGTAGCTGGTAAATAAGATACTCCTATTATTTTCTCCGTTATTTCAGCTTGAGTTTCTATCTCCTTGGCTAATTCACTCATGGCTATGAATTCAGCCACACAAGTGGAAGTGGTTACGCACCGTTGTTTATAACATTTCCATGCAATCACGTCTCCGAATAGTTTAACAGTGTATCCAGCTGTTGAAGCTCCGGTTATTGGGCAATCTCCCCAACTTGCATCCAAGTAACCTTCTAAGTTATCATCTTCTCCAAGATAAGTTAGTCCTAAATTCTCCGTATGTATAAGGTATCTAAAAATTCTTTTTAACTCTTGTATGTTCTCCAGTGTGGGGTTTGATTGACATCTACTCATTAAGTTTACCGCCAATGCTATATCTGGTCTTGTTCCTCCAGTCAGATATAACAAACATCTGACAGCTCCTCTGAACGGATATTTTTCACCAATTTGTGATTCCTCTGTCTGTTCGTAATTATTTTCATTTCTCCGTTTAACTTGCCTTGTCACCATTGGTGTTTTGCAAGGCTTACAGTCTTCCATTTCAAATCTCCTCAATAATTTGTTAATAAAACGAGATTGTTTCAACTCCAATTTATTATTACTCCGATTTCTTTCTATTTCAATACTTAATATTTTTTGGGTGTTCCGATATCTAAATATTTAAATATTTTTCGTAAATTCTCCTTAAGTTGTTTAATTAACTCCAAGCAGTTTCCGGCTAATAATATGTCATCGACATACGCCAGAAGTATAACAAAATTTATCTCCTTTTCTCCATTTGAACAGACAGGGGTCCTTAACATCACTGACCAAGCCAATTTTATTCATTTCTGCGGTAAAAAGGATATTCCAACTTTTTGGACTTGTTCTTAAACCGTAGATTGATTTATTTAATTTGCAAATTTTGTTTGCCCACTCTGAAGGATTTATCTCCACTCCTTCAGGAATCTCCATATATATTGGGGTGGTTACTTCTCCATGTAAAAACACAGTTTTCACATCCAGCTGACAAATCTCCAGATTTTACTTATTTACTATTGATAATAAATTTTGTACTGTTGTCAGCGGTGTTACTGGCGCATATATCTCCAATAAACTATACTCCATTTTGTTTTTAAATCCTCGTCCCACTAATCTCGCTTTATAGCAGATTCCTCCATGTGGTTCCGTTTTGGTTTTGAATAACCAACGAGAATTTATGACATTCAATTTTCTCCCATATTCATCAACGACTGGGTGGTCTATAATACTCCAGACCTGATGTTCATTTAACGAGTTTAGTTCCTTCCTTATAGCTTCTCTCCACTCCTGACTATTTGAGGAACTTATTGCCTCCATATAAGTTTTAGGATCCTCATTTATTTCCACCATAGCTATATACGTAAACTCGTCTGTGTTATTCTCCGAGTCTCTAATATTCATAATGTTTTCTCCTTCAATGTTGAATGCTTCAACTTTTTGTCTTTTCGCCTCAGACAGTCTGTTTGATTTTCTCCGTTTGACTCCTGTTGAAGCAGATGTTTCTTCTTCTTTCTCCGATTCAGACTCCATTTTAAATTTATCAAACCAGTCGTTAATATGTTTATTTTTCTCCAATAGTTTATATTTCTACCTAAAAACTATTTTCCCATTGTTAACAGCATACAACATACCTACCTGCTTATCGCGTACCTATTGTCAATTTAATGATAAGGAAATCGTTACCTATACCTTTCTCATGCCTATGCATGCATATACTCTCGTTTTCGTCGTCATTCTCGTTTGTTATACTTATTGAGTATGATTAAAAGTTCGTTTTCTTGCAACAAGTATTTATTTATTGATTTTGCTCTCAATTTCAGTAAAAATTACTTATATTCTCGTTTTTATCACTAACATTTTTGGTCCTTCGGGCCGGATTATTTTAATCCAGTATAAAAGTTCGATTTTCTATACAGTCTACTTATAATTAAAACTTTTTGGCGTCATTTTACCAGTAAAATATATTGTTTTCGTCTGTTTTCAACAATTTCGTGTCGTTTTTTTCAAAGTTTTTTTTTTGCTGTTGAATTCTGAAAACAAATTGTAAGTTGATTTTAATTGTTTATTTGCATTATGGAGCCTATCAAAAAACGTCGTCGTGTAATAAAGCTCAATCTTGTTCGCCTCAAAGATCAGTTGCATGAATTGGTAAAACAAAAATTTTTAAATATTTAAAATTTAAGTAAATTAGAAGCCATGCTGTCTGATTATCGAATTAAAAAGGATTCCTTTGAAGCAGATACCAATGAATTATTGATGCTTATGGATGAATCAGCCCCAGATTATACTGAACAAGCCAATTCTTTGTTAAAAGAAGTAGATACTATAAAAGATATTTTGTTCACCTGTGAAGGTAAGATTAAAGCCTTTCATAAATTATTATCTACAGAAGAATCTCGACAATCATTAGTTCCTGGTACAGCTGATCTAAATGCATCTATTCGTGGCAATACTAATACAAATCAACCTAAGCTCGAAAGAATTTCGATACCAAATTTTGATGGCGATATTTTAAATTTCCAAAGTTTTCGTGGGTTATTTGAAAATTTAGTACATAATAATTCAGAGCTTTCAAATGTTCAAAAATTATATTATTTAAAACAAGCTTTGACAGGCCGCGCTAAAGACATAATTCGAGACTTTGAGTTGGAAGATACTTCATATCCACAAGCTTGGTCGTATATTTTATCTCGTTTGATAATAAGCGCTCTGTAGTACGTGCCTTATTTCGTAAGCTCCATAACATTAAACTTATCAAAGCTGAAAATCAAATTCGTTGTTTGTTAGATGAGGTTGATGTAATTTTACGTGGACTTAAGTCAGCTGGTGAAGAAATCAACAACACATTCTCTCGTTATATAGCTTATCACATTACGTTATGTCTCGATCCAGTGACTGCAAAGGACTGGGAAAATTCTATTTCCACTACAAAATCGTATCCCATGTTTGCGGATTTACAGAAATTTCTACAAATTCGTGCTTTTGCTGTAGAAGATAGAGCTGCTGACGTCGAATTAAAACCAAAGAAAGAGCAATCGGTTCAAAAGCTTGAGAAAAAGTCATTCGCTGTTACTGAGCAAGCTAAGCTAAAGTGTGTCGTTTGCAGTCAGCAGCATTTTTTGTTTCAGTGCAGTGAGTTTACGAGTAAGAAACCGGAAGAGCGTTTTGACATTGTTAAAAAGCATAAACTTTGTATTATGTGCTTTAACCCACATCATTCTGTCGCCAATTGTCGTTCGAGACCTTGTCCACGTTGCGGTCGACGTCATAATTCACTGTTACATTTTGAAAGTAAAGCCGGTGCGATCATTACTGATAAAAAGCCTGTTCCATTGTCGAGTGTTGGAAAGGTTAACACATCGGCACCAGATTCAGGGGAAAGTAAAAGTTCAAATTCCTTTTCTGGTAATTGTGTGGTTGAATTGCCAGATAAACCTATCGTTCCAGTATCATCATTGTCTAATTGTCGTGCTACCAAAGACAAAATAATCCTATTGCCATCAGTCGTCGCCAAATTTCGTTGTGGTAGTATTTGTGGTCGAGCTCGTTTTTTGCTGGACAGTTGTTCACAACCAACTATTGTTTCGGACGCTTTCGTCAAAAGATATCGTCTTCCTGTTTCCAAAACAAACAACACAACTGCGATAAAGGGTGTCAGTTTGAATCCATATTTAACAAACGACTCCGTTAATTTGACTCTCATTTCTCGTGTCGAACCGTTCGAATTAAATATTGAGGCTGATGTTGTACCTGCTTCCACAATGTCGTATTCAGTCACCTTCGCTCAATCACCTATGTTTAATCATCGTTTGAAGAATTTACAACTCGCTGATCCATCTTTATATCAGAAAAACACATCCATTGAAAATATCGACATCATCCTTAGTGCAGAGTATTATGAAAAGTGTAATCGCAATGAAACACTTGATATTGGAAATGTTACATTGCGTTTGACTCGGTTTGGCTGGACAGTTTCTGGTTGTATGTATTCGCAGTCGCCTATTGCTAAATCATCGTTTTTTACTGCGTGCACTACCTTAGAAATAGATCAGAACCTAAAGAAATTTTGGGAAATAGAAGACGTCGTGCAACATAAAGTTCCATCTACTGATAATGAAAAGTGTGTCGAATATTTTGAAAAAAACTGTAACTGTCGCCAGTGATGGAAAGTTTGTCGTTAGATTGCCATTTAAAGAAAATCGTGATGTCGTAGCAAATAATCGTAAACGTGCCATTGCGAATCTTTTTCGAGTTGAAAATAAATTGAACGAGTCAACGAAAAAGGCGTATGTTGATTTTTTGGACGAGTACGAGAACCTTCATCACATGTCTCTTGTCGAGCCTGCTGTCGATGTCGCTTATCACATTCCTCATCGAGAAGTTATTCGTTCCGAAAGTACCACAACTCCAGTTCGTGTCGTCTTCAACGCTTCATCAAAAGGAAAAGGAGAGAAATCTCTCAACAATGTGTTGCATGTTGGTCCCTCGCTACAGCGTGATTTATTTAGCATCATTATCGCCATGAGATCGTACACTTTCGTGTATTCAGCAGATATCGAAAAGATGTATCGCATGATTTGGGTTCATGCCGATGACCGCAACATGCAGCGTATCGTTTGGCGTAGGTCAGTCAATGAACCGATTAAGGAGTACACATTAAATACTGTCACTTATGGAACTGCGCCAGCTGCATTTCTCGCAACTAAATGTCTCGCTACAATTGCTGAAAAAATTCGTGCATCTCAACCACTCATCGCACATGCTATCGAAAATAATTTTTACATGGACGATTTGATTGTCGGAGCATCGTCCAAAAAGGAAGTTTTGGAGCTGCAAGATGGTGTACATAAAGCTCTCAAAAAGTTTGGTTTTCGCCTTCGAAAGTATTCATCAAATTTGCCTGACTTACTTCAAAGTTTAGAACCCAGCCTTCTTGCTAGCAGTTCAAATCACTCACTCAATCATTCAGTGTCATTACTTGGTATTGTTTGGTGTCCTTCAAATGATACTATTCGAATCAACGTCACAATTGCGCCGCTTCTCAATAATATCGTCCCAACCAAAAGAATAATTTTGTCAATCATTTCGCGCCTGTTTGATCCAATAAGTTTCTTCGCACCAGTCACTATCCGTGGAAAGCTGATTGTACAATCGTTATGGCTCGAGTCAAAGTCTTGGGATGAGCCAGTGTCGGCTTCGCTAAGTGAAGTTTTTAAAAGTTTTTGTCGCGATTTAGTCAATCTTTCGTCGTGCGAGCTACCTCGGTCATATTTTGAGAATGCGAGTATCAAAGTTCCACAATGTCAAATCATAGCCTTTAGTGACGCGAGTGAAAAGGCATATTGTGTCGTCGTATATTTGCGGTATCGCGATGAATGCGGTAATATTCAGTGTGCATTTGTTTGTTCAAAAACGCATGTTGCGCCTCTTAAAGCCCTCACAATACCGCGATTAGAGTTAAAGGCCGCTGTCTTATTAATCGATATCGTTTCGAAAGTTGCTAATGTTTTCAATATCGCTTTGAATAATGTTTACGCATTTACAGACTCAACTGTCGTTTTATGTTGGTTATCGCAACCTGCATCAACCTTTAAAGTCTTCGTTTCTAATAGAGTCGAAAAAATTGTTAAAGTTATACCGTTTAAGCGTTGGCACTATGTTAATTCAGCAAATAATCCTGCCGATTTTGGTACCCGTGGTCTTTTAGTAGATCAATTTTGTAATCATTAATCTTGGTTTAATGGCCCTGAATTTTTATATAAAGATAATGCTTTTACATATTTTACAATACCGAATCTCGATGTACAACATGCGCTCGAACAAAGAAAAAACGTATCAATTTTTACTATTGTTATGCCTGATTTATCTCTTATTGACAAGATATCTTCGTATCGTCGCTTAATTAACGTTGTTGCTTATGTATGGCGTTTTTATAATTGTTGTAAAAAACAAGAAAAGCCGCTTTCTTCCATTTTGTCGTTGGAAGAAACCGAACGTGCGTATTGTACTATTGTTAAAGTTACACAATTTGTATCGTATAATGTAGAAATCGAAACACTTAAGAATAAGTCACCCTTAAAGAAGAAAAGTTCGATACTTTATTTGAATCCGTTTTTAGACTCACATGGGATTCTCCGTGTGGGAGGGCGTTTAGATAAATCAGCGTTTTCATTTAACAAAAAATATCCAATTATTTTACACGTTAAAAGCAATTTTGTCGATTATATGTTCGTTATATACATGAAAAATTTTTTCACGCTAATCGAGCATTTCTATCAACGTATTTTTCATCGCAAATTTGGTTTGTAGGAGGTCGTACTAATCTATTTAAATTTGTAATTCGCTCTTGTATTACTTGTACTCGATTTAAAGCTAAAACTATGTCGCAAATAATGTCGCCACTTCCGCTAGCGCGTGTAACCATTAATCATCCATTTACTCATACAGGAGTTGACCTTGCTGGTCCATTCGTTTGCAAATGTGTTCGTCATCGCACTGTTAAAACGATGAAAATTTATGCCGTGGTATTTGTCTGTCTCACCACGCGCGCAGTGCACATCGAAGCTGTATCCGACCTCACAACCGATCGATTCATCGCCAGTCTTCAGAGATTTGTATCACGTCGTGGCATCCCTGCCAATATATATTCTGATAATGGCACCAATTTTCAAGGTTCAGCGTCGTTTTTTGATTGTTCCAAAGAAAAGTTAGTTGATTTTGCCAATGCTGAAAGATTCAATTGGACATTTATACCAGCCTATACCCCTCACCAAGGTGGCATTTGGGAGGCTGCTGTGAAATCAGCAAAATACCATTTGAAACGCGTAATCTCTAATCATTCCCTCGATTTCGAAGAGTACAGTACTTTATTTTCTCGAATTGAAGCTGTGCTAAACTCTCGTCCGCTTTGTTACAGCAAACACCTCGAGCAAGGTGAAGCTGTCCTAACGCCTGCGCACTTCCTAATTGGTCGCCCAGCTACTGCCATACCCAAGCTGGAAGATGAAGTTCTCGACATTGCTCCTTCGAAACGTGCTCAACTGATAAAAAGTCAATTAGTCTCATTTTGGAACCTTTGGAGTAAAGATTACATGTCCCAGATGCAGACCCGTAACAAGTGGAAGGCTGTCCAACCTAATTTAAAAGTTGGTGCTGTCGTATTTGTTAAAGAACCTAACTCGCCACCGTTTTCTTGGCCACTTGGAATTGTCGAGCATGTCTATCCGGATGCAGATGGAAATGTCCGCAGAGCCGACATACGTATAAATGGTTCGAGTCGTCTGCGATCTATCTCTTCCTTGATTCCATTACCAATAGATGAAACTGCCGTTTCATCCGGGGGAGCCTGTTAACAGGATACAACATACCTACCTGCTTATCGCGTACCTATTGTCAATTTAATGATAAGGAAATCGTTACCTATACCTTTCTCATGCCTATGCATGCATATACTCTCGTTTTCGTCGTCATTCTCGTTTGTTATACTTATTGAGTATGATTAAAAGTTCGTTTTCTTGCAACAAGTATTTATTTATTGATTTTGCTCTCAATTTCAGTAAAAATTACTTATATTCTCGTTTTTATCACTAACACCCATTAAAATGTACGTCTCTCGATTCGATAAATGTTTTATTCTTGGGACTATAGAGTAAGTAACATGACGGAGTATATCCAACCAAAATGGCTGGTATACCACGTCCTGAGAATTTACTCTTCGGTCTCCTTTTTACCTTAAAATATGCCAAGCAACCAAATCTCCTTAATTGGTTGAAATGGCAATTTGTGTTAGGCAAGATCCTTTTTATTGGTGTTTCATAATTTACTGATTTGTGGAGTGTATGATTGTACACATAAACAGCTGCTTTGACTGCCAAGTCCCACATACACCTGGGCAAACCTGAATCTAGCATTAATGCTCTTACTCTGCTTTGTAATGTTCGGTTAAATCTCTCCGCTACTCCGTTATGTTGTGGTGTGTCAGGTGGTGCAAATTGTAGGTCAATTTTTTCACGCTTTAATATCTCCTTTGTGTATCCTCCAGTAAACTCCGTACCTTGGTCTGACCTCAAGTAGTACACCTTAACATTGTCTCCTATTAAATTACGAACATTACGTAAGAACAACTCCAAACATTCTCCAACCTCCAACTTGTGGGTCATGATGTGTGCTTGTGCATAATGTGAGTAGTCGTCAATAAATGCTACTATAAATCTCCGTCCTCCAGGGAATGTTGCTGGTGAGATAGGTCCCATTACATCTGAATGTATCATTTGTAATGGTTTCTCTGCTCTCCATCTCAATTGTTTAAATGGTAATTTTGATAAATTAGCTATAGCACATGTTTCACAATCCCTGATTACTCCAGTGAATTGAACTCCTTTTAATTCGGGATGTGTATTAGCTAATTTCTTCAAGTATTTCTCCGACAAATGACCTAGTTTGTAGTGCCAGAATAACTCAAGTGGTATTTGTTTATTTGTAATCTTCATGATGGTAATAACAGGCATTTTATCTCCGTCTAATATATATCTATCACACTCTATATTTTCAGTGTCAATTACTAATTTTTCATTTTTCTCCTCAACTCACTCCGTCTTTTTCTCCTCAAGACTTTCTCCATCTTTCTTTATTTTCTCTAATTTCTCCTCATTATTATCACTGTCTCCTCTCTCCGATAATTGATTATTTTCATTCTCCGATAGCGTAGGTGAACAATTCTCTTTGTTGATATTTTCTCCATTATTATCATACTCTTGGTTTTTACTTTCTTCTCCTAAAGTATCTCCTTTATCTCCTACTCCCTCCGAATTGTTTGCCGAAGCTATATCTCCTACATGATTCTGGCTAAAAATTACACAATGTGCTAACTCCGTGTTCTCATCGTCATAAATAGGTGAGCCAAAAGTATGATCAGTATAAAAGTGTAAGTACCAAAATGGTTTAGTATAGGTTCCTTGAAAATAAACTACATTTTTCTCCGAATTTGTAATACGTACTGATGTATTATCAAGGACAACTGTAAATCCTACATCTATCAATTTTCATAGAGAACATAAATTTTCCAAAAGGTTAGGACAACACCGTACTCCTTTAAACATTAATTTGTTGCCTTGTAAGTTACGAGTTACTAATGTACCTAACTCCGTACACAGTAAATGTGAGCTTACATCAGCACTTAAAACTTCCTCCGTATAAGCTTTACAAAATTGTAAAGAATATGCAGTAGACATTAAGTGCTGAGTGGCTCCGCTATCAGCTAAAAATGGAATTCTGTAACTACTACCTAATGACTCCGTATTTGGTTGTTTCTCCAGTTGATCAACCTCCATGGTGGTTTCCTCCAAATTGGTTGCTATTAGTGCCAACTTGAGTGAGGCATTCTCCAATTTGCTAATGAAGGGGATGGGGCTTGGTGGCAGAGGGATGTTTAAATACTCTGGAACATACTCCACAGTGTCTGGTCCGATCACTCCAGTAATTGTCACCATTTCAGTCTCCGATTCAACTGTTGTCTCTGCTCCGATGTCTAAGTGCTCCTCAACAGCCGACTCGAAGATGAAGGACTCTTCACTCGAGGAGTACAAATCCTCCGGGTTTAACACATATTTCACAGATGTATGTGTCGACTCCGACAATGTGGAAGCATCTCCTTGCTTCTTGAACACCACTTTACCGCGTGCAGCAACTCCTCTCCGATTACTGACTGTGCCCCGAGCTGGCTTGTTAATTCCTCCACTCATCCATTTCATCGAATCATTAATCAAGCTGCTCTGTTGCACAGGCAGTCTTACTCCACCTGAATTCTTGTGTCCGATACTACCGGTTGAATTTTCCCTCTCTTGGGAATTGTCGCCGAAATATGTGTCATTGTGACATTCTCCCTTCCACCGCAGGATTTGGGCAATTTACTCCAAAATGCCCGTAACATTGGCAATTGTAACACCAGTATATTGTCCAAAGGGGATGGAGTGCACATTACTCCGGTTCGCATTCCTCCACGACCTCTATAGACAATATTTGCCTGAGCTGCCACCGTAGCTCCTTGTCCAACTCCATCAGGTTTCTTCTCCCTTTGTTTATTCGCCTCCGCCTGTAACATTAAACATTTCAACTCCTCAATCGAAAGGCCTATATCGTTTTGGCATTTTGTAATAAAATTTATTGTTTCAATCATATTCGAGGACTTGGAGACTGCCATGTAAAAGTAACTCTCTTCTCCTTCTCCATTAATTGATCATTCTCCTGATTACTCTCATATTGTCGTATCAATTCGTCAAATCGATTAAAGAATTGATACGGTTTCTCCTTCGAAGTATTGTATCTTAATAGTGCGAGCTCTTTTCTCAATGCCTCCGACGCCTAATGAGACTCACACTTTTTGAATTCTTTCAAAGTATTTAAGATTTTATTAGGGTCGTTCTCCGATATGATCATTTTATGATAATTATCATCTATGTGATTTATTATTATATCACGAACTAAATTTAATCTCAACTCCTTTTCTTTATCACTGTATGTCCCTATCTCCTTCTCCGGGCTTTCTATAACTCCATACACTCCGAATAAGACGAGACTGAATCAGACATGTTGCCTTCGCCACCACGCTGTTTGCGGCTCCTCGCACTGTTTCCCTCTCCAGACTTCGCCTTTCTACCTCTTGGAATCTTACTATTTTAAGAATACATTATATTAGGATAAAATTTTCACTCCTATATTATATTTACAATATCATTTGGTTCGAAGTTCGTTTGGCTCTATCTCCTTTACGGGGTATTCATCTCCTTCAATGTGAGGAACACACACACATCTACAGAGATAATTAGTCAACTATATTTTAGTCCATATCGTTAACCCGCAAACAAAGATTGTTGTGGATCGAGTTTATTTCAGCCTCTTAATATGTTTCTCCTATAAGAGATGGATTTTTCTCCTCTACCTCCTTTATCTCCAAAAACAGCCTATGGTGGTATTAATATTATTCTTATGATTTTGTAATTATACACTCGATCCTACCACCATTTTAAATTATCTCCTAACTCCTATAACACCGAATAGCTTTACTGTATTCTTTACTCCCTATGGTAAAGGTATTCTGAATAGTGGGGGAGCTATTTTTACGCAACTCCTTCTCCGATCCTCCATTAGGCAACTGTATGTGGCAGGTTAACTATCAGGTTTTTACTCCAAAAAAAATTTTACGGTGGCACCCTATACATCGATGTTCATTATTATTTTATAATCACTCCCTATATTAAGCGCTTTAAATTTTTCCAAAGCATAAAACAATTATACGAAACATGTTTCATTACACTAATCAGCTCCTAGTGTACGCAAACAATTTTCCTCCTACCGGTATTTAATTATCTCCATCTTACTCGAGTCATTAAAGGAGAAGGATAGTCAACGAGATCGAACCAAATTTAATAAAGACTCCATATATTCCACTTAATTAATTAATAATCACTCACCGATCTTTCTCCTTGCAAATTAATTGTTATCAGTTTTTCTCCAAAACTCCAAAGAATAGTGGTTTTTTGTACCATTCAGGTACACACGTGACACGAACAAAAAAAATTACGAATCTATTTGAAACGGCGAAAATATTCACAAAAGAATAATAAAACTAAGGATGTCATAAACGAATACGCCGTTGATGTAATAAACAATAATAAAATATTAATAAGGAATAAATTCCAAATAATAAACACCATTGGTGTCACAAACTGGGAGACGACAACCCAACTCGACCAATTGTTTCAAAGTGAATGAAGATCGCCAAAAATAGATCGACCTCACTAACTTCGCAATTAAAATGGTTCGACCACGATCCTTCATCCTGATTGGCCAATTCTCCTTATCTGTTTTCTCCAAATTCAAAGTAATACAAAAGAATGCATTCATATATATATATCTAACTCCATCCAGCAATGATGAGGCAAGGCAGGAGATGAACATTCTCATGTTTATTCATGCACTGCGGATTGCCTATATTGATGAACTCGCATTGTATTTTACTCACACATACTCACACGTACACCAGCGGAGTTGTGTAAAAGTGACTTCCATTGTCTCCTTTTCATTCGTTCTTCGTTTTAACATCGATGTTTCTCGAACTTATCAAAGGATTAAGAATTTGCCGACATTGTAGCAAGCCAGCAACCAATATTATTGGCACCGACGACTTGTTCCTTTCACCTTCTCCTGTTTTTTTTTTTATTTCATCATCATTTTATTATCTCCAGGCCTATATTTTTCTCCATGTATACGATTTCTTTGTATTTTATTTTTGATAGTGTGCGTAATAAAATTACATACAATAAACAATATATTTTCTCAAAAATAAATTTATTTCTTAAAAAAATACTTTGCCATTTCTCAATACACCGTTTCTCCAACTCCAACAATGATTTTATTTGAACTCCAACTTCTCATCCTTTCAATCTCCGTACTCCTTCTAGACATATATGCTGTTAAGATAGATACAATGTAAATTAATATGTGCACATTCTCCGTCTCCATATAATTATATACACTGCAGTATAAAGTAATATTAGAAATAATCAATTGGTTTCTGTGACAGACTTAAATAAATGAGGTACCTCTTATATAATTACACTAGTGTTAAACTCCACTTACCTCCGCCTCTGTCATCAAACAGCCTGAGAAAATTTTAAAAATACTCACGAATACCTGCACTGGTACTGAAATCTCTGGGATCTTTGCCCTGGGATTCCAATCCTGTTAATTATTCAGGTACCTGGCGCCTCCACCATATTGGACATTGGGGGCTTGATGTCCATAGTAAATATTTATATATCAATAATAATTAATAAAGAAATAACATAACTCCAATACCGCACCAAGTAATCACTTTATTATATAAAGAAGAACAAGTATATGTTAACTCTACGAGTACAAGAAGAAGTAAGAAGGAATAAAATTATTTTAGTAGTTTTGACGGCGGTATCGTACATCAGTGTAACCAACATGTGCTCAAACAATCAGTGTAACCCCAACAAATTGAGACAATGTTTTTTATTATCATGGCTTCTGAGGGCTCAAAATGATTGTTCTAAGTTTCATTTTATTCCTCAGAGTTTTATTTTTAATTTGATTGATCCAATGAAAAACCAATTAATGTTCTTTAAAAAGAATTATGACAAAGTATTTGAAGCAAATTTGAAAAATGCTATACCTATACTTGCCATGCCTTTATCTCGTTTGTTTGTCCACATAGTTATATAAAATGCCGCACTGTCGATCTTTTAGAGAGAATCCCCCATTATAAAAAATTGTAGAATTTCAACCTTCGTGCATGCAGAGCAGAAATTAAAATGGTTCCATAGTCAAAAGTTATATGATGCAACATCAGACAAAAGAATGTAAAATGATGGGATAGGTATAATTATAATGGCATAAAAATGAAATATGAAAATATCAGTAAAAAATAGCTAAAATACAGACTGGTAAATAATGAATAAAATAGAAAACAAGGGTTAAAAAACTGAAATTAAAATAAGTATGGAAGACATTGGACCAGTGGCAACAGTGTCAGATGGCAATCGAAGAAGAAAGAACAGAAGGCTAACTGATAACAACAGAAATTATCCAGTACTGTTGGAATGATGGGGAGGTGGGTTTCTGAAAGTGGTTGTGGCTAGAAATAGTTTGTTGTGACTTATACTCATGAAAATTTCATTAGCAACAGGTTATGAAAGCTAAGTTGAGACATCCAAAAACCAACAGTCTTGACACATTACCAAACTTTGAAAGACTCCAAGTATTATATACTTGTAAATATTAGAGAACTATGGTATGCCAGGGGGGCCTCTACAGCAATCCCCCTCAGTCCCTACCAAATTTCACAATTCAAAGTTCCACGAAATCACGGATGTTGGTAGACTCACCGGTACAGGACTGTGGCCACAAAATTACCACTGCCGGGTCGGATAGCTCTGCCAGGTATCCTTGGACTTGAATTTATGCCATATGCAGGCAATTTTAATATACCTTTTTCACCGCACTTGTATTTAATTCCATGGTTGCACTTACCGATTCAGCAATTAACCGCGGACTATTTTATAACATCGCCGAATTTTTCCCATTGCCCATTAGAAAAAAAATCAACACATTTTAATGTAAAAACACATATCGTATATTAATATTGGAAAACACATCACGAGAAACTAAGCGGGAGAACATGTTTCCATCTCGAGCACAAAAAATTGAAGAGGTAATAATGAAGAAAAATTTAAGACAGACTAACTGAAAAAAGTTTTTAGAACTGACAGAAAAAATGAGATCAAATACAAAGTTATTTGTCTGTTAGTTGAAAAAATGAGAGGTGGTAAAAGATTTACAATACGTACATAATTTTATTATCTGAATCCACGGACGAACTTTTTGTTAGGTAAGGGGAAGTGAAAAAGGAGAAGTTTAGTGAACACAATTTGGAACTGGGAAAAAACGTGTATGATAAGAATTTGTAAAGTACCAAGGAAAGACAAAAGAAACATTTTGAAAAGGGAATGTCCGTGGATGGTACGTATTCAGGAAATTACAAGATTAAAAAATTACGGTTGAATTTGAAAATGTTTACGTATTTTTGTGAACCGAATAAAATAGAATATGCCGAATGTGTCAGAACATCTCACAAACCTTAAGATTGTTAATTATAAAACTTATCAAAAACAAACTCAATCATAAATGTTATATCGGTGATACCCATTCCATGTAAGATATGACTCAACTATTTTTTTAAATTATATATAAAAATTTTTGTTAGCCAAATAGTCAAGATTTTGACCATCTTAAAGAGAGTCTCCTAACCCAAAAAGTATCAAGAAACTAACTGTTGGAATTCTGACTTAATTGTCAACGCTAAAAGAAGACCTTTTTTTTTTTTTCAAACGCTGGTATTCTCATCCATTTACTAACTCTTTAAATTAATGTTCGTAGAAAAAATTCTTAGGCTATCACTTTCTCATTTACAACGACGGGAACGCACTGACTCTTTCTTTTCACGAGTATCTACAGTCTGAAACCATACACATGAAGCCAATATCTCGCATATTACTTCACAACAAAAGTGTCAAGTAGTAATACATGCGTAATCAAACATAAAAGAAAAAATTGAAAAATATTAATATAAACAGCTGAACTACAGCTATTTAAAAATCTGTCAAATTATATGCTAAAAGATAACTTATCAAACCCAACCTTTAAATAGGTACCTAACTGGTTGTAGTTTAGCTGTTTATGTTCATAATTTGTAATTTTTTCTTTAATAATCCCTCCTGGACGATACTTTCAGTAAAACATTTTTTTCCCCTTCTATGTTTTTATTAATTTGCATAAACTTATCTTTTTACAAAAATTAACCACATGTTTATGTTTTCCTTCTTTTTTTAATTTCATACTTTCAATATATTTCTTTGATTTTATTTGAAATTATATGATTACTTACCATACTTTATCATCTTAATTAATTTTTCATTTTTTCAAGAAATAATACTTTTAAATTTCATGTTTTCTAATATTTCGTCAGCAGCTAACACATTTCATACAATCATAACATACCATTAACGCATATAAACATACAAACAATTAATATGACCATCAAAATTCATAATTCTTTTTCTAGCGAGGCGTGCTGCGCTAGATTTAAAAAAAATTTTTATTTATTTTCAATTCCCTCCTTTCGTTATCACAAATTGTGAAAATTGTGAATTTTTTTTTTTTATTTACAATGTTGTCATGCTATTTTCATTACGGTACACAGTTTTATTCTTCCATAGGTAGGCTTATTATGAGACATAAAATAGTAACTTTAGTTTTACTTTTGAAGCTGAAAATATTTATCTACTCTGAGTACCCTTTTACTTTCTCCATTTATGTGATTTTAGCTGACAAAGACATTCGATTCGAGATACTCGTCTATCTTAAATTCTAACATTTTCGATAAGTTCATTGTCGCTTCTGATAACAAATGGAGTTTTTTGATTGTTTTGGGGAGAATTGTTTTTTGTTGAATTTTTGACCGTATTTTCCAACTAAAAACCCGAATTAAAGCGAAAAAAGAATAAAAATTTTCAACCTATTTTGACCTGGATTTTTGGATCTCATTTCGAAAATAAATACAGCTTACGAACAGCAAAAACTGGACCAGCGCTTAGTAACGAAAGTTTGAAGAAAACACGACCCAGCATTTGCATATTTAATTTCACATTCAAAAAACAAACGATTTGAAAAAGGTGTAATCTGAATAAGGTGAAGCAGTTTAAATATTTAACGTCTTACGAAAATTTCCAAAGAATGGTTGTTGTTTTCCAAACCTAAATCTGCGAAATACAGAGGCATCGACGTGCAGCTGAAAAATATTCTTACATTGTTACGCCAGTCGGAAGATAAAGCACGTTGTTCTCTAAACCTCAAGTCCTTAGCAGGTACGTTTTAAAGTCCGCTTAAGAGGAAATCATCCGGCTGATATTTGACTGAAAATTTTGCGCTCAAATCATTGCAAAATGGTTTTCTGGCGTTTTTATACCACTGCGATTATTATGAGGAAATTTTTTAATAAAACTGTACATTATGGGCTTAAAAACGAGAGAGGGAAGGAGAAAAAGAACGAACGACACGTTTCTCAAAATTAATTTTCTCCTGTCCTCAAGTTTCGATTGAAAATTAAAATCAAGAACCATTTTGACCTTCGATTTTAATGAGTAAATATTAAGTTGACTGAAACGACACAAAATCGCAAAGAAATTCAGTCATTTAAAGCCAATTAAAAAAAAAAAAGACTAATAATGAGAACATAAAATATAATTTTAATAACTTACACTGTAATGACAAAATATCACTGATCAATTTTAAGTTTTATATTACATTTAAAAAATGAATTCTACAGAACACATAATAATGTGAAGAAAAAAGATCGCACAACAAACGCATACAACAACTTGAATACAGCGGATATCATGAACGAAAAAGACTGCATAAAAGACAGCATATAAAAACGAAGAACAAAATAAAAACAAGACAATAGAAAAATGCTGGCCAATTAGGCTTTATCTAGTAAAGCATCCGATACCTAATTGGCTATGTATATGTACATATGTTAGCAACTGATACAATAGCCGCTACATACGTCGTTCGATGTTATACGATAGCCTGGATATCGTATACATTATTATTTTATACAAACATAAACCATGTTATAAATGTTTTTGAATAAATCATTATGACCGAAATTTCAGACTTGAATAATATTTAAAAAATGATTTGACTATAAATACTGGATCACTTACTTATATTTAAAATAATTATATTAGTCTAAAAATGTTATTAAGAACAACTTAATGTAACATTGTAGACTCAACTACTAGGCCCCTAAAGGTATAGTGGTTACATAAGAAGTGATTTTCTAGAATTATCGAAAAATGTACAAAGTTGGCTGAAATGACAAAATAATCTGGATTAATATAAGTAGGAGGCAGAAATGAACAATGACATGGGTTAAAAAGTGACATTATTAATTGATGATGCCAAATACTTCCTGAACAATAATCAGAAAGTATATTGAACCTATTGTTCTGAGATTTTTTTGAAAGAGATGATCAGATGACTATAATCATGGATTCAACATAATATTGTGTAAAGAAAACAACCATAAGTAATGTATAGTGTGAGTGAGATAGAAATAGAATGGTGATGACTTAGAGCCCTGCACAAGTACGTACAACATCGTGTGATTACAAGTACAAAATACTCGTCAGACGAGTAACATCATTACCAGTCTGTACTTGTACTTGTGTAGCAAACAATGCGAGTAAGTAATCGGCATCGCATCGTAGCATCGTTAGTAATTACTTGAATGTGAACACAGTTAAATGCAGTGCATTCCAAGATAAGGTTTATAATATTGTATGCACAAATAGTGTGAGGATTTTTTTTGTTTGAGTTGGGGGAATTATCCCCCATATCCCCTCATAAATCCGTGGCTGCATTTAAATTGTTTTCCCATTTTTTTGCAGAAGAATTGAAAGAAACCAGGTGTAAAAAAGAAAACAAAGAGTAATCTGCTTTAATAAGCAATTACATACGAGTATAATTGTTACAATACCTACGATGCCAACGATACCACGCTGCTATGATTAATATTTTTTGGATTACGTACTCGCATCATTTTGTAAGGTAATCAGCGATTCTTACATGATTACGTTTTTATGTACTTGCATAAAGAGATCTCCAATACCTGATCAAAAATACGTCTAAAATATGTTCTGAATCAGGATATTAATTACTGCTGTGGTATTCCAACTGGAGTGGCCACATGCCACGATAAAACAAACCAGGTTTGTAACACATTTTTTACGGATAACCACTTTTGGAACACCGAAACATCCTGGAACGTCTTTAAGACTCATTATGCAAGTCCCAAAAAACACAAATTATAAAACAAACACTAGATATGATTCCAAAACCTAGTGTGCCCTGGTAGCTATTCCAGGGTAAGGTTCATGGTAACCCCTTGAATGTGGAAATTTTGAAATAAGAAGCCAAAAAGTTCAAAAGATAGCTGAGATACAACACAAGAAACCCACTGATAAATGACATATCATAGAGATAAAAGATTGACTTTCCCCGCCATTTCACCCACAGAAAGGTTTAACACATCGTAATAAAGAAGTAAAATAAGGTTAACATACCTGGACCTTTATTAGCATAATTAAAGGTACAAACCGTTGAGAATAGTCATTTACAGGTAGATGTTTTCATAAGCGGGAATGAATGAAAACTTTACATAATACAGATGAATGCAGAACATGTTGTAGATAAAATATAAACCATGCCAGTAGCGAAGTCGAACAGAGAGTGATCAGCTAAATATATTACGAGAATGGACTAACCTTTTTTGTAATAGATAAGGCTGTATCAAGATAAAAGTTTCCCTACTTTCAAATGCACGTCTGTATTATCGTGATTATAGAACCCGGTTACCTGTTAAGTATCAACTAACGTCGATAATTGAAAGTAAAGAGTCGCGTATTTCATAAGGATACCTCACTGCGGATATGTCATAGCTTAATAAAATTTGTACTTATACGAAGATGTTTATTTTCACATTATATTTACAAGTGGGGCATGACGATACATTGTTGTGAGTTATAATGAGTAGAAGTATACTTATCGTTAAAACTAAACTTATAAAAATAATTACCTAATATTAATATCAATGAAAATAAATCTTTAGAATTAAAATTAGGTTATTTTTAATAAAAATGAAACTAACAATCAATACAACTTAAATCTACTGAGTATTTTATTTTTATTTTTGATTTTCAGTCCACAAAAATTAAGATTGATACCTTTCTTTTTACCTGCCTCGTGTTGATTTTATGTTTACAAACCATGAAGCGCAGTTTCATGGTGCTTTGGCTTGTGCCAGCCTGGTAGTATTAATCAATTTGTTGTTTTGAGAAACAAAAAAACATTCATAGTTGGAGCATGTACGTAGAATTTAGGAAATAATTTTTCATTAATGATTTCGGTGGCCTTTACATTATTATGGTGATGGCCTTAAAATTAAGTTTTAAAAAAACACAAATTTAGTACACCTCATTTCACATTGAAAAACAACACAAACACTCGTATTGTAGAACAATACTTAATTCATGTTTTATCTGTGGTTTCCTCATAAATATTATGATAAATTTGATGAAACCAGTGCTTAAGTCTAACTTCAGTATGAGAAAGAAACATTCTAGAATACTGATAAAAACTGATCTTTTACGGCCTAATGAATATTGTACATGAAACTGTTAGACACTGTTTGTATCTGCCAGGCTGTCCTACACCTTGAATGTTTGATTCATTTTTTGAAGGTGAACCGCTACCTCTAGGTGAAAAACAGACTCTGAAGGCTTTTTGTGTCTATTCCATTTAGACAAATTTTTCTAAAACTCTAATCACTCAAATAGCCCTTTATTTTATGTGGTTTTGGGGTAAAGCACTTTCAACTCCTATCAGATAATTTGACACGAATATATCTTATGTCTGAGAGGCTGTCCAAAATTTTTCTCGTCAAATTGTTTTCATCGAAGTTTCATTTTTTAGGAGCAGGGTGAGGATTTTGAACAGAAATATTTTCTCATAGGAAACAGATAAATGAAAAAAACAAGGATTCAGGTGGTGATGTAAGTTAAAGTGCATAAGTGTAGGACTTCTCGTCACACGCATCAAATGGGATTTTAGTATAGTGCGAGTGGAACTGAATAACCCTGTGTTTACATTACTCTAATAAGAATACAAGCCGTTAATTCATTCGTTAAAATCATTTCACAAAATTATTTCCCCAATTATTATTCTCTCATATTTGACTCACATATGCCACTACTCACATAGACAAGAAGAAAAAAAGTTTGTTGCATCCGCCAAAACTACGAATTCTACAGTGTTATCTATAGGTATGCCAGCAAAAATCCAGGGCTGGCATAAGCCAAAACACCACGAAGCAGCGCTTCAAGGCTTATATATTATATAACATAAATGAAATGAATAATTTTCACCATCCCCATCCCGACTAACCTCTCCATGAGATCATTTTCAATACTTAGTTAGTAAGCAAACTGAGTAAAAATCAGTATCATTGTGAAATAAAAACTTCATATTTTGTTTAAAAATATAATTAAAAAAACTAATTTTATGATACAATAGCTTCAATACTCGTTGGAGCTTGTGAAAGTAATATTCTTGAATTTCAAAAATGTTATCGGCATGACGTAGGTATATCGTAACAATTAAAATAATCACTTATTTGATTGAACAGTAGGATATAGTGAAGAAAAATGATGATTTTTACTAGAAAACGTTAAAAAGAAGAGAAAATAACATCCAATAAGTACCTTCAAAAAAGTCAGTAGAAAAACTTATTTGGGTGTTGTAATGAAAAATAAACGTAATTTCATCGAGATAGTGTACGAAAACAAAAACATGAACGTAAAAACCACGAGCAGAAGTTGATATGAACAAACATTGGTTGTGAATTATATCGAAATAAAGAAACTACTTTCAGAAGCAGCGAATTCTAAAAAATATTTAAAAACAAATTTGTCGCTATAAAATTGGTTACTAAAAACGATTTGAATGGTCGTGAAAACGAGTGAGTTTATTTAACTTTGAATAAAATTACGGGTAAAAATTATTTGATGTCAATTAGGCCAATATTGTGTTGTTATGAAGTGTTACATATCGACAAAAAAATATCCTATCAAATGCAGGACTACAAAATAGACTAATCAATATCCGATTGAAATTTTTTAAGTATTTGTCAAATAATAGACCACGAATTTTAGAGACTTTAAATAGCCAAAAATGGAACATATTATAATCAGATCTACCGGATGTATAGTTCAAAAATAAAAATATTCTTCAGACTAGGTGTCATTAAAAATTGAATCGTTGCTCTGCTCTACTGAAAAATTGTATTTTTTTATCTTAGGTATAGGGTAAAGGCAGTAATTCACGACACTGCATAGGTTTGCGACACTTTTCATCTAAATATGCACCAATTAAGGTTACTGCTATAGTAATATAGGATGTTCAGCATTTGTTAAAACGCCCTCTACCTCCTTATTTTGAACACATCACATACACATTTATAAAATACTCATCATCTAGGTATAAAAAAACATTGAATATCCACTATTTTGAAGAGTCAAAAATTATCGCTGTTTCTAACTGCTTACCTCAGTTGATGATTTCCTAAAAAGTGATAAATTATGGTCCAACAATTGATTTGAAGTACTGAAGAATTACTGTGATAGAAAAAAAAAAAACCCTGAGGGATGTATAAAAACATGTATTTTATATGAAATAATAAATTTTCATTTATTATTTTGACTTAAACCTAACTAATGCCTGAAATTTGTCATTTCATTAATTTGTGACATTTTTGTTGCAAACTCTTGCAAGAACAAAAAGTCAATGTATTAGATTGTGACACCTGAGTTTGTAGCCATTGTTACACTTACGTATTGTTGCTGGATATAAACTGTAATGTCTATTACATTTTAGATGAAACGAACCTTTAGTATTTCCCATTAAAGCTTTTTATTTTGTAAAGTGAAGTTTATGTATGTTTTTTTAACAAAATTGTCCTAAACTAATGCTATAAATGTTACTATCTAAACAATGAATGTCACAGACTAAGGATTTTGACGCTATATTGTTTCAATATTAAAAATTATCAAAATAATGAAATTTAGTTCTATACTATACTTAAAATGGATAGTAATAGATAGATTTCCCATTCCAAGGAGCTATTAAATAATTATTTGGTAAAGTAAAGTTGGTGTAGGTTATTTTGATGGGAGTGTTACTAACTACGCAGTAACTAATATTATCTAAACCATTAAGTCACATACCAAGGATTTTGATGTTTTTAGTTTCATTGTCATCAGTTTTGAAAATAATGAAATTTAATACAATACTATATTTAAAATTAATAGTAGATAGATTTTTGGTTCCAAGGAGCTATGAAATAATGTTTTAAGTTTAAAACTGAATTTTTTCAGTTCGAAAGTTGAAATTTCTCTTAAATAATCTCAAACTACCGCCTTCACCCTACACTATTAAGCCTATGCACGTAGGATAATTAAGTATAATGTTATATCAATTAATAATTTATTAAGAATTGTTAGGCTCGGAAATTTCAAATTGCTTCAGTGCTCCCCTCACTGAAAATTAATTCGATGAATTTGGGAAAATTTTGCATTGCGCCATAAAATCATAATTTGGCTCAAAATTGACGAGTGTCAATATAGAAGATTTTATTTCTTAGTTCATTCTAGAAATAATAGCAGTAAGTCTATTCGAGTATTACTACAAAGAAGTGTAACAGTATTCATTTGTATTGAATGAAATGAGAGCCCATTAAAATTATTAAATGTTGAAAGTTGCGACCCAGGCCTACATTATACAGTGTGAAGTTATATACATACTGTATACATATCGTATGATAATAAGGTATAATGCTTCAGCTTCAGTCGGTTGTGAAAGGTTGAAACTTGAAATCTTCTTTCGATTATTTTTTGTGCTTCAAAACGTTTCGAAATATTTATCAAGGTCAAAAAATTTGTTATGTTTATTCACACACAGCTTTCTCTCATAATGACACTAATACTAAAATGAAACGTGGGTCGAAAGAACTGATACATGAAGGCTGTAAAAAAAAGTTCCGCCAAAAAATTTTCAATTCAAAGACAAGAAGGCTTTTATATTCCTATAGTTTCATACGCTCTGCTCGCTTTTTCAAAGTTTTCAAGAATTTTTTGGCACGTTTAAAGTGTCAAGTAATGTTATTCTGAAACTGCGATGGTTGATTTTTTTTTTTTTTTTGAAACCAAGGTTGAATTTATACATAATTGTAAAATATTCAACTTCATGATGTAAGAAGATATTAAAATAATATTATAAATCAATAAAAATATTTTCAATTACCTTAACCTACTATGTACCTACATATTTCTTTCGTTTTCCACTAAGTGTTATTCACAATAAAGTTTAAGAATAAGCGCTCCACAAACATTTGCTTACTGCACTATCGGAGAAAACCAAAAATAAATTATTCAGACTTGTTAATAATTATAATACACGAATCAGATTTTTTAAATTTCCATCATACCATATGCAATTGAGAAAGAAAATAAAATCAAAACTATAAATTTTTGTTGAAAAAATATTTTTCAGACGTTCTTATGGTGTTCAAGACCTATAATTATCTCATAAAAATTACAAAGTAATTCGTAAATGGTTTGATTAATGTACTTATTTTAAAAAAATTATAAATTATTTTTACTTTATCAAAGTAATCCTTTAATTTTAAGGTAATTTATTTATTTTTTATTAAATTTCAAATTTAATTTTTTGTATAAATTTATTTATTTTTTGAATTTTTATTTCGTAATTTCTAATTAATTTTAGTAAATAAAATAATATTTTAAAAATAAAATTAACATTAAAGGAAAAAAAGCAGGTTTTTTCGTATCCAAATCACAAATTATTCCCACTTTGGAGGTCAGCAGAAGTCATATAAATTTATTCGAATTGATTGCACTTACAAAGATCCCAGAACATTACTATCAAATCAATTGCTAATAAATTTAGTGGATGTTGAAATAAGGCAAAATCAATGATCATTTAAAATTTCCTTTGAAGCATGAGCAGTAAGGCCTATTTTATTGCGAATTTTGGTGTCATGATCAGTGCTAAATTAATTATTCTCATATTATTGAAAAATTACCTATAGATGTCTCCTTTTCAAATATTTGATAGGGAACTTGAAGATTTCAAATTTTTTCTCTCGGTGACAATTTTCTTGCATCCTTATCTCACTACTTAAATTCAAAAATTATTTATTTTCCACTCTTACTAATCTGATTACTTGGCAACATCTTCTTGATTTTTTTTAAATGATAAATTTCAATTTTCATACTTTGTCCTTGTCCCGAATTGTAAATTTTAAAAATCTTGTGATGATGAAATAATTCTCCCTGGGGAATATGGGCATATAATCCTTGTTTTAGCCACTTGTCTTGATTTTTGGGTTTTCTTTGGAAAATCAAGTAGTAATGATAATGTTCTTGTAATTTCGTAAAATTTTTCTCAACGTGAGAAGTCTTTTAATTAATTTACTAGGTTGAATTTTGGAAGTATTCGCATTAGCAACCATGAGACTGCAGTTAAAATTTGTCTGTAGAAGTAATACAAATTCTGAAGCAATTAAAAGTGCTTTATGTTTCATGAAATATTCAAATCCAACATCAAAATTAAAATTTTTTAAAATGTTAACCGATAAATTATTTTTCATAAATTTTTTCTCCTGTATGAAATGGAGAGTAATTGTTTTTGGTGGGTAATTTAGAACATAAAAATTTCCAAATAATAAATTTATTTTGTTTATTGAGTCTGGTACAGTGTACTAAAACATTTGGTCCATTATAAAATTTTTCAACTGTAATTGTTGTGGTCCCAAAACAGTTTCAAGTTCCTGCAGTCAGTTCCAGTCTGTGAGTTTTTAATAAAATTTTGGCCTTTCTGGTAAACCACGATTGGTCCATCTATTTGGCAAAACAATATTTTTTGATAAGCTGTGGTCATTTGGGAAGGTGTGAATTACATCTAAAGGATCGTGATACTCTCGTTTTTGGGTAATTGCAAATTTTTCTTATCATGATGTTTTAACATTTGAATATGTTAAATAGAGTGAGTTGGCACTGAAGAAGGGTGTAATTCAAAATATGTGAATGGAGCAGTAATAAAAAAAAACCTGTGGGGAGCGTAGAGTCTGAGATTTTGATTTATCCGGACACTCAAAAAATAAATAAATGTTTTGTTTTACCAAATTTTGCTCCGAATTTCATCCTTTTAAAAAATATGACAGTTTTGGTGGGAGTGAAAACCACAATTAAAAGTATTCGGGTGTTGTGAGACAAAAACGTAACCCCTCCACTCGCAGTTCTTAATATGGATCAATTTTGATACGAATATTTTCTTCGAAAACTTACTTGCAAATAAAAATTAACTTCATGGAAGGACAAATTGACCAAAACACTGTACAGGATTGATCATTTCTGCAATGCGATCCTGAAATGAATTTTTTGGGAGGAAGACGAGAGAAGTCGAAAATATAAAATAAATCAAATTGATAAATTGTAACTGCTTTCAAAATGATAATTCCTCAAAAAAATGCCAGATCAGTTGTAAGAAACTAGACTCAACCCTCACACTACATGTTCTTGTAGCTCAAGGAAGATCAAAAAATTTTTCATTCGCTAAATTGGCGTCTCAAATTATTGTAAAATTCCTTTAGCAGCTAAATACTCTATAATTATGGCACTGAAACTAACTCAGGTTATTGGCTCGTTTCCTTTCAGGCCGGCCTTGGAATAGTCAGATTGAAGCAATTTAAGCGTGAAAAAAGAAAGTTGAATTTTATAATTGATACGAATGATATATGATTACAATATTTATTATTTTATATAAATGAAAGCCCAAATGCAAAAAATCAAAATTTTTTGGCGGGAATCTTTTTTAAAAAATAGGGAAATTTATCAATTAGTCAGGGGAGTCAAAGTACTCCTGGCTGTGATCAAAGCCACCGTAAATGATCCAAGTATGTCTACAGGCTATTATTCGTGAAAATGTTGTGAACTTCGGAATAGGAAAACATTAATATAGAAATTACTGAATCGAATTGGCAATTTAAATTTTATGAGAAATAGGTTGCAAATTTGGCTACACTATTTACTGATAATTTTAATAGACTTATCATACATGCCATTGAAAGGATACATGCAGAAAAAAAAATGACGTTCCTTGCTTTTATTGCATAAAATTCTGTGTTATCTTTGTCAAAAAATATTTTTTTATATTCCTAATGAAATACGAGTGTAACCCTGAGCAGGTTACGTAAATATTCTTGAAAAAAAAATGAAGGTTTTTTTTTTTTATTCTCTATACTGGTTATATTTTATATACGAAGATTTTTCTCGAGCTTTTTTTCGTTCTGTTAACGCTTTCGAAAAATGGATTTTATGTACATTTTCTTCAAAAGTTTTAAACTTGTCGTTTTGAGTTTCTTATCGCACGAAACAGCGGAGCTTCTCTATCAACACCTTCCGTTTAGAAAAAGCGAAAGCAAATGCAAATATATATTATAAATTAACGACAAACTCGTTTTAAATTGTGTCTCTTTCTATGCCTCCTATTCGTATAAGTTAGCTGAGTAGGGAAAAAAAAAAAAAGTATATTTTCTCGTTAGGCAAATTTATAAGGCTGCTGGAAAAGAAAATCGTTTCAACGTCGTCGTGTACGATAGTAAAATCAAGCACTTTTCGTCTAATTGAAATGATAAGTTCTCTCCAACCCTTTCACCCCACACTTTTTCATGCTGGTTTCTTCCGTCGTGTAAAACTTTAATACCATAATAATCGTGTATGTTCGATACCGAAGAAGTTCAATTTCAATCGAAATTTTAGTATTCCGCGTCAGCCTTTGGGTAATCTTTGAGAAATTGATAGAAGTTGGTACATAGGGGACGACGAGAGGGAACACGACACTTTGGGGTAGCAAAGTAGAATGGAAATCTCATGAAAACGATGGATTAAAAGTTTGCAACCAATTTGCTTGTATTCTGGATTGTAATTATATACGAAAACTTCGGGTAATGAAATATGGATTCACTGTTAAAGTGTCTTTCAATATGGTGAGATTACTAAAAAATATATTACAGGATATCCGTTCGTTGATTTTTATCTAATATAAAAAATTTGGAATAAAATCTTTCGTTATTGGTTAATACGCTGTAGGTATAATATTCATTGTTAAGTATTTTTCTCTTCAATGACTACAGTGACCCGTTTTATCGATTTGGTTTAACGTTGAATCACACTTAAACCGAGACGGTAAGACGGACGCTGCATGTTTCACTCAAGAAGTTGCCCACTGCTATAAATGATTATTGAAATTTAAACAACGAGTCGAGTTGTAGGTACTCTTTGTGACAAAATTGCTGAAGGATAAAGATATCCAAGGAATGTTTATTTGTACAACACTGACGCGGAAACAAAAACAAAGTACATGTATCAGTTGAGATTTATGATTTTTTTACACAATTGCCTAGCCAGCTGAGACACTTATTGTGGAGTGTGAAATTTTTTCAATTCGAAGGGCCTAAAAGTCTACAGTTTTCACAGCAAAAAATTTTCACTTCACCTTCTCCGCAAAAAAAAAACGAGAAAAAGGAGAATTCGATTTGCCGATTTATGGCAATGGTGTTCTCTATTGTGACAGGAATTTCGTTGCTCCCTTATATGCCGACATGGACAAAATTTAAAACAAATACCTACCTAACACCATTAATCAATCCCTAAGAGATTTTCATCTGTTCGTGGAGTTCAAATGGCATTTAGGTGGAAACAAAATTTTTCCAGAAAAAACTATTAACTGTTAAGTATGCACTTTAAATTGAAAACTAGTCGCAAACTTCAATGAATGCCTTGACTGACTAAGTAATTATGTACGAAAAAATTATAAATCTCAAGGTAAACAAACCCTTATTTTTTATTGCATATCAATGTTGCCAGGTGATGAAATAAAATAGGGAAACCTCTAAGATAAAAAACCAAACGTGGATCAGACTTCAGTTGTGAATCAGGTGAACCGTATCCCTTTGAGTAATGGTATAATTGTGAAACTCAACTCAATTTTTTGGTACTGCTATGAGCTAGTGATGCAAGATATCAATATCGATATGATAATATCGTCATTATCACCATATTTCAAAATATTGATATTCCACTTTCAAATATCGATAGACAATATCGATATTTTCAATAATTTTAATTTTTTAATCAGTTCAATTTATTTTATTGAAAATAAGTCTCAAATTTTTAATAATTCACAGATTCGAATTTATTTCTTTCAGTGAATTTTTAGTTTTTCATTACACTTTTATTAAAATGATTGAAATTTATGAATCAAAATAAAATAAAATAAAATATAATAAAGTATAAAAACAATTGATCATGCCAGGCTTGAGGCTGCATCTAGAAGGATTTGTTATTATAGACTGAAGGTGAGGTAATAGGTTTTGAATGATTTCAAGATAAAATTACACTTTATATTCAACTATCAATGCAATGTATCAGTGCTAAGTCAGTGTCCTAATGTATTTGTGGCTTGTTTGGTGTAGGTAGATGCTACCTACACGGGGTTCATGGAACCTTTGAGGGAGACAGTGGTTTACGTACGGGGGGACCAAATTATTTCTTGGTACTGGTAGCCAGCCGGTTTAAGATTCCTAACCGTACACCAAGAGTCTTTCCTAACTGAGGCAATCGTCCAAAGGCGAGGCTGTACCTTATACGGACCACAGCACGTATACTGTCAGTGAGTATGTAAATATTACATACTCACTTGCCTCAGTTTACCGCCTCACGGTAAACACAGAAACGCATCGTCTGTATGAGTGCATAATGACGATAAAGTTCGTTTTACGTGCAATGCACAATTAGTATGGATCGCGGACTTTGGTCTGCGACCCGTCTGTCAAAGCAGGGCCGAGCCCTGAGGGAGGCAAAGAGGAAAACGTCCCCACAGCCACTCCCTCCTAGAATTTTCATACAAAAAGACAAAGTCCAGTCATACCCTAAAAGTTGGGGGATATTGGACTGAAGATTGTCCGGTAGGATTACGTCCTCTGTATAACCTAAATCCTCCAAAGAGAATATCGCGGAGGGCTTGGCCTAAGGCATGGCCAGTAAAAGTTCCCGTATTATAATTGAGGATCCTCCGCTGATTATAGTTAGCACGAGATAGTGCTCCTCTCTTTTTATTCTTGTGCATAATCGCCTGAGTGGAGTTTCTGGAATTTGTATTAGGAATGGAATTCCGTTGTTGGACAAAAGGCTTTATATGGGTGTTCGGTCCATGGACTGTGATTTTGGAGCGAGAAGGCTGAATGCTCCTAGATGGGTCCACATCCATGGGGGTGACCATGGATTGTGAAGCATCCGAGGTCTTGCCAATAGGAAGGTGGCAAGGAAGAGGTTGGGTCATTTCAGCTATGACTGAACTGACCTCTGGCCTCGGAGTGGAATTCAAAGCGAGATTGCTCGCCGAAGAAAAAAGTTGGGAAAGCATGATGTCATGCTCCCGATTATTCTGTTCCTGCTCTTCTGCGAGGAGGGCTTCCTCATAGTTGAGCAAAGGTTCAGAGGTGGAAGACATTTTTAGTGAGATGCAAGGTGTCAATTATGACAATGGAAAATAAGAAATTTTCAAAAACGATTTTTTTTGGCACAGAAAATAGGTGTTCGAATTGAACAATTTTTAAGAATTCAGAATGCGATGATGCTCGGAGCGTAATCGACAAACGAATGATTTGTGTATCACTCTTGGCTGTTTCATTTGGTACGAATTTGTCGTCGAGTTTATCATAATTCATCTCAACATAAAAGATTTAGTATTTTCCCACCATTAAGAAATTCCCACGTAGAAGTTTCTACAAGCAAAATTCGTTGATTTCAATTGCCACGTGCTTTTATGTGGGTCAAAGTATTCGAGTGAATGAACTTTATTCTTTTACATAGGTCAATATGATAAGGAACAGTGGTGCAATATCCTTATCACAACGTACATTGTGGTATGTTCTGCGATAAGGATGTGTGTCATTGCAGTTGCACCGTTTCTCATTGTTTGTCAGCTGATTTCTGTTTTTATAAAAACACACATGAATTTATTTTGAATTTCACGTTAGATGTTTTATTTTCGAGCTGATTTATTTTCGCATTTCACTTCTCTGCGTCTAGGTTCAAATCCTAAAGGTGGAAGATTTATTTTTGATTTTTATGACCATTTTTTGATGTTTTTATTTTTGTTTAACCTTCTGCTATATTTTGATGCAGGAGTTAATGGTGAATAAATTTTATTTTGCATTTTTTTTACCATTTATTTTTCTATGGTTTGGAAATTTGGTGGTTTTCGTGAGAGTGAATTTCGTATTTGTGATCATGTTTTGGTTTAGCTATTTTTGGTGTTGAGCTAACCTTTCTGATCTACGACTCAGAATTTGGTTTCGTTTATTATAACTACCTTTAGGCCTGCCTCTTTTATTAGGCTTTATAGGTGCTTTTGGATCGTAGTAATATTTTCGTACATTGTCATCGAATTTGACAAATTTTTTGGATTTGGTTTTTTCAGCCATTTTTTCCAAATTTGGTTTGAGTACATCACTATGTATTTCTTGTACTATTTCTGGCTGTGTATGTAGCTTTTGTGTGTCGGTATTCTGTTCAACAATTTCTTGTGGATTTTTGACTATGTTTATGTCGGTATCAATTTTATTTTCCTTGCAATTTTTTATTACATTGACTTTATCATCTGCTATTAGGAATGCAGGTTTGACACAATCTATTGAGACTTTTTTCTCTTTATCAGCTATGAGTAGGGTGAACGTTTTTTCTGTTCTATCCACTACTTTATAGGGACCGGTGTAGGGTTTCTGCAAAGCCTTTTTCATCCCTTCTTCTTGTAAGAACACGTGTGTAATTGTCGCTAAGTGTCTCGAGACATAGGTTTTAGGTTTGCCATGAGTTGCAGCTTGTTTTAAAAATTGACTTGGGTCGTCTTTCATATTTTATACTAATGTTTCGGGGTTAATTTCTTTGGTTTCATAGAAAAAGTCCCCTGGTATGCGCAATTCCTCACCGAGTGCTAATTGAGCAGTTTAGTTTCCAGTATCTGTTTCAAGGCTGATCGGAGGCCTAATAAGATGGTTGGTAGCCTATCAATCCATCTTTTAGTGTCGTGTGCCATAATTGAGGCTTTTAGAGCAGTATGTAACCTTTCCACTTTCCCGTTAGATTGTGGGTGGTAAGTGGTGGTGGACCAGTGTTTAGCACCCAAGGTCTTTACTAGCTCGTTGAATATTTGGCTTTCGAATTGTCGACCTTGGTCTGTAGTTATGCTTTAGGACACACCATATCTAGCAATCCACGTTGAATATGTTTCTGTAGCCACTGTTGGGGCTGACATTACCATAAGTGGAATTTCTTCTTGCCAGCGAGTAGCTTGGTCTAAAATGATCAACAGACACTTGTAGCCACAAGATGGTGGTAATGGACCAACTAAGTGTATGTGAATGTGTTTAAATCTGTCAGTATGTCTGAATTTCCCAAATTTTGATTTTGTGTGTCTGCCAATTTTAGATTTCTGGCAATTTAGATAAGCACGGGCCCAGTTGTTGCAATCTTTTTTTATATTGGGCCATACAAATCTCAAGGTCATTAATTTAGTTGTACTCCTAGGTCCAGTGTGTGATAAATTATGAACAGTGTCGAACGCCATTTTCCTATATTTTTGTGGAATATAGGGTTGTTCTTGACCTTGGGACACATCACATGTTAACATGGTTTTTGTGCCAGGGAGTCTTTTTTGTCTCAGTTGTAGACTTGATTTGTCTGAAGATATCAATTTTAATAATTCTTCATCCCCTAGCTGTTCATTGGCTATTTCAGCATAGGGCAACTGAGATGGCACTATGACTGATTCTATTTGGCTCAGAGCATCAGCAGGTGTGTTTAATTCCCCTTTTATATACCTGATGTCTGTTGAAAATTGGCCTATGAATTCTAAATGTCTCATTTGCCTTGGCGATGCATGTTCTGCTCTCTTTTGGAATGCATGTGTGATAGGTAGGTGGTCTGTATACACAGTAAAAGTTCTACCTTCTACATTATGCCTAAAGTGCCTGATTGTAGCATTTATCGCCAATAGCTCCCTGTCGTACGTGCTATAATTTTTCTCAGCCTTTGATAGTTTCCTCGAGAAAAAATGCTAAAGGCTGGTTTTGATCATTATCAATTTGGTACAATGTTGCACAAATTGCAAAGTCTGATGCGTCTGTTGCTATGCATAATGGCAGAGTGTCATCTGGGTGAGCTAATAATGTCGCATTAGCCAGCATATTTTTGACTTTGTCAAATGCTAAATTGGCTTCTTCTGTCCATATGACAGGAGTTTTATCGCGTTTTTTATTTGTTTTAATTAAATTGAATAATTTGCCTTGTTCAGCCGCTGCGTTTTTTATGCAACGTCGATAGAAATTTGTCATCCCTAAAAATCGTCTTAGTTCAACGACTGTTTTTGGTTTAGGGAAGTTTATTATTGGCTCCACCCTGACTTTTTGAGGGGCAATTCCGGCGGAAGTAATGTTGTACCCGAGAAAATCAATATTTGGTTTTGCATATTCGCATTTACTGAGATTGATAGTTGAACCAACAGCGTGCAGATGCTGTAATACAGTTCTCAATTTCTTCTCGTTTACTTCAATGCCTCCCCTGGAGCATATGCAGATATCATCTATTTATGCATAGGCATATGGTATGTCTTTCAATACATCATTTATAAATCGCTGGAATGTTTGTGCAGAATTTCTTAATCCAAATGGCATTTGAAGATATTCGAAGAGGCCGAATGGAGTTATTAGTGCCATTTTTTCAATATGGTTTTTAGCCATAGGTATCTAGTGGAAAGCCCAATTAATATCAATTTTGGTGAATAGATCTTTTCCTTTCATGTTTATATTAAAATCCATGATATTAGGAACTGGATATCTATCTGGTTTTGTTTGAGCATTTAGGAGTCTGTAGTCACCTACTACTCGCCATTTTCCACCTGGCTTAGGGATGATATGAATGGGTGAGCTCCATGAGCTATTTGAGGATCTACAAACTCCTTCTTTTACCATTCTATCGAATGCATCCTTAGCCACTTTTAATCTATCTGGAGCTAAGCGTCTTGCTTTTGCTACACATGGTTGTCCTACAGTTTCTATTATATGAACTGTGTCATGTTTATATGTAGGATTTGGATTAAAAGTTGGTTTGGTGATACCAGGAAAATCTGTCAATATATTGACGAATTTATCATTTGATTGCGTGCACGCATTAATTATATTAATTATTTGATGATTTTTAGTTTTTCCTTTTATGTATCACCGTTTGTGGAATCTATTAATTGTTTATTTTTAAGATCAATCAATAGTCCATAATAGGCTAAGAAATCTGCTCCTAATATAGGGTATTTGACATCAGCTATGGTGAAAGTCCATTTCATTGGTTTGTTAAAACCTATATTTACTTTGCATTTTTTAATTCCATATGCAGAGAAACTATGGTTATCTACTTCATTTAGTTAGGATTTCGGAGTATTTTTCTTATGCTTAATTTTGGCTGGCAAGTAAGCTTATATCTGCGCCTGAGTCAGCAAGAAATTCTCTCCTTTTTGACCTTTCCTGTATGAACAGGCAGCAAGAGTAGTTATCTGAGGGGTTGGTTGCCAATGATACGACCCCTCTCTCTAGTTTGACTTATTGGGAGATTTTTGGTTGTCTCTAACCTTATCCAATTCAGAGAGCAATTCTTTTTTCTTTTGCTCGTCTTTGATCATCCTTTTGGCGTAGAATTGGCAGGTTATTTTGCAAGTCCTGGCGTTTTCTTCCATTTATTGAGGTGGAAGCAATAGTCTTCACACTAATTTGTATCTTTATATTTGGGTCTATATTTAGACCTTGGTGGTGTTCTGCCAGAGCTGTTTTTTCTGCTATTATTTCTGTGGTCACGAGATCTAGAGTCTCGCACTCTCCAATTTTGGTGTCTAGAATGGCTGTTACAATTTCCATTGCTGCTGTTAGCATTATTTTTATTTTCAATTTTTAATGCAGCAATTTCGGCTTTTAGTTCTGCTATCTCGGATTTTTCTGCTGACATGCCACTAATTTCAGTTTTACCTGTATATTCAAGTGCCTGTTCAGCAGCTTTAGCCAAATTTATTAATGCTTCATCACTGGTAGCGTTCATAAGATTTAGAGCTCCAAGTGATTGCACAACTGATGTAGGTAGTTGTTGGCAAAATTGGTCAGCTATTACCAAGGGTGATACATGGTTATCCACTTTTTTCATTAGTTTGGCCATGAATACTGTAGGCTTGTCATCTCCAATGGACATGCCTCTCATCAGTTCTCGAATTTCCTCTCGAGCAGTTATGCCAAATGCAGTTCTTATTTTGTCCTTGAACCAACTGTACGAATCTTCTGCTTCGTCAGGACATTCCATGATTTCAGGACAAGCTTTTATTATTTGTGCAGGCATTTTTCCACATAATTGCCTGTATCTCTGCTCTCGAGGAATCTCCTCGAGTTGGAAACAGCCGGTCAGTTGTATAAACCAGGTTTATACGTTTTTTGGGAGAAACTCTGGTAGTTGGATTCGTTTTTTCAGTGTATTTTTGGCATTTTCTTCACCTTTCTTTTTGTCGTACTCCGATATTGCCTTGGCTACAATTTCTTTCATGTATTGATCGAAAAGCTCTTTTTCTACCTGAGCTTGTTTCTCAGCCAGTAACCTACGTTCTTTTTCCTCTGGATTTTCATTTGAAGTTACAGGCATTTTAGTTTCGTCGTTTTTTAGCATTATTTTCCGTATTATTTTTCCATTTCTTAATTTTTGGAAATCCAGCTTAACCGAATTTGTAGCAGAAATTGTTGTAGGATTATTTTCTATCTAGCAGATGTTTTATGCGTGTTCTACCGAGATTTTGTTGACCCGTCCGGTTATGGTCAACGTTTATTTGATACAGGGGTTTAAATTTCCCACTCACTGTCGAGACTAATAGTCACCTAAGTCACATCAGCTATTTCTAGCCAATGAAAAAGTCGCGTCCAAGCTTCACTTATAAGCAGAGCAATTTCTCGCTTGTCAAGCATTTTCACGCCTGAACCACTATAGCAACGTCGAGGTCACCACTGTGGCTTGTTTGGTGTAGGTAGATGCTACCTACACAGGGTTCATGGAACCTTTGAGGGAGACAGTGGTTTACGTGCAGGGTGACCGAATTATTTCTCCGTACCAGTAGCCAGCCGGTTTAAGATACCTAACTGTACACTAAGCGTACTTCCTAACTGAGGCAATCGTCCAAAGTCGAGGCAGTACCTTATACAGACCCCAGCATTTATACTGTCAGTGAGTATGTAAATATTACATACTCACTTGCCTCTGTTTACTGCCTCATGGTAAACACAGAAACGCATCGTCTGTATGAGTGCATACAGACGATAAAGTTCGTTTTACATGCAATGCACAATTAGTATGGGTTGCGGACTTTGGTCTGCGACCCGTCTGTCGACGCAGGGCCAAGCCCTGAGGGTGGCAAAGAGGGAAACGTCCCTACAGTATTCTTTTGCAATGCATCAGTACCAAAGTATCAGGAAGTCAGGCACCAAGACACAAACAAAAGAAAATTACTATTTTTTATAATTTTTTAGGCTTGTTAAAATTAGGAAATTGAAAAAACAAAAAAAAAGTAATATTAATGGAGTTTTAAAAATCAAAATTAAAAACAAAACAAACCAATAAAATATTAAAATAATATCGTTTTCCAAATGAAAATATAGGTAGATATTTCATATTAACCGATTATTGGCAGAATCATATTATCTGATATTTTTAAAAACAAAATGGTATCGATAGATAACGGTATTTTTGATACGATAATTTCATCACAACTATGAGCTTCAGAATCATCCAGTGTTTATAAATGTTTATTGCCTATTTGGATAATTAATTATGGGAAGTCAAATTCCATGATTTTCGAAGATTTTCGTGACGAGTTGAAAACAAGTACAGATGAAAAAATGAGAAGCAAATGAGGAATGAAGAGTGAAGAGGAAGAAGACAACACATAGCTGTGGAAGATAAGACAGGAAAGGTGAGTATTTGATACATTATATATGATACGGGGAATTTTTCGGATGGATAATGAAATAGAATACTGAAGAAAAAGATCAGATTTTGAGGAATTGAATCTATTGCTGCGGAATATATTTATTATTAAGGAGTGTTTATATATTTATTTTATTACAAATTTAATTTTTATTTATTATTATTATGGCGTAGCCAATGCGTCGTATATTATTCACCCACTTGAATGAAATAGCCAACAATTTTTGTATCCAAATAGTTCTTGTTGTTTTTGCTTTTCCTTTGCTCACGAATGTAAGAAAATATGCTGATTTTATATTGGAAATCTTTCCCTGTGTCTTAATGCACAGAATAGGACCATTTTACATTGTGGTGTATATGAACATGAACAAAAATAAATGTTCACATGTGTAATTACATTTGTAATTATTAATTAATTAGGTAAAATATATTATGTATATTATATATAAGCCCTAAAGCACTGTTCCACAACTCTTTGGCTTGTGCCCGCCCTGAATTTTTTCTGGCAACACTGCAGAATTCGTTGTTTCAGGGGAGACAACGAACATATTTTTCTTTTGTGTTTGTGTGTAGCTGTGTGGATAGTGGCGCATGCGCATCGTATATGAGGGAATAATTGGCGAAATAATTTTTTGAAATAATTAACAGCTTGTACATTTACTATAGTGATTTCATCAAATACAAAGAACCTCTTTTTGGTGTATTTGTTGCAAAAACTACCATAGTTACACAACTTACGTTTTCCACTCCCAAAGAGACTTGTTCTGATTATCTACAGCATTTGCAAACAGCTTGGCTTCAACTTTGTAAGACGTCTATAATTGTTCGTTTTGCAAACTAATTGTTTAAGATACTATTTCCAGTACTATCTTGGAGAATCGAATGGTACCTCCTAAAAGAAGTAGTACCGCATTTTTCCAAATAGCAAATCCTGGTTTTAAAAAATGATAAAAGTGTTCAATGTTTGCCATTCAGAATAGACCACTTTTGATTTTCACTTAATTCCGTTCTCTGTTACTACTGATAAACATTTCTGTGGAATTGTTTTATTGGTGCCTTTGAATAAATGTACCTACATAGTAAGTTTTTAAAATATAAACAAAAAATTGTTGGTTTTCCCAAAAAATTTTTCTTTTTTTAATTTTTTTTTCTTTGGAGTCATGACTTTTTTCTCAATTTATTCTCTTTTCTCGATTTTGGTATAAAATTTTCCGAGGCAATTCTCTAATTTAGCCATTCCTACCTACTTATTTCGGGTTAATTCTTTAGTACTATGCATAATATTGAGTGTATAGCGCATAAGCTCAAAAGAAATATAAAAGAATACGCTTGCTTCTCATATTTTTCTGGGTCAAAATTTTGTACTATTTTCATACAGATGCTGGAAGAAAGAATAGTAGGAAGTAGGATGAAAATGTATTCATAGTAAAGAGAAAACGGTTACTCATTCTTTTTAGTTTGGCGGCGGGTTATTTTAACCATTATAAAATGTTATTAGTTTCTCAGTACACCTGCGACGTAATATCGTATATATGTATAGATATAGGTATATAAAAAGGTTCGTTCGGTGCCGTACACTAAATTAAACTTTTCGACAGTTTAAATTGACGTACACAGTTGTGTATTTCTATATATTCTATAAAACTCTTCGGACCATGTCTACGAAAGACGTTTTAAATATATTGACGTTTTCAAAACTACTTTTAAAGTAGGTATCCAGCTAACTACCTAAAACACTATTTAATTCTGCCAGAAAATAATACGAAAAACTGTGTAGTCTTAATCGAACATTTTACAAATCAAAATTATTGAAACAGTGTACTTGTTTTAGGCATGTAAAAACTTTTCCATAACTTAGGTACCTACCCTTTAAAAAAAAGTAAAAAAAAAAAAAAGAAAGACCCCACAAAAGGCCAACGCTTTACAATAAATTCTACAGGAATAAAATTGAAATTAACAAATTACATAGTTTCCAAGTAGCTGGAAAATTTATCTATCCTTAATCTAATCAAAATAAGAATGTATTAACACCACTCGCTACTCATGAAAGAAAAAACGTGATTCACGCATTTCAACAAAATTGAGCACATATACCTATTTTTTTAAATTAATTGGAACAATTTGTCCTCCGTTCTGCATTTGTGTGTGGTTATGCTGCAGCCTGTCTTACATTACCCATACCCTGCTATATTGAAAATGTCTATAAGAAGATTATTCATTATTTTTTAATATTTATTATTTACAGCTGTAAACTTTATGGACAAAATATTAAGGGAGTTTAAAAGATGTAACAAAAGTCACAATTTTGAAGGCTAGTAATTTGAGAAGGAAACCAGTCAGCAGAAACAGTATTCAGTAGAACAGGCTAATGCTTTAATAAATAAGAGAGAGAATTAGACCAACTTATTATCACAAGAATAATAGTATACGAAAACTAATTTATAATTGTTAAATTTAGAAAAAAATATTATCGAGTTATGCATTTTAAGTTGTTTATTACATGGTCTTCTTCATCGAATCATCCATACAAATGGCAAAGAAGAGAATCTCTAATCATAAAACAGAGTACGATGTTCCCCCTATCAGTTGTTTACATTTGATTTTATAATGGTGAACTTAGTTCCCAAACCTGAAAACACAATGAATTGAAATATTGAACCAAACTGTATAATCCATGAACACTTTAATATTCATAGGAAACAGATATTTGTGAATTAAACAAGATAAAAAATGAGACTGACTGTTCACTGAGAAGTAGGAAGAATCGTGAATAGTCTAAGGAAGAGTGATGGCAAAGGGTAACCTCGAACATCGTTGGTTAATCTTTATATAGCTCATATGTTTAGAGAACGAATTTCTCGACACCAAAAAAAATGTAAAATTCGGCACTTAAAACTTTAATTTCGGTATAATTTGGCATTTAAAGGAAAGTTCAGCTTACATACAAAAATGCAAAATTTGAATAATCTTCAAGTATATTACAAATATTTCTGGTTATGCATCATCAATAAAATGTTTTTTTTATGTTTTCTTGCTTTAAACAATTTTGATGCCAAACCCCTACCTCTGAGGTTCCAAAAAAATGTTATTTATAATATGGATGTTCTAGAAACTAACAACACTTGAAAATTTTTTTAGAGTTTTTGTGTTTTAGAACATTCGTAGGCCTATATAGCGTTTCATATGACTTCTCACACTACTCAACTATACATTATAGTGCAGTGGCGCCCACGTATTTTAAACAGAGTGGGGCAAAGCCTCAAACGAATCACCCACCCACCTACTAACCCCCTCCTTCACATCTTATTAACTATTCTGAACCTATTTATGAACAAAAAATTTTTGTGACTTGAAAATCATACTGAAGTCAACATTGAAACTGAATAAACAATAAAAAACCAAGTTGTCTATCCCATGACTCATGATATATAATTCTGTTAAACTAAAATAGTTCACAATAAAATAATACAGGTAATTATATTTTTCAAAAAAAAAGAAACAAACAAAACAAAGCAAAATAAAACAAAAAATCTTTGATTGAATAGATAAAAACATTTGATAAGTTAGCTAAAATAAAACTCATATACAGTAACTTATTTGTGGTTGAAAATTTTTTTTCAAATTATTAAGTTTCTTCTCAAATTATTGCTGCTGTTGGCAAATGTATTTATAATTTCCTCATAATCCAGTTCAACATCATTTTCAGTAGCAATTACCATCAAATTTTCTAGTCGATCTTCGGACATAGTTGCTCTAAGATGATTTTCAATAAGTTTTAGTTTTGAGAAAGATCTTTCAGTTGTTGCGCTGGTAACAGGTAAAGTAAGAGCAATTTTAAGAAGAATAAATAAGTTTGAAAATACTGACTGAAGATTGAAGTAGCAAAATAAAGCAAACAGTTTTGGAATATTTCCACTATGGATTTATTTTTCTGCAGTTTTTTCTTCATCAGACCCTGGATCCCCACTGAATTCTCTGTATTCAATTTCTTCATTACTGTTACTTCAATTGTAATCATGCAAGTATTCTGGAAGTTGTTTTGTCTTTTCCAATTGAATAAAGCATGAAGCAAATTGCTGATATTCTGTTCAAATATTATCTAGGTTCACAAAATTCTCATAAATGTTGCAAAAAACTTTGAAGGCGTCTTTTGGCAATTTGGTAGTATCTTCACTTATTTCTTCTATTCGTTTATGAGATAATAGAGTCAAGTCTCTTATAAGTCCCATTGTGAGACTGTCTTCACCCACAAATCTTCTCTGAATCTCTCCACTGATAATATCAATTGCTGTTAGGAATGTTTCAACTTTGAATTCTTTCGATGGATCAAGATTTGGTTCAACAACCTTTTCTTTCCATAAACTGAAAGATTTTGGCTTTAAATTTTTAAGGTAGTTGAAGACTATTAAAGAATGGTCTGGGATTGAATTTAAGCAAAATTGACTGGTTTTTGAATAACAGCAGAGTTACAAAATTTTGACTCTTTTGGAAAATACACATTTACAGCAGAGATATTTTTCTTTCTTTTTCTATTTTTATTTAGGTACTTAATGAGGAGTTATTACATTCTCAAAAATCTACAAACTTAGCTGACGAGATTGGGTAAACATTGCCACCATAGTCTTCTGACCCAAAAGATAAAAATTATTAGCTTATTTCACCTAGTATACAAAATGATTCATATTATTGGTGGGGACTATAGATCTCGTACACACGCCATTCCTTATCGGCGTATTATATTCAACAATATATGAAATACATTGTTTGTTCGTATGCTCTTACTTGCACACACAGGCAAGTAAGATGCAAAGTTCGGCCGATGACAAAACGATAGATAAAGATCTCGGTAATGTCTCGGACTGGTACACGAACTCATTATGTCATTTCTTATCAGTTTCTTCAGCAATGAATAAGAAATGACGTGAATTCTACTACACACCTACATATGTATATGTACATAAGTGTGTCTGTGTGCGTGTGCCAAAACCAGTATATAAACTCTCAGAACCGGCTCTAAAATCGCCAGTGTTCGCCTTGGTTTTGGCTTACCTGTACTTGTGTACGAAGTGGCTGAGCACGCTTAAATTCTGTTGAATTTCCTTCTGGTGAGAATATCTCTCACAACAAGGTATTCCACATTATTAAAAAACTTTTATTTTTCCTCAGTTTTTACCCTGCCAACCTCACTCCTTCTAGACCACCCACCCCAAATCAAGAAGGGCAGCTGCCCCACTTGGACCCTACCATGGGCGCCACTGTTATAGTGTTTACAAGATATTCTCACAGAGGAAAAATAATTTTAAAAAAATTTTTATTTTCTCAAACGGTTGATTTTTTTTTTTTTAAATAAAAATTTAGCTCCCCAGATTATTCTTGAAAATTTTCTGCCTTGGGCTACACTGGTCATTTTGACCCCTCACTAAATCCATGCCTTTTTTCTTCAAATTGTAGGAAATAGGAATAGGTACTTATTGGATATCGGGGGCTAATGTTTATTTTTTATTGTAGAAACGTAATGGTTGATGAATAATAATATAATAAATAAAATAGAAATCAAAAATACTGAACTAGATCATAATAATGTAGTTATAGAGAAATTCATAAAAAAGAGTGTTCTATAATAGTGTTTACAAAGAGAATATGTAAGAGGTGAATTCACAAGTAGTATTATGGTAGACATCAAAGACGAATGTAATACAGCAGTGTAACCAACCGGTATTCTCAGACAATCGATATTCCCAACAGTACTTGACAAGGTTTCTGTAAGAATTATTATTGTTTTAGCGTTTGGCAACACTGAATATGAGAGTTTTGGTCGTTCTCATACCCTGTTAGTAAATAGACAGGTTTAGATTTTTCTTTAAAAATTTGAATAAAATCCATCACCTAATTACTCGCGATAATCCAGCTACAAACCTGCTCGATCGCTAAGTTAGACTTTCTGAAAACTGAAAAACTGTACATGGGTAATTATGAAGAATCGAAAAGTTACTTAAGACCATTCTCATTTTCTTCATTCTGGCCACGCCTAACCACTCGTGTTTAGACAAAAGAAAAATGATCTCCTAAAATTGGAATTTGAGCCATTCACTTGTTAACATAAGACGCAGAAAATACCGTAGTATGTTTCACTGTGACGAGGAAAATAAAATTTAATTTTCTTTGTCACATCACTCTCTCTCACTCTCTCTCGCTCGCTCCCACATTTTTATCATTCCGTTCAGTCTACTCGTTCTCTTTTCATCCACCTATCCAAGTAGTCTACCTATCGAGGCTTTTTTCTGTTTTTCCCTCTCATCTTTAGCCAGTCGGACCTTGAAAAGAAAACAATTTAATTCAAACGAAAAGTTATTTTCTAAACTGCGAATGTAATGTTACGGAAATTCGTTTAATTTAATGGAAGGCGAAATAGCTGAAACTTTACTTAAGTTTTTCTCGCGTAACTGCCGTTGTAATTTACTCGGGCAAAAGGTTTTTAATCCCCTTGTCGCAGACAAACCAAAGTAAATCTGATCAAAATTAGTTTTTCTCCATATTCGAGATAGGTACGGTGCGAAAGTTTTACAATTTACATGCACAAGGGACGAAAATAGTCGACGAATATTAGGAAATTATTTTCCAGAGATCATTTTTCGACGTTTCTATGTAGGTATAGACTCCGGACTGGCTATATCTTTCATGTTAAAGGTCCATGCTTAATTTTAATTTTCCACGAGTACGGATATTCGAACAAAATTAAATGAGAAATATTTCTGTTCGATGGTTGTTATTAGGTATGTATTCTTGTTATAAAAAAAGAAAAACAAAATAATTATTCGAAAATTTCTCCCTAGTTTTTCGATTCTTAGTCATAGTTAGCATAATAAATGTAAAATATTTTCTAGATTCGTATTTTTTGGAAGAGATTTCTTCGTATTGATTGTGAATTTATGGGAAATTTTAAAGAGGCAGAAAACGTCGACGAAACTCAGACAAATTGAAAGAGTGAATTCATAATACGTTTCACGAATTTAAAATATTTAAGACAAAATCGCATTAAATAGGACGAAAAAAACTACAGAATCCTAATAATTGAGAACAGGAAAGGGTACCGTAAAATCTCATACTTGCTCAATAAACTTAAAGCGTAATTAGAAGACTAGAAAAAGGACAATGATATGTAGGCTACCAAATACTCGTGGCATGCTAAGAGTCTTTTAATGCTCCAGTTGACATTCCGCAAGAAATATCTTAGTAATTATGAAAAGACTAGCCTATTAATTTTCCATTTTCAATTACAACAGTGAGAAATTTTGTAAAGTACTTCGTCGAAAATAGCTCTTGTATGTTTTATAATACCTAAGTAAAATAACATAAACCGTAGTGCTCAGGTAGCTGCTTTTCAAGCCGGGGTTATTAAGGGTGTTTCACCTATTGGCTCGATCTGAGTTGGCAAAATCATGATGCAGTTGGTAAAGCAGTGTAACTGATGACTTTTTTCTTTTTTTGAAGTGTAACTTCCTTGCGTACGGTAGTAAAGTAAAAACTCTAACGCAAAAGCAGCTCAGTTAGAAAAAGTAAGTTTTCAAAAAATGTAAAATCAGGTAGTCATTAAAAAGTTATTAACAGATCGTAATAAATATTTTTTCCGAATTACCTTCCTGTTGGTCCAAACTTAGGCATTTTAAAGGCGAAATAATAACGAAAACAGTGTTACCGAAAGTACCTTACGACCGATCCCCACCAAAATTTATGACAAGTTATAATATTTTTCATAAATTTCGTAGCTATTGATCAAAAATTGATAATTTTATAACCAAAACAAAATCGAAAGTAGCCATACTGGAAGTACAGCAGGGCCGATCAGCACCAAAATTTACATAAAGTTATAATATATCATAGCGAATATATTTTTCAAATTTAGTAGCTATATTAGTTGAAAATTATAAATTTTAAAGCCAAAATTAAAATTAAAATAGTCATACCGGAAGTACCGTACGGACGATCGGTAACAAAATCAATAAGTTAAATCTTTTGCTTCGTACTAATGTTCGTTCAAAATTTCGTGCCTATTTGATAAAAATTGCGACCTGTAGCGCGGTAACAAGAAATTTTAATTATATTATACATGAATTTGAGTTATTAGTGCCAAAATTTTCATTCTGTTATGAAACAAAAAACCTACCTACCCCCACCCCTAGGTCGTACCATGACACCAAGATTAATACGTAAATTTTCGATAGAAACCTACTTAAAAATGGTCATTAAATGCATCACCGTGATTGCGAGAGCTTGGTTTCGTTCAACTCCAATTGATTCATCGAACGAAAATTATGATTTGTAATATGTTTACCATTATTTTGTTTTTATAATAATTTATGATATGCTGACATCATTTTACGTGTTAATTTATAAATTTTTCAAAAGTTGGCAATTTTTTTTGGGAGAGAAATTAGTTAAATAGAGAATTTTACCCCTCTGTTTGAATTACTTTAAAGAGCCACTTTGTTCAAGAGTAAGAGTAAGCCTGTTACACAAAATTGTCATTTTGAAATTACAGCTACTGCTCTACTGAATGGAGTTAAGAAAATATGTCGTATCACTGACGTACGAGAACGAACAAAATTGAAACCGTGGTATGCAACCACGGGTGAACATATCCCAAGGTAACAAATCACAACACCAACATACTTTTCACAACAAACTCAATAAGTATGAATTCGAGGATGTTATCTGTCAGCAGTATCCAACAGAGATGTAAAAGTTTTGCCTAAACCTACACAGACGCAGCCAGGTATTTGTTTGACGGCGCTTTTAACCATTTATAATTATTAAAAAGATTACTGAATTAGCCTATGCACTTTGAGAAACATCCTGTTGAAAGAACTGTTAGCAGACACTATCACAAAATAGACCAAAGATTGGCCCATTGCCAGTAGAAAAACTTAGTCCATTTTTAAGTAACAAAATACTGTACTGAACAAAAATCGAGACAAATCAAGTAAGGTGTTCACAGCCGAATAGCAAAACATTGAGTAATTATAAGAAGAAACTGTAACATATGGTTAGCCTAATGAAACACGGTTCTACGGGTATAAAAATAAGAGAGAAGGAAAAACATATTATGGTACAGAGTTTTTAACAATAGATATAACCATTTTCGATGAAAGCAACGAGATAGTGGTGTAAAGGGAAAACTGATTTTAAAGTTAACAAAAAGAATAAAAATTCGAAAGAATTTTAAGTGGAGGGAGAATTTTTGTAGCAAGACGAACCTAGGCTAAACGAGTAGCCTAGCCTAGGCGCGCTCACGGCGAATTATTATTAGTGAGGTTTTTTATTTCGAAAAAATTTTAAAGTATTTATTTTTAGGCCGACTCTGTAAATACGATATTCTTAATTATATTTTTAATACAAATGGACTTTTCTGCCTTGAAGATACCAACATAATTTGTCCTAAATTCACATTATTTTTTATTTTTTATATTCTTATTCCCGGCCATATAGTATATATTAGCCTATGTAACAATTATTATGTACTTAGATAATTTTCAATACTTAGAGAACGATAATTCGTCTAACATTATCAAATTTTGTATTATTTTATGCATTCTCGTTTATTCGAAACGAAAATCAAGAAAAGACAACATACGAAGCCAAATAAGTTATAAAATTGGAGGGTAAGTACCTATACCCACATTAACATTTACGTCCATATAGAATCATCCACAGCAGAATAGACCTCTCTTTCATTTTCCTCGGTTTGAAATATCCAACTTTTATGAAACAAAATACTCAAAATTGTATTCGATACTTACGCCAACTCGAAATCAAAAATACTAAACGATACCTGGTAGGTATCTCTTTCAGCCAACTAATTTGGACACTTATCGACTGGTACATTGTTAGACGTCAATAACTCAATCAAGTAGAATAAACGTTATACGAGAACGTTTCATAACAAAAATCTTCAAAATTAATTACGTACTTTGGTAGGAAATTGAGATTATCTCTGACCCTTTGACGTGTTAGATGATGTAGGCTACGTTCAATGCCAATTTGGAGTATTATTCAAACTCGATTGAACAAAGTTTGGAAATGTGGGTAGGTTTACGTAGGTAGGTACGCCTTCACACATACTGTCTTGATTATAAAAATTTTTATTTAATCGTGTTCTTTTTTTCTTTTTTTCTTTGAAACATCCATTGGCTACAACGATAAACAATCCACTTATGAAGTTTTTCGTGTAGAAAAATGAAATGAGAAAATTTATGAAAAGTGTAATTCGTGAGTTAAACTTGTCTAATATACGTATATATATTTTTTATATTTTCAGCTTATCATTACTGTAGTACCGAATTGACAGTTTCGAATAATGGCCGAGTAGAACCCAATTTTACCAAATAGGGTATTACTGATTAACATAATGTTGAAATACTAAGTCTTCACAAGCATTTAAATTCTGAATGAAGCTTAATATTAGGAAGAGTTAGAATTACTAAATAACCAGTTAGTATCATTAATAATTTTTCTTACCAAGTAGTTTTGTTTTTTTATTGTCAGTGCAGTTCGCTTTGTATCGTCCGTGGAACATCTTATTTATTGAGAATATGTTTCCTGGATGTGAACTTCATTCAATATTAAATATAATCATCTATCATACAATTTGTTAGTTATTGCTTTGGGCAAATAGGCTGCATTTAATTACGTTTCCTATACGACTTTAGTCTAATGTGTTCGGACAGGTAAGCGAATTCCATAGAAAAAAAATCAACTCTGTGGTTTATGGGTATTAAAATGTCACCCATACATGGTATAAATTCGACACTTAGTAGGCTCTTCTGGTTGGGCAATAGTATAATTCTGTGGCTACTGTCCCATGTAAGTGTATTCATCAAAGTCCATGGTTCTTTGGAATTTAGACTCAGAAATACTGTCGGGACTGTGGGTAGTGAATGCCTTATGAGCCCCTCTAACATACCATAAGATATTGCGTGAAATAGTTGTGAAGTAAATATGTGGTTGAATGAGGAAACAAAAATTTCAGTCAGGGAGCAAGCAATTGAAGAAATGATTTACATCGGAAGATATTGTTTATCAGGATTGACCAATTAGAATGCTGGGCAATAAAAGAGTCTTCCAAGAGGGATAGGTTTACACTTCATAAATTTTCCTCTTTTTGGAGAGAAAAAACTTATCTTCAAAGGACATTCGCACTTTTCATTTCTGTGATCGCTGACTGATGTGCCCAAAAACGTTCATTTTAAGACTAATTCACAGAATTCAAAATACCCAATGTATGCCCGATGAAGATCACAAGATGGTGAGGCATCTGAAGACAAACGGCTCATTTGTTCGACCTTCATGCATGATGGTACTTAAATGCTAATGACATCACAATATCTTAAAACTAAGACATCATGCAGCCAAAACAATGATTCAAATGGTCTTGAAAAATGACTTCAAGATGTTTTACTTTTTAACTTTGTCAAACCCTACAGCTGAATTCTTTTTGACTTTGAAATTAAGTCTCTGAAACATGATGGAATACAGCTTACCTTGTCTTCATATGTCAGCAAATTAATGTGATGAATGAATCAGCAATAAGAATGGAGTGTCGACAGAAGAACCTAACGAAGTTTCGATCCATAAAAGGTTTGGAATTTACAAAAACAAACAGCAGAATTATTTTGTTGAAGACATATAATTACAAAAGAATTACAGCGTCAACAAAGTAGATAAAACAAAGTGTAAAGCAAAAAAAATAAAACAATGAAAAAAAAGCTATTGCAGACAAGTAGGGGAAACCATTAGAAAGTTCTTTTGTCTTCACCTAATTGTTTGTCTTCATAAGAGATGGTGATTTGATAATGTAAAAGACTCCTAATAGAAACTTTAGGCTTTGTAGCTTTTGATGTGTGAAAAGCATGAGTGAGGTGAGGAAAAACTAACACAAATGAAATTCAAATTCACTGTGCACAAAGGAAGGCTCTACATGGCCTTTATGGACAGAGCAATACAGTCATTTTGAACAAAGCTTGTCTTAAAGTTTGTTGGCAACACACCAAATTTCCCTCCTAATAGATGTTAGGAACGCCATCTAATCGTATTGTCATCTGTAAAATATCACCCGCAAGTGTTCTAAAAGATCGCTTCAAAATACGATATGAGTATGACATTTTAAAAATGACTTTTGATCATCACTACTGATCCCTCATGATGAAAGAACACTCCTAATTGTCTTTTGTCTTCAACCTAACCTAGCCTAAGTTCAACTACCATCCTAGTGTCTGCAAAGGTAGATCTATGTTTGAAGTAATCTACATCCGAAGATGGAACACTTTACTAAATTGCCTATGCGAGGACTTTAATATACGACTTGAGACTTGGACTTACTACTATATGCCTACACAAGAAGGACTACTTGTAAGAACAAACCTAGTACCGGGTATTGCTAAAACAAGAGTGTCTAAAAAATAAAATTCCTTTTACAAAGTAGCCTTTCTTGTCAGCAAGGTTTCCCCACTTACTGTCTTCATTTAGTCGTCATGAATATATGTACAGGCATATAAAAAAGCATAAGAGTCTACATATACAATAAGCAAAGCAAAGTTAAAAGTGATAAAGCAAAAAGATGTTGGCTGCATGCATGTTATTGGCGGGGTTTTGAATTCCACATTATGCCGTATTCTATCTTGAATTATCTGTTGACCAAATGAAATCCTGTCTTCTATACAGAGGGTTGAATTATGTACCTGGTGACTCTGTGATAGAAACTTGATGAAATATTAATGAAATTATCTGAAACAGAATTTTATTTGGTTATTATCATCATATTTTGCCTTCAGAATAAATTTGACATTGGACATTATATTGTCTGAATTTGTGTCTTATAGTCTGCATGATGTCGTCATATTGTGTCGTCATTGTGAGTTCAAAATTATTTTTATTTTGATGCCAGAAAATCTCGGACTTCTTAGTGGTTAAAAAATGTTTTGACAATCAATTAAACCCTTCGGTGTCGAACAGTCTCCAAATACTGTCAACTACAATGTTGTAGTCTTCCATCAATTACAATTCAGTCGATTTTAATGTAGATCTGCCATTATAAGCATATGTTGTAACTTTTTTATGAGGCTGTAATTTGGAAATGACATGAAAACATCGTTTCGAAGCGAATTCTACGAATAGTATCGACGAAATGTTCGTAGGCCAAAAACTTCAAATCTACAAACGAATCGAAGAAATAAATGCAGAGTATATTTATTCATCCCCCTTTGGTCAACTATTTCAACAAAAATGTTTCACTTTTTCTCATTCGTGAGTAAATAAAGAATGCTTCAAAAACCCGACCGTTTGTTTAGGAAAACAAAAATACCACAAAACCCGTTCGTTTTTCTTCTGGTCTATTGCCCTGATTATTTGATAACATCAAAGTTAGGTACCTCTTTTTTTTCTCCTTTTTTACTCCTAATTAGGAGGCCACATACCAACAAAATCAAAGCGATAATTTGGTCAGTTTGTGTTACGGCGAATATGATATTAAGTCGAGTTGATTTAAATTAACGTGCTTCTCACTCCACCACCATTCTCGCCTTTCTTCGCTTTTTATTTGTCAGCAGTGGCACCTTTTCACAAACATCAAAAGATAATTATGAAAAAGAGAGAGAGGTTGGGCGAGAAAGAGAGACGAAAACTCGACAGACTCCAGCGAGTTCGACGTCACGACGCTTTCACCCATAAACGTTGTATTATGCAGCAGAATCTGTGTTCTATTTCTTGGTTATAAATTAGCCGTTCCTTTGTAACCAAAATGAAATTGAAACCTTCCCCACCACCGTATCCTATCGTCGCTATCAAGTTTTGCTTCTCCAAAAAGTACGATCGACGAGTTTTTCCTCACACAGAAGAAGGCAGAGAGACGAAACAGACGAGGAAGGTAGAGAGACACAGAGAGAGAGAGAGAGAGAGAGATACGGTGAGACAGTGAGACAGAAAGAGACAGAGTAACACAAATCAAAGAAAACGAGAAGGAAAGAGAGGGGGTCGGTAGAACGACCTTACCGCTTTTATTTAACTATGAAACCACCCCACCTTGTTGTATAATTCAAAGGTTTCACACCGGGAAATCTTCCCACCGTATAGGAATTTTCTCGAACCCTGAACAAAGAAAACTTAATGGAGTAGAAAACGCAGCAGCACATTGTAAGAAATGAATTTCTGATGCGAACAGGCTAAAGAACGTTTGCCAAATTTGGCCATTTCTAAAAGGTGAGACGCTACCATAGCGAATGAGTAATGTTCGCTTCAAAAGCGACAAACAATATAATTTCGCGAATGGTGAAAATTTTATTTTTATCACCTAGGATATGTTCGATACCAGATGCCTTCAGCAGTTAGGTACTATTTGAATGAAGAGAATAATTCTTAACGCAACAAAACGTAAAAGTAATAAAAAATAAAGAATCGAAAAAATAGCGTCGCAAATAAATTAACCTGAAAGATTCGACTTCGAAAAGAATACAGCGATATCTTATGAGTACAGTATTGTTTATTATAAGAAGTACAATATATTTTATCATCGAATTTTTAGTTCAAACCCAAGTCCGATTTTAAATACTTTTGAAAGTAAAAAATTTTAGCATCAAACTAAGATATAATCGGAGTAAATGTACCGATTATGGGGACCATAGCTATGAAATTATACATAAATTAGAAAAATTACTCTAAATTATAATTTATGAAGTAATCAGGATCAATGTTGCTTGATGTTATTATTTGTGACATTAAAAAGTTCACAGAACCAATCTTTGATTTCGAGTTACATGAATTTTTCGTCACATGACTCGGAATAAGGACTCTACAAAAGATGTTCCCAAAATGAGGTAACCCTCCTTCTCAAAATGGGGTACCCCTCCTTCCAAATATGGGGTACCCACTTGAAAATTTATGCAAAACGTCAAAATTAGAGTTATAAAAATTGATTATTATTTCTTACAAAGGTTACAAATTCCACTTACAACATTATGATTCCATTATTTGTTGTTTTAAAATTAAATAATTTGTTGGTACCTTATATTAGGTTAATCATCTCAATTTTTATGTGATGAAAATGAAAAATTTTCTAAAATTGAATAACTCAATTTACAAGATTGAAAATACATGGAAATGGCCGACGCCGAATGATTAATTTTTCTGTTAATAATGATCATATTATCTCAAAATTACAGTTATTATTATGTAAAAGTGTTCTGAAAAATTGTAAAAAATTTAAGAGGACAGAGATAAGAATAAAAAAAAAGAGGAAAATTCATTTTAGACGTGTTCTTTTGACTTTTTTTCCCGATTGTTCCAATAGAACAGTTTCACTAACAATCCTCAACTTTTTTTCAGCGACTGCACTAATGATTTAAGAGAAACAATGATATTTCATAATCGGTATATTTACCCTATCAAAGAAGTGTAAAGTGCTTTTAAAGTTGACAATTAAAAGTTGACAGATGGGTGTAAAATTTCTCAAATCTAAGTTATCACTGTACTCAGTTGATTTTTTTTTCTACAATTCAAATTCAAATGAACAAATAACATAATAAATTACTTGCGGTACCGTACCTATCAAAGAATTGTTTTCGGTCTATCGAACGTTCGATTTAATATTTTTTTTCCTTTGTGGGAAAATAAATTTCAAAAGTGTTGCAAAGATAAGTAGGTAAAATTTTGTCACTCTCCGCAAAATTTCAGTGTTTTCTGCCACTTTGTTTTGTTTTGTTCCAGTTTTCTCACATTTTAGGTATAATAAAAAAGGTAGGAAAATATTTTTACTTTTTCTATTTTTATTTTTTGAAATGAGTAATATTTGCACTACCTAAGATCGTTTTTGTTTTTGTTTATATTTTACGTTTAACAAAAATTAGAACAATTAAAGCGGTCAGTCTTCGTGGAATATAATTTAGGTACCATGAAAGTTGTGAGAAATACTTCGTTCGCAAGTTAACCAATGAATTCGGTAAAACTAGATTTCCCGAACATTTTCTTCCGTCAAAAATTGATATTTGCTCCAAATTTCAATAAATTATACTTCTGAGACTGATCAGACCACGAACATTCGGATCCTATACAAGCCTATAGCAATTGTGGTGCCAAATTTTTGTATCCTAGTTAAGAATCCCAAGTTGAATTAATTTATTCTAAACTAATAGAAATTCCAGTTATTTTATAACTAGTCCTTAATTCATTTCCGTTTGGTTAAGATCGTTTTATTATTTTATCCTTTTTCTCACGAGCTGATAAAAATAAGGTAGTCTGCTTTCAAATGACTACTGATTTGCTTTCTTGAATTTTTCTATCATATCCAAGAAAACAACATGCATCACAAACACGATCATTTTGTTTTTTAAGAACACTTCGAAAAATTACCTACTTATTTAGGTGTGCAAATTAATTTACCTTCGAAAAGTATAACATTGCATCTACCTAAAAACTTTGGATCCGGTATAAGGTATTAAAAAATTGCAAATAGGTTAGGTATTTATTTTTGTACTTATTTTCTGAAAACTAATTTTTTATAAAATTAATTTACCTAAAAACAAAATACCTGGACAAAATTTCTTTACATTTTTTATTACAAGTCGAAGGATTGATTGGATCGAATACTGAAGAAATGATATTTAGGCCTATTCATTTCATTTTAAGTAGTTTGTATTGGATAGTATATTACGCTGGGAGAAAGTAAAGTAAGCAATTACTAACGAGTTGAGAATTGCAGCACGAGCCGTAAGGTTGCAAGCATAGAAGTTGTTATCATTCGTTTCATGATTGAGCTGCACACATTTACAATTTTATGCACAACATATTCAGAAAATGTAATTTTCCAAATGATTTTCCAAAGAAACTAAGCATTTAAAACTTTTTTTTAATTTTTTTAGTTAGCTTTAGCGCTCCTTAGAGCTTTTTTTTCTACTTTTCAGAATCGAGTTGGTAATTTTATAATAATTATTTTGATTCCAGAAAATTATACGAATATAATAATGAAGTTATACCTTCCCAGGAGGTATGTGGTGAAAAAAATATTAAATTTTTCTTTTACAATAGGTACCTGTAATTTTTTCCACCAAGAATTAACAATAATAACAATGAAACGCAGCGTCAAACCTAACTAAACGAATAAAGCTATTGTGCATGGCACACTGTCATAAATATCTTGAGAGTAATGGTTTTAAAAAAGTAGGTAGGTATATCAAATTTTATTTTTCTACAGTTTACTCGCTGCGGAAGAAGCAGAGCACTTTTGTGGAAACTAATTTTCTTTCTGTCAGAAATATGTACATATTCTTTGCAGTGATACAGTTAATTTCTTCAGATTTTTTCTCCTTTTTTTTTTTATGATTATTATTTATTAAGTGTCGTAATAAGATGATTTATGCGGACTTTTTGTCATACGCAAGTTCACAAATCTTTTTCAAAGTAGTTCAAATCGCTTTAACTAAATTTTTTTTCTTTCTTTCTTTTTTTTTTTTTTTGTTACCCTCGAAGATGTAATGCCTTTGTAATTTATTGCATCACTTGATACTTGGCGAAACGAAAGTGGAAAAAAAGAAAAAAAAGGGTAGCTTTTTCATTCGTTGTCAACGAATAAAGCAGACCGTCTTGGTACTGTTGATAATCGAATATGGACTCATAAATTCGTTTCTCCTCATTTTCTTTTTTATGTTTAAATAAGATGTACCTATATATGTTTAAATTTTGTAAAATGAAAAAGAATAAATGATAAAAATAAATACGGAATTTTCGATTTGCCACTGACATTATTCGATTCAAAATTGTGACAAATATAAAAATTTTATCAATCAAAATATCAATAAATAATCAAAGTCTTTTATCCAAAGCATCATTTGATTTTTAGTACATAATACCTATCTTAAAAATTGTAGCATTGTTCAAAAAAATTTGAATCTCTGCCACGAGTTGAGAATTCGGTATCACACGGCAACTTTGATTTTTTCAAAATAACCGCTGTCTTCCCGATGGTTCCTAATCATAACACTTTATAATTCCATATATAATTATTTATTTTGAGTGGTCTGCGTGACTTAGTGGTTGGGTGCTCAGGTTTAAGATCCAAAGGTTGTAAGTTTAAAATTGACAGCCACCATCACATTCCCTACCTAAGATGGCGGTGCATTCGATTTAGTTCTATTGATGCTCCAGCATGTATTGAAAAATTCTTGCTGATATATCATCGGCCACCGGATCCCAAAAATTTCCTACCCTATTCCGACATCAATAATATTATACTATCAAGTGCAGAGGTTTTCAAAATGTGGTACGCGTATGAGGTGCTTGACGTCATAAACCATATTCACCCTTGTTTGACTTGCCTGCTCGAAACACGATGTTTGTTTACTCTACAAAATGTGGCTTATCATCGTATAACGATGTGCATCGATAATTATCATTTCTCTCTCTCCAGCCAACCACAACATCAAAGGTGATTTTGACGTCACGCACTTTTTAGCGTGAACAGAGTATAGATGGTATGCAAAATCCAATAAAATCTGAACATAGTGAGATAAAAATTTTGTGGTATTATTTTTTAATATTTATAATTTTGAAAATGACAATATTTTTACAGATACCTACCGAAAAAAATAGCCTAAAAAATCTAAACTGGTAGGTACGCAGTTTCCTGAAAAAAATAAGCTGGTAGGTAGGCTAAAACAAAACTTTGAGAACCCCTGCTTTAGAGTTCTAGCTGATGGGTGAAATGGCCTCTTAGTCAAACAATAATTAAAAATAAAAAATAAGAAAAATTCCTTAATTAAATTGTATGTAATACACTAGGCTAATAGTTCAACCTCTACCATAATATGCACTAATATGCACAATTTCCAACATCACAAAATTTTAAAGAGAAACAAAATTTATTTTATGAGAAAATGGAAAAAATGAGAGAAAAAAAAAGAAAAAAGAGAAGTGTCGGTTGCAAATTTTTTGTTGCTAATACCACAGAAATACTGAAACCAGACTCTGATTAGTGCACACAGCTAATTAGGATTTTAATTATGATCGCTGTGAAATCAATTCTCATTATGTGATAATGAAGGATTCTCTTATCTGTGTTACATCTATTTCTGTTACCAGTTTTCCACTTTTTCTCTTCAAATATTTCTTACTGTCATCCGTGAGTTCGGCCTCCGCATAACAATTTGATTTGAGAATTACAAAATCCTCACACGAGAAGACTCCTGTGAGATTTTCTCTTGTTTCTCATTTTGTTTTCCAGTTTACAAAAAAAGAAGCGAGGGATCTACGTGTAATAAAATCTAAAAATTAGCACTCAGAGAGAAGACTTTCCTTTGGACAACCCACTCGCTGAGAGTAGTCAAATCATTCACATGAAATAGCTTTCTTCCCTCCGACACTCTCCCTCACTGTTTTCTTCCTACTCTCTCCTTGTTTCCCTGCAACTCTCATTCCCTCACCTCTCACTGCCCCTCTTGCTCAATATTTTATTTTCATCCTCTTTTCTTTATCTATTTCTTTCCCATATCATCTCTCTCTGTCCTTCTATCTATCACTCTATCACCCTAAAAGGAAATAATCAATTAGGTACTTGTAGAATGATGTGTAAAAGCACGAAGTTGTTAAAATCCTTTTCAATTACTGAAGTCAATTTTTCTTCAGTAGAAAAATAAATTATTGATACGAATTTGAGAATTAGATGCTGGAAGGTACCATAGAATTATGTCCTTGGCCTTTGTATCTCTAAACAACTATTTCCATTTGAAATTATGCACCTAATTTTTTTGAAAAAGTACTAAGATTAAAAATTATTTTCTGAAAGAGCTCCCTTAGTGAAAGTATAGGGTGGGGTTGAAGCCTTTTAATCATTAATTCAGGATACTGACCCCATTATATTTTCAAAATAAAACCTTCGTTACATATTATTAATTTCATTTTCAAATGCCTTATTTGAGTGGGCAATGTATACCTACACTATAGGATACCTACACTTCAATTTTTTAACTATTTGTGGCTCCATATCTAAAGAAGAGGGCAACACAGAAGTATGAAATTTTGTAAATATTAAAATACAAGCTCTTTGGCTTGTGCTGGCCCTGGATTTTTGTTGGCATATGGGTAACACTGTAGAATTCATTTTTTTAGTGGAAGCAACAAACGTTTTTTTCATGTCTGTGTGTGACGGCGTGTGTAATGGCGCTAGTGCATCGAATATAAGGGAAAATATTGGCAAAATAATTTAGTGAAATAATTTAGACAAATGAATTGATTTTGGCCAATTTGTACGTTTATTATAGTGATAATCAAGAGAAATAATATGTTTATTAGAGGAAAAAATACCAAAAATGTTTTGAATCGGTGAGGGGTCAAGATTCACAACTTTTACCCCAGGGTGCCTGTATACTTTTTCTCTTCACATGACACATCTACATGGTAAAACCTTTCTTTTGACATCTCAATCATGAACATTGGTCCTATCATTCTCTCTCACTCTATGGTACAGTAAAAAAAAACCTTATAAAAATTAAAATAAGTACTCTTTTGAAGGGTCCATAGAATTTTTCTCTTCAGATAGCACATCTGCATTGTCAAACCTTTTTTTTGACACCTCAATCATAAAAATTTGTTCAGCTGTTCTGTCTAACATTGTATCACAGTAAAAAAAATCTTATAGAAACTAAGATATAGATACTGCCTTACAATTATAGTAATTTAATCAAAATATGTACTTATATCGTTCAACGACTGAATAAAAAATCTCAACAATAATTTTTTTCCCCGTAAACAATAAATTAGGAGATTGTTTTTCTTTGCTTCAAAACCAAATCTACAAGTAGTGAGTTGATTTGAGGGAAAAATATTTATTTGTTGAATTAACAGAAATGTTTTATTTTTCCTTGCATTAATCATCTACAGTTCAGAAAATGTACATCAGATTTTTTGCACACACCCCCACTCTATGAACAGGGGCGTAGTTGCCCCCTTTTCAACCATTGAAATTCATGAGGGAGGGAGGAATTAAAAAATACATGCACCTCCTGAAGTATGTGGGGGTTGGGGGAGAGCCCATAGGAAATATAGTAAAGAGAAAGGTATTGTTGGAGGTGGTTTTTGTTTTAAATTATTTACGCTTCTGTCTAGTGTCTATGGATCATATCGGATAAGCCTTTTTTCCATTTAATCATCTTATGTGGATATAATGCAGATAACTGAAGTTCATTTATTATAAATAGAAAAATAAATATGAATTTATTAGAAAAAATTATGAAAATTGTATCTTAAATTATTACACTAATCCTACTCTCAAGCAAACATAATATGTAACATCAACCCAAAATGCTATTCTTCCTAATATAATATATATTATTTATTGGCTATTTACTCCCTCTGTACATTGTCAGATAGGTACTAAGACTATAACTCTTGTAGGTCAATCACCTAGCAGGCCAGTGGACTTATAGTCCACAAACAACCTTTTTGCGCTCACTGCTTTACTTCATCAGTGCTGCCAAATTGAATACTGAGCTAGACTCACACATACTCATCCATATATAAGAACACCCAACGCCTTCTTGCAGTTGTGGTAGTGAGGTGTACACGCAAACTCCTATACCCACAGTAGGTATTCTCTATTTATATACATTCAATGAAAAATATTCATCTTCAACAGATAAATACCTCATCAAAAATACCAAAGTTTACTTGGTTTTCTTATAAAAAATTTTATTCCCAGTAAGCAATTTATACTCGGGCCTAATTCATTACTTGTAACCACATTAATTTTAAATTCACTCGGTTTAATATCGATTAAGAAACTAAAGAAAAATAACATAACTTTAGCATGTCATTAGTAAGTTATAAATAATGTAGTAGGTAACCCATATTTGTTCACTTGGTACCTACTTACGTTTTGAAATATCGTCATAGACAAAAAAAAAATTATCATTTAAATACATAAGTATGTTATACAGTGGGTATTTTTGTTGATAAGTAGGTACGTAATTTTCAAAAATAATACTGATTAAAACTGTTCTATATAATTACTTTTTTAATTAGCAACAAACTTGCAAAGAGTCGGTAGTTTCGTGTCTTTTTCGACGATAGCAATTCCCAGAAAAGTATCCTTTTAAATGGTTTCTCGTTTTTCATGAAATTCACGTTCAACGCTCATCATCAATTTTCTTTTTATACCAAGCAACCGAATGATTTTTGTATTTTCGTTTTTCCGGAGCTTAGTATTTTTCTTTTTCGATTTACACATTATTCGTTTGTGGTACCTACGTATGTAACTAAATACAGAAAAATCTAATCTGTTATAATTAATATGCTGCGTGCGTTCATTCTGGCAGTACCTAACTTAAAAAAACGAATGTAACAAAGCAACTATTATGTTCAATTCTTCGATTAACACTATTTATTTCTTTATCTGCGAACGTGTTGCGAAAAATTTTCGGCTTTCCAATGGATATAATTTCGACTATTTCTTTCCTCTCTTATTCTTTTTTTAATCCACTTAGAGTTGATAGACGTACAAACTCAGCTGGTTAGCTGGTACAAGTGAAACGGTTAAATTTTCTTATTGCGAAGGTAGGCATAATAAGAAAAATTTTGATGTTTATAGTTCATCAAAATTAGTCTTTTGGATAACCCACATCTCAAAAAAATATCATTTTTATCATTAAAATTTTTGGACCAATGCCTTTGTTAACGTAGGTAGGTACCAAAACTTTCCAGTGATCACAGAAATGAACCTTCCCTTAAACACTCATTTAATTCTCGGTTTTTTTATAATAACTTGAAAAGTCATGGATTTTGAGAGGAAAAAAGTTTTAAAAACGGCATCATTTGTTGATAAATTTTACCCACAAAAGAGAACTCATAAAATTTTGTAGCTGCAAAAATTCAACTTACGAAGATTGTAGAAGCATTTACCTTTTTCAAATCTGAAGACAATATAGTAGAAAAATGTTAATTTCCGAGTCACAATTGAGCTTTCATGGGGGCAAATTTTAGAATATTCTTAAGTCTTGTCTGACGATGTTCACGACAAAAAAAAAAAGTTCAGCATGCCCTTTTCTTCGCCTAAGTTTCCATAGCTAAATTAATGACTTCGCTTAATAACAGACTTATAAAATTCCTCAATTGTCTGATTATGATGATGGTTTTTGGACTTCCTCTCCTTTCAATTCGGGCTTAAAATTTTCATAAGGTTCCAGCCCAAGTAGACTGGAGTGGTGTTGCGAAATCATGATTCTGGGAGGGTTTTCAGTCTTCAAATTTAAGAATTTACGTTTGTTAGCCATTTCATGGCCATTACTTAGGAAAGGTATAACTTAAAGAATTTTATTGGAGACCTTGTGGTTTCGAACACCAATATCAACCCTATCGCTACGCCACTAGTAGGCTGCATTTCAAATTATACCCACTTGTCATGGACAGTTGCAGACCTGATTAAGAAAACATCCCAAGACCAAACAATTAGGTTTTGAGTAATTCGCTGTAGTCTACATGGTCATGTGCAGCTCTTTAAGACCTATCAGCTGCCACTCACTCAGAAACTGAAAGAATTATATTACGTCTTTATTGTTTTCTTGATAAAAAATAACAAAAAAACAACTACCTAACTACCATTTGAAAACAGCATATACCAATGGTCGCCAAACTTTCACAGTAACGGAGTTACAGCAAGAGTGTGAGGGATTCATGAAAAAAAAGGAATTCGAATCGTTTTTTGGGGCTGAAAAGATTCGTGATACGTGATTCGAGTCACTATTGAAAAAGCAATGTGATTCGTGATTCGTGGTTCGAATTACATTAGGAAACAGAGGATTTGTAACTCGAGTCATTTATTTATAAACAGCGGAACAATGAATCACGAATTTTATTCCTCTAGTCAGAAAAGTCCTGAGAAATTTCCGGAAATTTGGTAATTACTGGAAAAAAAATTCATGAATTTCATCTCTGCAAAATTAAACAGCCTCTTCAGAGAACTTTTATCCCTCATTTTCTTAAATAAAACAGTTTTTTTTTTTTTTATCAAGAAGTACTCGAATGTTCAGAACTTTTTTCCCATATCAAAGCCAAACAGAATTATTTAACGTTCGAGACTTTGAAGATTCGTGATTCGTAGAAAAATGATTCGTGCGAATCATTTTTAATATTTGAACTGAAAGTATTGGTGATTCGTGATTCGAATCACTTTGCTGTAAAAGTTTTGTGATTCGAATTTTTTTTTGAAGATTTTGTCCACTCTTGGCTATAGTGAACCAAAACTTTTCATTGAATAGAGAAAAAATGTTTTGAACAAGATAAAATCGGCAAAAATTTAGGCCTACCATCATACGATGATTGTTTTGAAAACTGATTAGCCGGAAGTGAAGTCTTGATGTGATTAAAAACATGGTGCCACAGGTACCACATACGTACTTCACGAGCCACTGGTAGCTCGTGTCCTACTGTTTGGTATACACTAGCCTATGTACTTTAGTCAATCATTCAGAACAGTATTTGGAAAAACTGCTTTTTTTGATTTCGGTAGTTTTCACTATCTAATGGTCAATTCATTCACACTTGCTGTTCGGTAGATTTCGGTTTCTGATACGATACCAGTTCTTACGAATATAGAAAAAATTTGAAATTCGTGTGGGTGTAATCCAATAAACCCCGCAGATAAATTAAAGAGTGAGCAAATAAACGAATGCTGGGCAGTAAATTTTTACGCACTTTAATCCGAACCCATTTCGTGAAAATTTTCGTAGAAGCTGACTGTGTTATTTTTTGTTTAGGTTCTCCTTTATGAGTGCCTACTAACCTACTTGTATTGCCGAATCCGTAGGGAACGTATGTATATATATATATATATATATATATATCATTGAGGGGGCAGTTATGTGAATTTGAAACGCTGCGCTGGTCTTGTGCGGAAGGGTTTACCTTAAGTTTTATTTAAACGCTGTGGAACCGCTCAAAATTTTCTTCAACAGTCTCCGGGGAAATTAGTGGGACGAATTTCGCAATTAACCCGACTCTCGACGTCACCTAAATGCGAAACTCGTCGTAAGACGCGATGTTATAAAAACAAACGTCGAAATGAATGACCCTTCCGTTTTGGCTAATATTTTATTTTCGTCGAGAGTTGCTAAGGGTGGGTGGAATTCAACCCGTTCTTGTCGTCGTCCTTGTTTTCTGTATTCTCTACAATAATGAGGGCAACTGTTTCGCTCGAATGGTTTGCTTTACATTTGGTGGTGTAGGGTGGCCTATTATACCTACTTGTGTTCTGCAACATCGTAAAGAAACTGAAACGCTGGTTTGTTGTTATTATATTGCTATCTTTCAATCAAAACGCACCATCACAAATGAAAGACGACAATTTAGCCTAAATTAGGAGACGTGATAGGTACCGATCAACGTACTTGATCGATTAGAGCAGAAACCCAAAATGATGGACCGGAGTTCTGTTGGATAACTTTATCATCGATCACCGTTCATTTCTTTCGTACCTAATCATACAATGGGTCATTATTTTTCTTTGTTGTTTCACGTGTCTTAAAATAAAATGTTTCATAAAAGCAATATTTGCTGATGATATGGCGGTATTATCTATAAGTGATTTCAAGCCTAAAGCAACGAAGAAACTTAGGTACTATGTGATATTTTACATGTCGTTATAGAATGGATAAAATGATGGAATATCAAATTCTATGAGCTCAAAGCTACTCAAGTATGCAACTCTTGGACTGTGAAAAATGGATCCACATTACTGTATCCAGCATCATGAAAAAAAAATGTTCGTTGCTAATTCTACAGTGTTACCTATATAACAGCAAATATTCAGGACTAGCGTAAGTCAAAGTGCTGCAAAGTGGTGTCTCAGCGCTTGTACGTACATAATATTTATGTAGAGAAAGTGAGAGATCCATTTTTTTCATTCTCTTTTAGTTCTTTTTGTTAATTTTAATGATGAAAAACAAAGGAGTGTAAAACCAGTGATAGCACTGTCAATGGTTCTGTTTATATTTTTATAGTCTAGTTTTAAAATTATAATTTCTACATTTTTGTAAAATGCTGCGAAACAATTTAAACAAATATAGGTATTATTTTAATCAAATCTTGAAATTCCGGATGGAAACTATCAGAGTTGAGAACTATCGACAGTATTATCGATAGTTTTCAATATGTTTTACAACTATCGTTTACTGTCGATAGTTATTGATAGTTTCCTTATCCCTAATTCATTTTTGTTTGTCATTGTACCACCATGAGTAGATGTCAATGATGAACTTTGATAAAAATATAAAAATTTGCTCTAAGAGGGGCTACTGACTTTGACAATAGCTTTAAACATCCCTCAAATCAACATAAATTAATTCTAAAAATTTCCTCCTGATTTATCGAGTAGTTTTGAAGTTACGAGTGATCAAACCAAAGGCTTGTTTGATAGAACTACACCAACTTACACCAACCTATAACAAGGAGATCAATTCCACAAATATATAGGTTGGTGTAAGTTAGTGTAATCCTATCAAACAGAATTATTGTTACCTACTTTGAGTTTTACTAATATATACAGGCCTGATAAGAGGGGAGGGGAAATTATCTGATGAGCAGTTTTGAAGTTATGGGTGAACAAACATAGTTACCTACTTTGCGTTTTACTAATATATACAAGCCTGACGAGAGGGGAGGGGAAGGGGATTCCCCCAGGCCTGAAATCACAAAAAATAGAAAAATAAGTAGATTTTCATGATAATTTGTTAGCAAGTTTTTTCGCGAGCCAAGCGAGTGAAATAGGCTTTCCCATTATTATGAAACCCTTCCCAAAGGTAAATTCTTGTTACTACAACTGCAGTAAATACAGTTTTAAATTTTTTAGGGAGCCCATAAATTTTTTCTCCCCCGGCCCTAATTTCTTCTATACGGACCTGCATATATAGTAGACTAGATGTTACCTACACCCTTGCCTCTGCCCTTGATTCCCAGTTCTCTATGTTTGGTAATTTGGTTCAGAGTTCCTCATTTCCTCTTCTCTCACAAAATCGTGGCACCGAAAACAGCAAAAACGGTGAATCCTGTTTAGCGGTCTTAATAACAAATGCCACAATTTTAAAAAAAAACAACAAAAAAGAGTAACAGTTATATAAGTATAAAGAGAGGGTGATTGAGAAATCAGGTTTTTTCATTCTCTTTTTTTCGTTTTCGTTAGGTTTTGTTCGTGTATGTACGGCCATGAAAAAATGTAAATAATTAATTTTGGTGAAAATTGACAACTTTGCTCAGAGTGGGGCGAGAAGATTCAATGATAACTTCAAACAGTCTTCAGAACAGCACAAATCAATCCTGAAAATTTCCTCCTGATTTGTTGAATGGTTCTAAAGTTATGGACGAATAAACAAACTAATGGATAGATAGATACATATAGAAAGTAGATAGTTGAAACGAATCCATGCTAAACTCATTTTTTGAAAAAATGGATGGTGTGAGTTTTGAAATTAGGTTCCTCAACTAATATTGCACCCAATGAAAACAGGCAGTTAAGATTTAGTAAACACTCTCGTTGCTCGAAACTAGCCTGTTACTCAATAGTCATGCACTCACCAGAAGTGGTACGATTGTGTTAGTTACTCATGAATGACTTGCTCTTTGAATAATTGAGTCAGATGCTTTTTCTCTAATCTTTTCTCACCACTGCAGTACCTACTTTCGAGAATGGTGGTCTTCACTACTGATTGCAATTACAAAAAAGAACTCTACTCACAATTTACATTGCAGCCTTAAATCTACAGTATACTGTTGTAAAACGTAAATAAATAAATACAGTAAATGCTCTCCGGTCTGACAATATTTTGCTCCAAGAATTTTCTAGAATACAGAAAATTAAAAAACGTTGGATATAAATTTAAACTGAGGGTAACTTTAGTCGCGGCTATTTTTTTTTTTTTTTTTTGAAAACTTGCCGAAGTACAAAATTGTTGTTTTTTCTCAGTACCTACTGACCCATTTGATTCGTACGCCAGATAGGTACATGATTCTCAAAAGGTTCAGAAGTCATTCGTTTTCTCACTTAACATTCTTATAACACAATGCAAAAAGTAAAAATGAGGACAGTTTTCCGGTCATCACAATTACTATGATGTTGCACTTCGTGCAAGTGTTTTTTAAAATGCTGAATTCCAACCCCGTACGTACCATGCTGTAGATTTTCCTCTAAAATACGAGGTAATATGCAATGGTTGATTCCTACTCGCTTGATCAAAGAAATTCAGACGAATAGATTACAATTATTCTATAAAGCAAAAACAATATACGTACCAGATTCACCCAAATTTTTTACAAATGATTGTTTCTCTTCATTTTGACAAATGCACAGTACTTACCAATTGTTAGCTACAGTCAAATATTAGAATATTTCGTCGAGATTTTACGAGAAAAAAAAAGTTAGTCTATTTGCTGTTTAAAAAAAAAAAAAAAAAAAAGTCTATAAAAGCACGTCAGATCGGCGATACTGTCAATTTGATGATCGCTGTGCAGTGTAAATGTTCGTGTGTCATCGTTTGACATTACATTCTAATCGACTGATCCGTAATAATCCTTCAGTAAGGAAGATAAGAAAGATGTTGAAATACCTGTAAGTAGGTATGTCAAAGAAGAAGAAGAAGAAGAAGAAAAAAAAAGAATTTAAGTCAAAGAAAACGTAAAATCGTTTCAATTTATCATTGGTACTGTTGAGTGGTGATAGTCTCGTCAAATTTTTTCTAATATAAAAGCCTATGACGTGCATCTCAGTTATAGAAGAGGAACATGCGAGTCGTTATTTTTTTTTTTTTTGCGAAAAAGGAAGACGAAAAAAAAAAAGAAAGTTCTTGTAATTCTCTTCGCGATGCGGCTTTTTCTTGTGTACGTAAGTTACGCACGTACAATCGCGCAGTCTTCTTTCTATAACCATATAGGTACCTCATATAGGCTACATATATGTATATAAATATATATATACATATACAGTGTAGACTATGTTTCATATAAATATAAAGAGAAAAAAAAAAAGTTGACACGCAATATTGATGCTTTGCGCCTAGTTTGATTTATTATATTCGTTGTTCGTTTTCGGCAAACGAGAAAAATATATATTTATTCTTAAAGGAGGCATCGAATAATATTTCACGTCTCCTCCTTCACCCACCACTACCCCCTCTAGAGGGTATAAAAAGACAGTTTTTTCGTGCTAAACGGATGCTGCCGTGGGCAATGTATCGCAAAAATTATAATAATTTAGAATCGCGTTCATTCGATAGAGGAAAATAATAGCGAAAGTGTATGCACATTCGTGTGCACGCCACCGTCAAAATATTTTCCATTTCTTTTTGGGTTATAGTTTTAGGCATTTAGAGCGGCGATTATTGGCTACAAAGCGAGCAGAAAAATGTTGGCGAGTCTATAATAACATAGTTCAGTCAGGGTATAGGTGTGTATAGCATACTTATTCGCTGGAGAAAGAGCAGAATAAAGTTGACCGGAAAACGGTGAATATTTCAATAGAGACGATATCGCGGAGGCTGTAGCGAGTGCGTAACAAAATAGCCGAAAATTAGTTAGGTACCTATTTTATTGGATATAGGCTTGCAGTTTAAAGTGTGAGCCCCATTAAGTGAAAAGAAGATTCTAGCCTTGTGAATCATTCGAAGAAGTGTTGGTCTGTCGTGGGATTAGTAAATTGATCATTAGTGCAGATTCTGAAAACACAAAAACAAAATAGAGTATTACGCAACTAGGGAGGAAATTGAGCTGTTTCTCGACGAGTCAATGTTTGCAAGCAGCCGTAGGCGAGTGCAGTGATTTCACCAATCGATGAATTGCTAACGTCGACCGAATTGCGTACAAAAATTTTTATGATGAGTGTAAGGAATGCTATATTTGAGCGGGGGGCAATAAATTCTATGGATTTCGGATTTAAAATGTCTATTATGGCAGAGAGACGTTCATAGAAAAAACAAATGATTCAGTTTAAATAAGAGTAGTAAAAGGTGAGCAGGAAACTGAGGAACCAATTAGACGTGAGAAAAAGAAGTTAAGGTGTGAGTAAAACAAGTTAACGAATGAGAACAATAAGAGTTCGGAAATTGGCCACTTTCCTCACACAATACATGCCTCGAATATATAAAATTTGGTACATACATACGTTGTAAAAATCATATTTTTTTGTTGATGTATATTATTTTTATTGCACGTTTCAATGCTGCTATGAACATAACCACCATTGGGGGCCGAGAATGTGATGGCGGCACTTCTTAAAGTTACAACTTTTCAATTACAAAGTTGAGCACATAACAACTGCGCAACGCATTAAGGATTTCGATTCGTCAATTCGGCTCTGACGCAAAAAATCTTATTATTTTATGAATAAGTCTCAAGGAAAACGTTATCATGTTATTAGCTCCAGCATTGGATGGTCCTTCACGTCACCAAGTTCTGTGAATCACTTACAATACTTAATATATAAGGTCGTTTTTATACAAAACAGATAGGTTACTCGGTTTTTACATATTAAAGAGACAATGTTACCAAAAGTCCGGGGCGAACTGCACTTGTAACGATAAAATCTAAATTATATGTAATTGAAATAATTAATATTACCATTCTTGTTTGAAATTAATATACATGCTGCATTAAAAACCAGAATTTTCTTCAGAAACGAGATCTTTATATTTTTATCTAAAACAAAAATAAAAACAACCTTATATAAGTACAAAATTATTAGCAGCCTACCAATAGAACTGCATTTTTGTTTAGGTATGTAACAGATACTTTTTCAAATCTACTTAACAAATTCTTTCAACCATTTGTAAAACATTCATTTTCCAACAAGATATGTGCACAATAACTGGTGGCTGATGCAATAATTGAAACGTTACGAACAAAAACAGCTAAGTCCGTTTCAGATGGTTCGGAGACAGCAACAACAAACGCAAGTACCAATCTATTAGCGTGGCTCTGTGAAATGATGTTTGAAAAGCTGCCACAGAAAAAGTTTAAAATTGTGTATTTACTCAAAATAATAGCCTATGAAATGAACCTTAAGTGTTTTTCCTCTCATCGATTCATTTAAGAAAGTTGCAAAATATTTCGTGAAAATAAAGGTGGATGTGACGAATCAATTCTGGTGACATGAAAATTAGTAACGCAGAATATCTTTCGAGTACTTACCTATACACTCACTCATTAAAAGCAGTTTCTTGAAGATAAAACACTTGTGGGGACAATACTTGTATGAGGTAATAGGGGCTCGCACCCCTCAACAACAGTCGCTGCCCAAAGGCTGGCAATAATCGTCTTTATGACGTTAAACGAATTTACACTGGTGCGTTTGTATGTTCGTACCTGTACGTACATATAAGTAAGCCGAGATCAATTACCTGATAATGATCTCGGTAATGTCACAACCCGGTACCAAACACGCTGCGTCGTTTCTTATCACCTCGACAGAGGCAAGAAACGACGTAACGCATGACATAATTACGTACATGTACGTATGCATGTGTGTCTGTGTGCGTGTACCAAATCCTGTATATAAACCCTCAGAACCGGCTCAAAAATCGCCAGTGTTCGCCGAGGATTTGGCTCTCCCATACTTAATCGTATGAAGTGGCAGAACACGCAAATACTGTTGAAGACCTTCTAGTGTGAATATCTCTCACGACAAGGTATTCCACAACACTCATTGCCTATCTTAACAAATAATTCATAGCAGCTTCCCCCGTAATTCTGTAGGTTAAAATCCACATAGGAAACTGTTGTACCTTGGACCTAATATACCATGAACCCGAGTTCTGTCCAGCCCCCTAAGCAATATTGGTGGAATTTTGCTAAAACATATTCAAAGAGCACAGTCCGATAGTGATGTAAACGAAATTGCATATCGATATTTTACAATCCGTGATTTTTATTAACAAAATAATTTTCAAAAAACCAGTCTTTTTTTGAAATTTATTACGAAGTCTGTGGGAAGCAGAGAATTGATGGTAAAAATAATATTCAATCTGTTGGACGTGTTGAAAACATTGAAGAATAAGTACATATAATCATAAACCATGCAACGATTGTAGTATTTTTACAATCGAGTAAAATTTCAATCAATAGAATAAAGTTGGGTACTATGGGAAGGGTAGGTAATATGGAATAGTGCCTTAATTAAAAAAGTAAAAGGTACATTTTGGAGGTGATACTTGGAATGAAATACCCCAAAAAGAATAATTCAAAATTCCGCCACAATCCAATAAAGTGCTGAAAATTATACAACAATAACAAGTTTAGACAAAAATAAAAAATAAATTAATTTTTGAATCTAGATAAGCCAAATATGGAACTCAAGTTTTGAGAACCCCCACAATGAACCACTCATCATAACTTTCCAAGCCAATTATTTTCATGATATGCTCATTCTCTATCCTTTTTTTCATTCAACCCTTGACTCTCCCTCATCACACCTTCAGATCAATCCATATTTTAAAATTTTAATACATATTAACAAAACCGTACATTACTGTATATACCATTATATTTAATACCATTCAACAATAAAATATTCACAACTCACCTCTTCCATACATCAGATGTGTGAATTTTGTTAACAGCAAAAACCATATTGTAAACTTAAACAAAAGTTACAAAATTCCAAATGATTGGCAGCTCCGATGAATTAACTGACCAATTATGAGAAGACCAACACAGCTCTAGATGTTTTCACTAAGAAATATAGTATTCAGGAACCAATTGATTTACTCAAAGTACTAGGAATCCCCCAGTCTTCAACCTTTGCCAAATTTTGATTTTTAGAAATATAAAATCTTACTTTAAACCAAACCCAAAATTAATTTCACCACAAACTTTTGATGAATTTTTGGTAAATCTAAAAATCTCTTTTTTACTTTGATTTTAAATTTTCAAATTTAAAAAAAAAAAAACAAGTATCTCTCCAAATAAAATTTTTGGAAGATTCTTCAAATTGCAAAACATCAAAAAAGAAAAAGGAAACTTCAAAAATTCTATATTACTTTAGGTTTCAATATGACCAACTACAATGAACCAATGGTTTAGGTGTGGTAACGAGTGGTCAAACACAATGGAGTTCTATGTATTTGCACCACATTGGACCATAAAGATTGGAATTTAGAAGATATGAAAATTTGAAAGAGGGAAAATAAGATGCAGTAAATAGGTGTTTGTGTATCAATTAGGATAGAAAGAGACTCACAGTATGAAAATAACTTTGTAGTAATTTGAGTAGGATGGAAGATAAAATACAAGTACCGACATCGGGTATTGGCCCACAGTGAGTCACCCGATCACCATCTTGTATAGGAAATAGTGACCAAGTATTTGAGAAGAATTTTGTTAGCAAGAGAGGAAAGAAAAGTCACACAGGTCTGAAAGAGGTAGAAAATCTAAAAAAGCCACATGCACACTGATTTTCTCCTCCTCATACAAGAAAAGACAGCTATACGAACCAAATTCCCATGGTTCTCACACTTATGATTTGTACTTAAATGTATCAATATAAAAGTAGGCGCCGGGTTAACGTACATGAACCTCAAAATTTGGTAATATTTTGTCCTTAAGGAATTCCTATCTGTGCATCTTGTCCTCTTTTAATTTTTAAAAATAGAGTATAATTGACCTACAAGAATTAGCGAGAGGATGGAAGAAAGAGAATACAAGAATACCTACTTTCTTTAAGAATTCATTTTGGAAAAAGATATGAGAAAATAAAGAATGGAAGATAATAAGTAATACAAAAAATAGAAAATATAGACAGCTTACCAAAATTGTGTAGAAGATTGGGAATGTTTGGTGAAAAGAAGAATGAAACTGATTGAGAATTCATGATTATGATCTATAATCTGGTGAAATAGACCAAAACTATTGGCAAGAAAATTCGTTATCTAATTTACTACACTCATCACCCACCGTAATTACCATTATTAAAAAGATCTTATTTAAAAGGGAAAAAATTTGCTACTCGTCACATTTCACATAAGTAATGTATGTACAACCTGACTTCACTCTAGTGGGTCATTTACAATGAATCTTCTTTGTATCATGTACCATAAACCCAAAATTTTTTTAATTTGTTTGATTTTCTTACCAATTTTTAGTCAAAATTTGACAGACTTGATATGGCAAACAGACAAAATGAAATGAAAAGGTAACCTATCAACCCAACAGTTGTGAAAAGAGCAATTTTGACAGTTGTGCGTATTAAACCGAATCAGGTTGTCAAAATTCTTGAAAATATTTTTACGAACGATGTAGAAATTTCTCCAAAACCAAAAAATTATTATTTCCTATTTACTCTTGAAAAATAAATTTCGTTTGCATATGATAATCAGTGTATTTCTTCAATAATTAGTATATAACCGCTGTACAAAACCCTTTGGTCCATCGTACATGACCTAATGTACCATGGATCACAATTTTTCAGCAAATTTTAAATTGAAGATACAGGGGAATTTTTCGAGTAAATTCTAATGTTAATAATGCAAAATTTGCGCCTTGATATTCTCTTTCCGATGGAGTATTAAACATTTTTCCTACTCTAGGCATTCTGTGGCTGGAAAGGAAAAGCTACATTTGAGTTCATGGTACAACAGTTTTCTCCAAGTATTTCCAAGCTGAAAAGCAAATGATTATTCTTGAAACGATTCATTTGAAATAACTGCAGCTGTAGGTTATATGGTACTTACACTTCAAGAAAAATAGTCTTATTGAACCCTGAAAAAAATCCAGTAGCAACGCCATCAATGAATAATTTTTCTTTTGAACGATAAGTTAATTTATGCGATCATGGCGAATCTACTTTAACCCTCTAGGTATGTGTCGAAATTTACACCGAGATACACAAAAAGTATCATCGTGGGTCCAAAATTAATTGCATCTTTCTGCGCTAGTTTCCATGAAGTAGATACCTGGTTTTCTTTCTTCGACTCGCATTTCGTTCCATAACCAGACAGGTGCACCTCGACGAGACCGTTCAACGTTCGATTCAAAAAAAAAAAAAAAAGCCGTTTAATGGGCTGCAATAGCCACAAAGGTTGCCACCACTGGAGAGTGCAAATAAAGAACTCGAAACGAATAGGAATATTTAAAACCGCAGTATATTTCATACGAAAGTTTCATTACCAAAGTTTGTAACTTTTCTAGTTACACTTATTCGCCTAGTTAGTATGCGTCGATCGTTTTCGCACTTTTAACTTCTCTGTTTTAAAGTTAAAAAAACCCGTACCACTTTTTCGCAGTCGTTGCATTCCAGCCCTTTGTACCTTCATTTGTTGTCGTAATTTCGTTCATTTTCGCCCTTTTCTTAACCAAATTCATTCCATTTTTCCATTCCGTTGTACAGGTTTTCTCTTTGTGATGAAAATTGAATTTTTTTCGGTTTTATTTTCTTTCTCCAGGTTTTGAAATTGGAACTACGGATTATTCAGTTCCGAAATATTATATTCAAAGACCACTCTACGGCGTAATATTTCATCGCCCCCCCACAAATGGGAGTTACGTTTTTTGTGAAACAATCAAAAGACGTAGGCGTACTGGATTCGTGGTTCCCAATCGCCTTTGTATGGGGTCTCTTTGGCGATCATTCAACATCCACGTACACTCCTGGTCTCACATTATTTCTCTGATTCCGTTCTGGTTTCACGAAATCACAATTTGCTTTAATCATAGCTACCACAATATGCCGCATTTTGTGTTGAATATGAAGACTTTAAGGAGATTTTTGAAAAAAATCTGCTTATTAAAATTTGCTGAGTATTCGGACCCAAGGATGAGAGTGGGTACGTGTTCCTTCCTATTTAGACAGAAAAATATATTCGCTGACCTAAATACTCCGCAACAATTAACGGCGAATATTTCTTCTAAATATTCACCATTACCTCCGACTAATAACCCAATTAATAAGGCTAACAGATATGCAGATGTACAACTAATTAGCATAACTGTCAACACTATTTTGGAATGTACCAGAAGTACCTTTGGCAAACATAAACGTTTATAGGCCCAAAAAGAAATCACTTGGTAAATCGATTTATGCCAATACTTCACTTGCCTTTCAAGAGAGTCTCCGAGTAGTTACCTACCTCAGAACTCTCTGACTGCCGGTGTACCTAAACACCTCAAGATAGTAGTCCACCCTATGATGTGGTGTGACACCGTAAGGAATAATATAATTATATAATAAGTGAATACGTATATCCACGAAGTTGCGAAGTGTTTAAATATAAGATATATTATAGTGACAAGATCAAAACCGATCGATTTGTTATGACGCGATAATATTCAATTAAATATTGTTTTACAGAAACACGTATTTATTTTGTGTGTCAATTAGAAATCCGGCTTAATTGACATAGCGACGATTATAATATAAAATGAGAAGATAATGCCAAAGGCAAAATAAATGTACGAAAATAAATATTGTCGAAAATTTTCGAGGTATCTATTTAGGTTTACATAGTCGATAAATTATGGCAAAATTTTATATAAAAATTTTCAATATTACTATCGGATGGGTAATTGTCTTATACATTACTATGCATTTTTTGTTGAACAGTGTACAGGTCAAAATTTTCAATCGACAAGACTGAAATTTGGTATACGTACGTACTTTAGATCTGCGACTGTACCTATCAAACTTGGTGCGGATAGGCTTTACGGTACGTTTGATAGGGGCGATTTTGTTTCAGTTTTAACATATTAATGGCTCTAAAAGGAGTAATTTTCTGGCTACAGTCACAAAATTTGGTACCTGTATTGATCTAAAGTATGTCTAACAAGATTCCAAATTTGGTTCCTATTAGTATTATGGTTCATTCCCTGGGACTGTTGGAGATGTTAATTTTCCATGTTATCTCAATAAAACTTCCATTATCTTTCAATAGTTACGAAATTTGGTACAAAGAGTACACCTTATACAACGATCAGATCTACCAATTTTGGTTTTCATTTGTCAATTTGTACCCAACTTATTAGCTATTCAGTGTGATTTTTCTTCTTTTACCCTTTTAATAATGGTCATGAAAAATTCATTTTCTAGCCTTCATCGAGGAAACCATTCGCTTTAAGCTAAAACTAACACGATCTCAGAAACAATTCAATTTTATCCTACGCCCCACCCACTGCATTACGGTAGATTTGAACACGAACTCCAAAATATCCACTAATATAAGAAAACCATCGAATAATTTCCTAAAATTGTGCTTGTTAGAACTTAAAATACTTTCTCATTCTTCAACACAGGTAAATAAAAAGGTACTAATCATACATGAAACAAGAACCACATAGAATAACTCGCTGATTCCGGGTCAATTACCGAGAAAAAATGAGACTAGTGCTGAACGACTAATCACTTAATTTGGTAATGTGGAAAAACTTTGCAAGACTCAGTATAAATATATACTTTCTTAATCTAACTGTATGATCTGGCCTAATTAAATACATAACTATGCATACGTTGCATTGGACGGTTTTGAAGGACTGTAATATTTTCAGCACGGCGTTTCTATGCAACCTGTTAGGTTTTGTCAGCGTAAGGACGAAGATAGAGACAGGCAGACAAAGAGCGGCTGGGACAGAGAGAGAAATACAGGAGGTTAATTCGAGTATTCTACACGTAGCCTTGAAATAATGACGTAAGAACACGCAGAAAAGATTTAACTTCCTGAATTTGGGTTACAATATTCTCTTCCTCGGCCCTATGAAAAGACACCCTTCGAGGCACACCTTCACCGAGCATGCTGCAGTACTTTCCAGCAGGATAAATTGAGTTCGTATATTTTTTCTAGTCGACAAGATCCCATATTATTGTGACACTGCCCACGTGAATGAAATAAATAAACCACATTTTGTCGGTTTCATTTCAACGTGCTCTCGTTTTCGTTATCGCCAGTTAAGTTTTGTCTCTCGGTTAGCATCAATTTACATACCTACACACGCCCACCGAATGTGTGTCCAACTTCAACAACATGAGTGAAATGCACCACAAGTCTAGGTCTTTTCCTAATTCAGTTGCTACCCTCGTAGTGAAGAGAAAAGTTACTGCAGCCTAGAAGAAAAAGAAAATCAACTGAGAATTTTTCGAAAAAAATTCAACCAATTTACTCAACTTATGTAAATGTAGGGTGTATATTACGCAGGTATAGGTATAAGGTGTTCGATCATGCAGAAATCACGTAAAATCTCGGATACAACCAGCCCTTGCAAGTCTATTGAAACGTGTAAAAACGACCAAACAATAATTTTGTACTCTCAAAAATACAATAAAAATATTTTCCCATTTTAACGAAAGTATAATATCCATCACATTAGGCTATAGAAAATAAAGAAATTAGCGAGAAAAAAAAAACAACTGTAAAAACCATATGGATTTCTCACGAAAGTACCTGTCATAGAGAAAAAAAAAGAACAAATGTATTTTTTAATATTTCTCTTTTATATTTCCACGTTGAATGAAATCTTCTTTGCAGTTACTGTTAAAAAAAAAAAAAAAAAAGGATATTCTAACGTACGAATGTGTATTGTAAATTATTCTCCTCTGAACTTTTTACTTTCACGCAATAATAAACCTTCTCATGGTGTTCACTCTATGATTCTCCCTTCAACTATTTAACTTTTGCGTTAATTTTTTTATCTGTGTGGCAAAAATAAATAATAATACAAAATAAAATGAAATTATAAGAAAATGTTTTTTACTTTTTCGCTCGCCTAATGCGAATCCTGTGCAAAAATAAGAAAAAAAACTCCTCGCAAATCGACGATTACAGCGATAAATGACTGGAAAAATAGCTCAAAGATTAAAATTTCAACCACTAATAAATTCCACTGTTTATTTATGGCATTATTAAGACGTCGTTTGTTTCTAACCACACCTCCCAGGAGCCAAGTTTTTGTAAAAATTGATCGGCTGTTGTAAAAATTGCAAGAGACGGTGACTTTTTTTTTCTTTTCGTTCTTCCACCGACCAATTGCCGTTTTTTTTTTACTTTTTTTAAAAATTGACCCGTTACAACCCCCCTAACAATATCATTTCACTATGAATGTTAAGGTAATTTTCTTTTTAATTAGTACTCCCTTTATTATCTATATCGATAACTTAACAACCTCCACCTACTGGCATTGAGAGAGATCCTAAAACTGAGTAAAAATTCCATCGTAGTATACTATAAACACTTCATTTCTTTTGAAATTAATTTTCAGGTAGGCGTTAAATAAAAGAAAAACGAAAGAAATTGATATGGTTAACCTGAAGAAAACACATGTTGATAAATTTATGAAAAAGATAAAATTTTCCATCTCAAACATACCTCCACAAGTGCGGGAAAAGTCATTTTATTACTTTTTTTCCATTGTAGTATACCAAATTCAAATCATCCTGCAATAAGAACATTAAATAATTTCTTGACAAAGTGACCTAAACTGATTTGATTTTATGAAGTAAAATACTCCAATTGTAAAAATGTCATATTTTTCAATTTGTTGCAGACTTTCTACAAAATTTCCATCAAAAATAGACATTACAATTTTTTTTTCATTCCATCGTAGTGTACAATCATATGCTAACCCGAGAATTTTGTTTCCAACTTTATCTTTGTCGGGTAACACTTAAGAGATGAACTGATGACAAAACATATGTCTGTCATACTCATATTTTCAACAAAATTGAGGCTCAACGGACATATTTACGCCCATTTAAATTCAATGTTTTAGTTCCAAATTTTGTAAAGTCTATGTAAATCTTATTTCATTATTAATACATAGTTTTTTTGTTTTTTTTTAAATTGAATCTCATCAAACACAACTTAGAGCTACTCTCTTTGAATGCTATTTAATGTCACTCTCTTCAAACAAAATTTTTTTTCAAGTAAATTTTTTTTTTAGTTTACATTTTCCATTACAGTTAAGTTATTCTAATTAAATGTAATTTATGGATATGAGCATACACAATACAGCTAATCACCACAATAACAGAAAGCCATGAATGTCCTTTGTATTTGATGGGTGTGTGCAATCCGAGCTCAGTATTAAAATTGGCAATACAGACGAAGTGTAAAGCTGTGAGCACAAAAAGATAGTTCATGGACCATAAGTCCACTGGCCTGCTAGATGATTGACGTGTGTGTAACCACACTCGTTTGTCTCAATCACCCATCACTACATAATTTATTTCAACTCAATTGTTATTAAAGTTTATATTTTTCTTTAAATTTGACTGAATATTCAGCCAAATTCTCTGTTTTTGAATAAATTTCTTAATTTCATAACAATTACAGATTACGATCATTTATACTTACTTTTTACTTTTTTCTTTTTCTTATTTCTTGAGACATTTTTCTACAGTAATCAAATCCTGTTTTTAGGTCACAAATTCCATTATAGTATCTGACAATTCTATTATATTACTAAGATAGAATTCCATCGTAGTATATAAAAATTTCATTTTAATATTCCAAATGCTTTTTCCAGCCTCCTGTGAGTCATTTTCTGTAGGACTAATCTTACATATGTATTCAGTTACCTTTACACTGTAAGTTCTAAAAAAAAACTATTTTCAAAAAAGAATGTTCCAAATTTACGAATTTTTACAAAGGATGATTCTGGTTATTGGGAAATTCATCGGTTTAGGTTTGTTCATTATACATGATGTTGGTGGAGTGGACCTCGAAACCCCTAGTGGCGATAGAGTAGGTGAAATAAATATGTGTTAGAGTATTCGTAGTACCAACGTTTTTATTCTAAATGCCTCATTCTAATGCGTCGTTAGACAAAATCAAGAGAAGATGTTATGTGAATATGGAAAGTGTCAGAAAAAATGCATTCGTTCAAAAAAGCTTGGTACTTTTGTTTTTATCTCCATTAGTTTTGGAGATATTTCAAATGGATTTCGTTGTTTTCCTTACTTTTGGCTTTTCTAAAATCAGCAGCTGGGTATGCAACTATACTAACACGTACGTACTTAACCTGTTATATCATCACCAAGAATTTTAGTCAACACCCTGTATAATAAATTATACTCCACAGCAGTAGGTGGACTACTGTAATCGAAAAAGGCTCGATTTAACAACAAAATAAAATTATCAACTTTTTTAATATGCACAACGAACCCCAATTAAAATATTGAATAAATCGATGTTGATTATAAATTTGGTAGATGTAAGGTTTACAAAATAAATAAAATATTAGTTTTTTGAAAAAACGAAAACGCGGTGAGAAATATTTGATTGTCTCGCTGGCCAAAATATTGTTAACTTGGGTCTTCTTATCGAAACAAAATAAATATTGATTTTCCACCTCACTGATTAACTTACCTATCTGTTTCACCAGCGATTTTAACCGCAACCAAATTATTTTTATCGCCAAAATATTACGAAGCCAGATTAATTTTTTCTCCCTGTTTATTCTTGGGTACCTACCTAACTACGTACGTACTGCGTAGGTATAGCTTATCTTTCATAATTTTGTAGCAATAAGAAGATCGTTTTGAGATTTACGACCACAGATAAGTTCATCTTTAAAAAAAAAATAAAAATACTTATATTCATTTCATTTCCTTCCAATGCAAACGAAAAAGGTTCAGACAGGCTAAAGATAAATTTACCATTGCGAGAATGTTACATTTTTGCACGAAGTTAGGGTTTCAGCGTTAATTTTATTTTTTGGCAGAATTCTGAAAACCTTTCTCGATTTTGGTTAAATGTAGGAAAATTTCGAGTAGGTACCTAATTTAATTTTCTCATAAACGCGTAGCTGTACGATGAAACACGCGTGGAAAATTCCTCCCGTGGACTTCAAACGTTTTCTGCAATAATGCTGGTTGAATTACAGACGTAAAGTAATACGTAGGCTAAGGATGAAGTTCGCAAAAAAAAAAAAAAAAAAAAAACTTACCTGGCAAAAAAATACAGACAGAATCCTTTAGATAGAATGAAATAGAGCCGAAAAAAAGTTGACAGCGTGAAATAAAAACGTCATTATTTTGCCGAATAAAAAGACAACTTGGAATTTTTGTTTATTCAGTATGTTGTATTGGTAATTATCGTTATTTGAGGAAAATTTATTGTAATTTTTTTTCCTTTCCTTCGATTCTACCAACATTTTCAAGTACCTAGGGATCGAAAGAAAATTCGTATTAGGCTACGATGTTTATTTATCTTTTATTGTTAAACTGAATTTACAAAATTCACCATTTTACTACCGGTTTTTGAGTAGGTTATCTATGAAAATCTTCTCATTAATTTTGATGTTATGGAACGACCTGTGGTTGGGGTAGATACGTTTTTCGCTTCATAATTCAAGGAAAATCTTATGACCAAAAACTCAAATTTATATCAATATAATAAAGGTGCAATTTCATTTTTCAGGTTAAATTATATGAAAATTATTAAAAATGCCTGCGCATGACAACTATTTTTTTGTGCCTAAGTATATTATTTGTTCGCACATAACTTCAGAATCACTTTGCAGATTGAGATTGTGGGGATGTGATGTCATGGCTACGCCCACAAGTGCCATGTGCACTAGTGATGCGCTAGGGACTTGACGTGACTGCGAGATACTGGGCTAATGCGATGCTAAATAGTTGTTGTTTGACCAAAGGCACGTACTAAGGTGTGCAACAATGACAATATTTTATTCGTCCTTGCGACGTTAAACCAACTAACTTAGACTCCTACCACTATATGGTAGCAGGAGCAAAGTGTTTTTCACTGGACCTCGAATTCAATAATTCACCTGATTTGAAATTTAATTTTGTTTGAGAATTCTCAGCATGCGAAAAACGAGATTTTTTCTCTTTTTTGAAGCTTGAGAAGCAGTTTGATACAAACTGAAAACTGAAACATTTGTGTCATGGCTACGCCCACGAGTCCCATGTGCACTACCAATGCTCTAGGGACTTGACATTACTGTGAGATACTGGGCCGAGGCGACGCTAAATAGTTGTTGTTTGACCAGAGGTGTGTGCTGAAGTGTGTGACAATGACAATATTTTATTTGTCCTTGCGACGATAAACCAACTAACTTAAACTCCTACCACTACACGTGACACATATATGCGCACATTCATATATTAAAAACTCAGTTAATTGATCGGCGGTGGTGTGGCCAATCCACTAACGTCATCACTTTTCAATCTGTAGGTTGCCGGTTTGAATACCCACACTGGTAGCCTACAGAACTGTGACCTTGATGTTGAACATACACGCAGCACTTAGTGTCATTCATTCCCCTCTGCTAGAGTGCATAGAGGCTTTGGAAGTTTCACCATGTTGCAGCAATAGTTTTGCCCTCTGGCACTGCTGTCACAGCGCTGGGGGAGTGGCTATGGGGATGTGACACATACATACGTTAAAAACTAATCTAATTGATCAACGGTGGTGTGGCTGATCGATTAGAATCATCGCTTTTTGATCTGTAGGTTGCTGGTTCGAATCTCCACACCAACGGCATATAGAGATAAAATTTTCATCACCTATTTATAATTTGTATTATTCTGAGGCATGTTTGAAGCCATCATCGAAGTTTTTAGCCTCTTTGGAGGCAAAGTTGTCCATTTTCACCAAAATTTGTCATTCACCGTATAAAAACAAACAAAGAAGAACAAAATAGAGCGAGAAAATGGAGAATCGCGGGTACTGAGCAGGCTATAAGCTAGGAGTAACATTTTAGTGAATGGGCCTTATCAGAAAATAACAAAGAGAATAAATTCTCATTTAATGATTTCGACTTGGACGTACTTTCAATACACATTAGTTTCCAACATTGGTAATTTTCTAAATTCTCTTTACTCTACTGCATCTCTTTCCGTCTATCATTTTCTTATTACCTGTCCTGTTATTCAGTCCTTGCAATTTCACTTCGGTCTACCTCCGGGTATTTCAGAATTTTTGAACGATTTACCCCACCCCTTCGACAGCCTCTTTCAACATCATCGTCTCTGTAATGTATTCGATCAGATTTAAAACTCTAAACCCAATCATAACCCTTGTACAGTAGTTGGTGCCACATAGAGCTGCGTATAGATAAAAAAAAAACAAAAACTGCAAACCTGCAACCCCTCCACTAGAAAGTGTTCGTTTTTAAAAACCAGAAAATTAGAACGAAACTTGGAAACAAATTTGTTTAAATCATAATAACTGTGCGAAATTTCTTAGCTATTAATAATTAAAAACAAAAGTTTTAAAGGGCACAAAATCGTAATAAAATCGGACGTATCGGAAGTGCCGTTCGGCTGATCTACACTAAAATTGGCAGCACGTTTAAATCGATATCCTGTTCTGTAGCCATTAATGTCGAAAATTAACCATAAAACCTCCAAAATGAGAACAAAAATAGACGTAAAGAAAGTGATATGGTGACGTTCGGCCCGACCACAGCACCAAAATCAATAAGCCTGGTCTTGGGGCCTAATACTAATGTTTGTGTCGAATTTCGTGACTACCGGACAAAAATTGCGGTTGTTATCGTGGTAACAAGAAAATGAAATATAAATAGTTTGGCTATCTTGTAAATATAAAAGCCATTTTTGTAACGCTAACACGTGACAGTAGTTACGGACACATTTGGCTAGGTATGCGTATAATTATTCGAGTCTTTTTCTCTTCATAATATCATATCATAATTGACCTCGTTAACTGATAATTCCGACACATTTATGTAGGTTTATGTAAATTATTGCGGCGTACCGTCATTGGGTACTATATCTATTAAGAAATACCCATCCCCACCCTCAGGTTGTTTCATTACATGAAAATTTTCAAAGTAAATCTTTCTAAAAATTTTCGAACCTGATTAACAAGTCTTGACTTACAGAATAATTTTTTCGTTATCCTGCACAGACATCAAATTTTCTGACTACCGGAAAATTTATACCTCCTCACCGTTATCCCCTCCCTCATGACGTACGAAAATCAAACCTCGGTGGGATAACAAAAGAGGGCTTGAAAAATTTACGGGTCATAATATTCTGTGAGATACAGCCGTTGTGTAATGCGAGAAATTTCGACGTTGACTGCGGTGGTATACGAATGAAAGGTGCAATTTCAAGATGTGGGGGGAGGGCGGAGGACGAAGTAAAATATCTGACCATTTTCTCGTATTTTCAGCGGTTTTCCATTACCTTAACGCGCTAACTTGGACGTGAGAACACGTAACTTGTAAAATTGGAACAATTTCCAAATTATTCGATCAATTTGGAGAAGCGAATGTATGAATCGTGGCATTTGAAGGGTGGCCGAAGGAAGGGGAAGAAGTGTATATAGATACATCGAGAAACTTTTTGAAAGTTTTGACGAGGCGTTAAAGTTTTGTACTTTTTATGATGCGCGATTAATTGACGTGTTTCATTTCTTGGCGTATTTTAAACGACTATGCATTTCGCGTTGTAATAAACTACGCTCGAAGTAATTTTAAACAAATTCCTATTTGACAGAAAACGACTTTCTTAAAGTTCCAAATAATACGCCTTCTTCATTTTTATTATATGCTCTTTTTCGAAATTCTTCTTTAGGATTTTTCACGAACAGCTAAGGTTACTGTCTTTCAAGCAAATATACGGTAGAGCGAGTTCAATATATTATGGGGTAATAGCGTTAATAGGGGGTAATAAGGGAAAAATTAGATGTCCTGAGCCGGAGTTTTTAGAGTACGTTGCTATAAAACTGGCTGCAGGCGTTCGGTTTCGTGAGAATGTTGTACACACCAAAAGACGTTTATACGGAAATAGTTCTTACTAGCAACTTCTATTCATCCACATAATTCGTTAAAAAAAAAAAATTGTAAGATTTTGATTTCATTTTACCAAAGCTCCACGATGGAAATTCGGTGTGGACCATCGATACATATTGTACGCAGGTACAAAATATCGTAATATGAAATTCAAATATAAAATTCTTATGAAGATTACACTAGGCCTATTTGTGATAAAAATGTATAAACGTAATACATCCTACTTATAAAATATGGATTTTAGGGTAGGCCTTTTCTTAATTTCATTATTACCAATGACAAATTGACTGTAAAATTTTTCAATTGATTGTTAGTAAATCCACTCAGAGCGAATAATCAGATTTTATTAAAATTCGGGTAGGTACCTAACAATTTTGACTTCTAGCTCTTTCATTGACAATTTTACATAAGATTACAGTGAAAAAAATAGTCTTTTCGACCTTTTTAACCTTTAATTTCGAATGAATTGTACAAAAAACAGCTGAATGTCAGAAGTTATATTATGTAAAATTCATCGTTCGTCTTTTGCAATGTTCAAGTGCTCCACTTATTACGAAAAATTCCAGAAATTTATCTTGAATAATGTTTTGCAAATTCCATTTTCGTTATAATCGAGTGATTCAAAACACGATAAAAGTTGGTAAAGAAAGAATAAAAATTAGAAAAAATTTTTTATTTGGTAAATTTGAGATTCTTTTTTCATAATTTCCTTATCAGGAGTCTGCTGGTGTATTGATTATGTACTCGGCTTTGCAATGCAAAGGTTTTACAAATTCGAAATCGACTACCCATCGGATCCCAACCATCGTTTCAATTCACTTAGACATCAACATAATCAAATAATTAGGTATACCACCCTGCTTCTGTGTAAAATAAAGACAATAAATAAAATTACAGAGTGATTTTACTCACCTAGCTCCAACTTGGCCTGAAAATGGGGAAAACCAATCGGTTAAAGGCAATGCCTTGTCACAATTTTATTGAAATTAAATATTATTGAATTTTGAGTACCTACATTTTAAGTTTTTTCGATATGATTAATTAATATTTTAAAACGGGTTGAGTTGAAATAGAGAAAGTGTGTGCTGAATTAAGGTACAGAAAGTAAATTAATGAGGCTGTGGGAGTATAAAAATTTACAGTTGCCGGCGATAGTTAAATGTAGAGGAGACTTCTGAACCCCAGATTTTTGGCTTATCCCATAACTAAAAAAATTTCGTGTTTTTTGTTTTATTAAATTGTTGGTTCTAAAAAAATATACTATATATTAGTAGCTGTCAGTAATGGTGGATTTTTAACGACTGCAACAACTCCTACTCTGATACCAGTTACTTTTCAGCTCCAGAAGAGATTTCGAACAGTTAAAAATAATCGTATACCACCTATGTTAATAGTCATTTGTGATACAAGGGCAAAAAGTAGGTGTAGATTGCCGGCATGTGGAATCAAAATGGCATCCTACAGGTTGAAAACAGCAGCAATGCTACTGCATGGCTATGATGCCGCCGATAGCCGATGAAAGTGTGGACATTTATGGTCACATCTCCACAACCACTCCCCCAATTTTGCTGCCGCAGTTGCAGCACAAAGAGCTAGGCTGCTGCTACATGGGGAAACCAACATACTCGCAATGCAGGCTTATGCCATTATGGCTCAACACCACTCTGTGGAGGAGGGTGGGTGAACAAGCGAAAGTTGCACCTCACATCATATTGTGGTCACCATTTCTGAAAGTTGCTGGTATGGGGAATCGAACTGGCAACTTACAGGTTGAAAATAGCGGCGACGCTACTGCACAGCTACTATGCTGCAGATAGCCGATGAAGGTGCAAGTATTTACATTCACATTCCCACATTAGGTGATTTTGATACTAGTATGAATTTAGCAGCACACTATTTTTTTCAACACCCTCTCATTGCTGCCCAAAAAAAATATGATTTTTTTTTTTTTCAGATCCAAATAATAATTAATAATTTTATATTTTTTAAACCAAAAAATCACAAAAATCTCTTTACACTTTTCACACTAACCCCAGGAAATTAAAATTTTTTAAAGAACAATGATTTTTTACTTTTTTTAACCAAATTCAAAAATACTTATGAAATTATTTTCATTTGCAAATTTTTGTCAATTTGTTATTGAAAATTTGCAACATATTAAAAGCTATTGAAAAAATGTCAACTTTTTCCATTTATTTTTTTGCAAAAGTCGTTGGTTTCTTATTTTCTTCCTATATTCGTTGAAAATTCGATAAAAAAAATACGGTAGGTACTTAGTTCCTGGCGAGAAATAATAAAAATTGAGAAAGCAGCCAACCCATGCGAGAAATTAATCAACCCGTGCGAGAAATTCAAGTTGCAAGTGCGTATGTGCAGAAGATAATTTTTTGATTTTGTATAGAAATTCGCTACATTTTGTTCAATCAAGACGCGCAAAAAAATGTATTTTTGAGAAGGGTGTTGCAAAAAATACATTTTTGACAAAGTCAATTCAATTTTACACATAGGTATATTGTGGCTAGAAAATACTTACGGTTGTTAGATAGGTCCTCGAGCATCATTCAATAAAATAATATCTTGAAACTCTTGGTGCATATTATTATAGTTTCTGAAAAAAGCTATCAATTATTGTAAGATGAAAATTCAATGTCATCACGAAATTTCAAAACTTTTTTACGTATGTTTAGTCGTGAAAAAAAAAAAAAATCAATTTATCTTTCGGTGAATTCGCATTAAAATTAAACGCATGTTTAGTGGGTTTTAAAAATACTTTCTTTTTATTTATTTATTTATTTATTTTTTTGCAAGTTCCTATTTCTGTCGGTTTTTCAATTTATGTAGACGTAACTGTTATTGCGGAAAAAAAAAGAAGAAAAGCCAAAGAGAAGAAAGAAAAAAGGCGTAAGAGTATGCAAAATGAAAATAAATTCGCTCAAAAGAAAGAAAGAACGGAATCGAAAACCGAATAGTTGCCTAAGTTTTTTTCACGATTTATTTCCTGGGTACGGTATAATAGCACTTATATACACACAGAAAAAGAAAAGAAAAAGAAAAAAGTTGGCGAATTTTTATTTCTAACCAAAAAGTTTGCTTTTTTTTGTGTGTGTACGAGCAGCAGCAAGTCCTCAGGAAGTAGGACCATTGAGTTGGATAAGGAAATGAGAAGAAAACGCAAAGAGCTAAGGCTAAAGAATAAAAGTGTTTTAATCCTGTTTCCTTATATATACAGAAGAAGGAGATAATTGAGATAGAAATTTTTTCGTAACAATTCGACTTGTTTTTATTTTTATCTTTGTTTCTTTGTTTTGAATTGTTCTTTTCATCTTTTCTTTTCAATTCTCTCTCTCTTTCTCTCACTCTCTCTCACTCTCTCTCTCACTCTCTCTCTATCACTCTCACACACACACACACACACACACACAACTTTCTATTTCCGTTAGTGTTTTCTTCGTTGAAAACTCAACGTGTTAGATAAAAATCTCAAGTTTTATTCATCAGTAGTGATTAAGTTTGTCTTCGTTTATTATCTCCCCCCCTCCGCGCCTTCTCAGACCACTCAATCTAATCATCGCTGAAGATTGGTTAACGTGGAATGAGAAAATATTCGTTGAAACTTCGTACAGCTATACATACAGTTAGTTGTAGGCCTGCTACATCATGCAGTATACATACCTATTATACATTCGGCCTACTCGATATTGTGTGTATGGGTGAACCTGATTTGCAATGGCGAATAGTAGTTTATGGTCGGTTCATTAAACTTTAGTAAGTATAACGTGTATCGTTCCCGAATTAGTTTGCACACCGTGGTCCCTTTTAATACGCGTAGATTATATTTAAATAGAAAGGTGTTTGCGGCACGGAAGGAGAAGGTGGAGGGAGGAGTGGGATGGGACCAGGGTGGAATTTGGTTTAAGTATTTTAACCTGTAGCTGATACCCGAGATTGTTTCGTCGACTAATGAGGAAAATTCGAATTTCCAGTAATATGGTTGCGGTCGTGTCGCATGGTTGATGCGGTTATCAGGAAATACGATGCGGCCTACACGCAAGTCGTGTCAAATTTGGATTAATATTTACCGAGTATGCCGCCGCGATAAGCGCACAGAGGTTACTCACTTTTCACATTTTGTGTCGGCCGAATCGAATCGAATTTAATTCGATGATATTTCGACAGTGGCTGCGTAAGTGCATGTGCCTGTAAATATATGTATACTTGCATGTGGAGAAGATATTTTGGGCAAATTAATACGTCAAATGGTACAATAATATCACATTTTTGTTAACACTTTCTCACATTCCTACAATGGCTGTATGGTAGAGATGCTGCTTTAGGAGTCAGCAGTGCTGCGTTCGAATCCCACCAACGGTGAACTTTTATAAATTTTCTTCTTTTTTTTTTTCACGAATCGTTCATTAGATTCTTTTTTTTTTTTTTAAATGTTTTTCAAAATAATTATTCAAGATTAGAAACGTTTTTTCATCAAAATGAGTACAGATTCTCGGTTCTCTTTTTACATAGTAGGTGGTGGATCTTTCGGGCAGATGCGGGGGGCAGGTCCATAGTATGCCACTTTGGAGGCGACAACGGTGGAAGGGACGAAGTTCATCCTACCGTTGCTGACATACAAAGTGGCATGCCTTGGCCAAGCCCCCCACATCGTCCAAAAGATCCCTCCGCCGGTATTGTGGTGGCATCCACTATCCTCACTAACACACGTGAAAAACAGTAAAAAAAAATGTTTGCCCAAAATATATTCTCCAAAAACCAGTATATATTTACAAGCTCGTCGGAAGAACCGAGTAAATGTCGCGTCGTCGGTAAGATTTATTTGGTTTAAATAGCAACGTATGAAGAGGGTTCCCCCCAGCTATGGTTGGATAATGAGCCGAATCGATGCGTCTCACAATCCTATATAACGTAGGAGGGAAAATAGAAAAAATTAAAAATAAAAGCACTACGAAGAACAGTGAGCGAGTAATTCGAGAATACGATCGTTGCGATAGTCAATGGTTGGAAAAACAAAAATGAATATCTTCACTCGATGATGCAGGTATTGACCGCTGGCTGGAATACAGGTCGCAGGTGAGGTGGAATCTTGTCATATTTTTGCGAATGTTTTTTGAAATTTCCCTAGATTTCAATAAGTCGTGAGTCTAGTCGTCAAAGGGTTTAACAGGACGAATGCAGTGAAATTATCCTTAGCAAGATAGGGCCTCAGAGAGAAATGTCGGGCCCAGAATGAATAAAATGATGGGCTCTCTTAGAGCCAGCTGCAGAATTTATTTCCAGTTTGGGGTTATAAAGAGAGAGAACAATTTTTTGTTCTTTTTGGGGCGTCAGTCAACTGCGTGCCAATCGACAAAAAACGAACCTTCATTTTGATAAATTTAGGTACGTAATATGCAATGGCATATATAAGGGCACACCTAGGGTCTGGACTTTCCTTTCGCAAAGAAAAACAAAGCTCCATCTATAATAATGGTGTATTTTTGTAGGGAGGTGAGTGGGTCGCAAGAGACTACTGACGGTACTTACTGAGAATGTGAGGACAGCATTCCTCTATTGTGAAGCTATCAGCGTTCTTATTAAAATGTTAAAAAGTTAAACTGCTGTGCAAAATGATCGAAGTTCACGAAATGGGACAGTAATGATGTCTTTTGTTAAATAAATGTTCTTCAAATTGGGGACTGAATAACCTCATACTTTGAATTCTATGCCACAAGTTTGCGTAGAAGATCTTTCATAATATGCAAAACAAACGTTTTAATGTATGTGAGCCTGGGATTCTTAGTGTTGAGGTGCAAACATTTCATAGTTTTTGAACATAGGTCAAGAAGATTTATGAACACGATTGAATAGGTAAGTTACTTAACTGTTTTTCACCTTCTTCAACAAATTTCGTCGCAAAAAAAAACAAAAAGTAACAGCTAAATGTTCCAAAATGTTTTTTATAGAAATTTTAATTGACTTAGGCTAAAAGAAGTGTTTTTCTTCATTGGGTTTGAAAAATGTATTTTTCAGGGCTATTATCTGAAGGTAAAAAAAGAAAAAATCATACTAAAATCTAAACACAGAAATAAATTAACCAATAGGAACCAAAATTGGAAGATCTGGTCCTTGTGTTAGAGGAAATATTAGTACTAAATTTCTTGACTGCTGGACAGAAATGTAACATTTATTAAGTTTAGACTCTCCAAGAACAGTCTCAGGGCATGAATTGTAAAGCCAATAGAAACAAAATTTGAAAGCCTGTTGGAACAGTTCTGAATAAATGCGTGTTTCAAATTTTATAACTATTGCTTGAAAATTGCTAATTTTAGAGCCATTGAACTGAGAAAAATGGAACAAAATAGCACCTAACAGATGTACTTATTATAGAACCAATTAGGAATAGATTTAAATGCTCTTGTCTCTGACTTAGTACCAATGTTTGGTCCTGTTGGAGTTACACTGATTGTTTGAGCACTTGTTGGCTACACTGATTTGGTATATCGCGACTATTATTTCTATCGATGTATATTCATTATTCATTCCTCTTTTTGGTGTTCTTAAAGTTAACATATTCTTTGTTATTTTCTATAATAAAATACTTACTTGGTATGGTACTGGAGTGTTTTGTATTATTTAATATATATTTACTTCATCATTTATCTACTAAATATTTATATGGACATATTGCTCTTAATGTCCAATATGTTCAAATTTTGTGACTATCTAACAAAAATTGTGTATACAAACAAACATAATGTATCACTAACTAAGTATAATAAACGTACAAACCGTTGAAATTATTTTCCCAATATTATTTCGCCAATTATTCCCTCGTATTCCATGCGCATGTGCTACTACCCATATAGCCACACACAGTCATAAAAAAAAATTTACACAATTTGCATTTCTTGCACAGTCAAGGATTAATTGGAAATACATTTTAAGTAGGTTTTCTATTTAAAAGTCTTGGTATTATGGAACAATCTGGGAGCAAGAGTGGGCAGATTCCTCAAAAAAATGACACGAATCACAAATGATTTATAACAAAGTTGTTCGAATCACAAATCACAAATCCTTTAAAGCAAGGTGGTTTGAATCACGAATACTTTCAGTTGAGAGATTAAAAGTGATTCGCACGTATCATTTTTCTACGAATCACTAATCCTCAGTCTCGAACGTTAAATAATTCTATTTGATTTTGATATGAGAAAAAAGTTCCAAATATTCTAATACTTTTTGATAAAAAACTATTTTATTTAGGAAAGTGAAAACTAAACGTTCTCTGAAAAAACTGTTTAATTTTACAAGAATGAAATTCATGAATTTTTTTGCTACAATTGCCAAATTTAAGGTAATTTTTCGGGAATTTCCTGACTAATGGAATAGGATTCGTGATTAATTGTTCCGCTATTCGCAAATAAATGATTCGAATAACAAATCCTCTGTTTCCTAATGTGATTCGAATCCCGAATCCCATTGCTTTTTCAAAAGTGAATCACGAATAACAAATCCTTTTCAGCATCTGAAAAAAATTTAATTTTGTTTTTTTCATGAATCCTGTTCACTCTTACTGATGGTGGAGTAGGTACTTTTTTGTTTCAAAACTCAAGCAAAATTTTATTAAAAAAATTTACTTATTAAAATTACCTGAGTATTTGGACCCAAGGGTGGAAGTGGTTACGTTTTTCGTTTCAAGATCTTCTGAGCATTTTGGCATTATCTTTGAAAATTCATATTTTTTTGTAATCCCTTTTTCGTTGAGTCCATTTCCAGGCGTTTTTTTGATCAGGATGGTTTCGAAATTTAAAATACATATTCGAATTCACTCAAGGAAGAACCCTATAGTTTTTGGTCTGAAACAGGCCAATAGTTAGCCTGCTAGGTCAGTTTATATGCATTTTATATTGAACAGCGTACAGGTCGAAATTTTCAATCTATAAGCCTGAAATTTAGTATACGAATGTGCTTTAGTTCAAGGACTGTACCAACTAATTTTGGTGTGGATAGATCTTACGGTACGTGAAATAGGAGCGATTTTGTTGTAGTTTTGGCAGATTAATGGCTCTAAAAGGAGTAATTTGAAAGCTATAGTCACAAAATTTAGTACAGATATTAATTTAAATTATATTTAACATTATTTAAAATTTGGTTCCTATTGGTATTATGGTTCACTCCCTAGAGCTGTTGGAGGTGATAATTTTCATGTTATTTCAATAAAAGTTGCAATTCTCTTTCAGTAGTCACGAAATTCAGTACAAACAGTACCTTCTACACGAGGATCAGACTTACCAATTTTGGCTTTGATTCGTCAATTTATTTCCAACTTATTAGCTATTCAGCGTAATTTTTCCTCTTTTACCGTTCTGATAATGGTGCAGAAAAATTTATTTTCTAGCCATCATCGAGAAAACCACTCGTTTTAACCTAAAAACAACCAGATCTCAGAAAAGGTTGATTTTCGAACACTCCCATCCGCTTTTGAATACCAGATTTGAACACTGACACTAAAATCTATAACCAGAACGTAGAAAACTGCATTATACTTCGTTTTACAACGTGGTTTTTTTTTTTTTTATCATATACAATTTATAATTCTCGTCACTGCAGGAAAGAAAACCATCGAATAATTTCCTAAAATTGTGCTTGTTAGAACTTAGAATACTTTTTCATTTCACATAAAAATAATAATTTTTGACATATTCAAAAAATATTTTGAAAACACGATACCAAATATGTATATTTTATCGCATGCATCGTATTTGTGGGATATTGGTAATTTTGAATGCAATCAAATACACACGCACATTAACCAAACAATTATGATGTTTCATTTTGTTTACTTTTTCACTTTTCTTTGAACATGACGTCATCTTTTTGTTATGTACCTCAGGTCAAACATTTCCAGTCTTAAAAATGTTCGTTGCTTTCATCCCAAACAACGAATTCTACAGTGTTGTTACTTGTTATAGGTATGCCAGCAAAAGTCCAGGGCCGGTACAAGTTAAAACACCGTGGAGCGGTACTTCCGGGCTTTTAATACACACATACCTATACAAGTATGAATTTTCGAAAATTGTGCTAAAATTTTCCTTGGGTCATGAAACGAAGAACGTTTACTCTCACCCTTCGGTCCTTTTATAATCACAAAATTAATAAGTAATTTTTTGTAGAAAACCTACTTAAAAAAGCATTTATACGATATTGGGTGGTATGCAAAATTTCTTTAAGATAATAAGTGGTACCCCAACGAAAAAGGTTGAATACCTAGGGGCGAATAATCGATATTATTGGTTTTGAAACTTATCTAAAAAAGCTACAATACGTTGTCGAGTCTTAGGAGACTCAAGTATTGTCACGATATCTAATCACGATAGTTTTTAGCCTAACCAAAATTTGATAAAATGCGAATAGTTTATGTAGCCGACACTACCGAGTAATATTGTAATAGGTTAGACCAGCAAATAAGTAGGCATTCGATGTGTTTTCGAAATCCAGTTGAAATGATTGCATGACGTATAAATGAAGCGGCTTTCTAGAAAATACCATCGCGAACCCACTGATAGGCTACTCGAAATGTTCCATTTCTCTCATCCGGCCCAGCCCATGCTCGTTAACCTTTACCCTTTTCTTTTAATTTAATTTCCCCGTTTTTCGTAATTTGTACGATGTAAAGATCGTTAGTTGGTTTAATTACACGTCTTAATATCTTTTCCTTCTGGCTATTTGCCGGATTACTGGTAAGACGTCGCAAATATCACGATCGTGACTGAAATTTTTCGCCAAGATCGTGCTCTTATTTGCAGCCCTTTCCAGGACAAAGGATATACTCAACACTTTTTAATCATCTACCTATTTTCAAAAATAATGGTCATGTGTCAGCTTTTTAGGGGTAGATGGTTTTCGCAAAGAATTAACGAGAAAGCCAGTGTATAAAAATTAAAATTACCTTAAAAACGCGTTTTTAAAAATGAGCTTTTATTTTTTATTGGCTTTCGCTTCATGCAAAATAAATATTATTTCGTTACAGAAGGTTGGCTGCAGTATTGGTATATTTTAAAATCGCAGTAGTGAGTAAAATAAAAGCTTATAATAATGAAAACTATAAATTCTTGAGTTCAACATTTGGTAATTTTACATTAACCTATTCTACAACTAGTGGATTTTTATCAAGTGTCACATTCTATTTCTATTTGACGAAAGAAAACAACAAAAAACCACCATTAATTTGTACGTTCTCGATATAATTATCTTAAAAATGAGATCTTTTTTGAACCCAAAAATCACAGTTTTATGCTAGTTTTGCAAAGTGACGAAAATTAAGAAATCTGATATTTAAAAAAAATACATTAAATTGCTTTTTTTTTTTTGATAGACATACTTTTTAAGTTACACAAACATACATCTTCAGAAAAAAAATTTTATTTTTATCAGAACCTACACACTAAGTAGGTCAGGAAATTTAGCACTTTTGGTTAGGATATTATACCAAACTTTTTCCTTCACACCAGTGAACTTATTAGCATCAAACTATCACACACTTTATTTATTTTATCTCGTGGCTACACTGTCGTTCTACTTGACGAATATTGAACTATCTATCGTTTAATCTCATACTCGTTCGTTTACCTTCGTTAATCTCATCTCGTGCGATGAACTTCCAAGCATAATTTGTCAAACAGATTTTCTTAATATACAATTGCACTTCTTCGACTTGAGTGAGTCCTAACGTCTTTTTTTTCCATCTCTGTGATCACTGCTTCCAACTGCAATAATTTTCGGGAAGTAAAGTGTTTTTCAAAGTCTGCCCTTACGAATAAAATAGCCTCTTTTAGCATTTCTTTACTTAGAATAGCTCTCAATGAGTATCTGTGAGAGTTACATACATTTCTCCAAAACTTAGAAGAGGCCCTTAAATGAACAAAACTGAAAAGTGCGTCATCCGAATGAAGAAATTTGGGACAAAGTGTCCTTGGACAAGAATTCATACCATGTCTGAACAAAGTTTTTTATGTCCATAAACCATAGGTTTTTTGATTTCCATGGAATTAATATATTTTATTGAACATTTTTGGTTGAAAGCACAAGAAACATCACCAACTTTAACCCATTACCCAAGGAAAAAAACTCAACACATGATAATATAATATACAATCATGTTTAATACTGAAAAAATACACGTCTGTTTGAACATAGTAATAAAAGTTGTTACTTAACAGATGATACAAAACAAACTGTGCAGAAGAAACTGCATATAAAGAAGAAAAATCTTAGTGAAAAAATAATGCGAAAGTTTAACAAATTGAGTAGGGGTTGATAAAAACCAGTTATTTAGAGATATATATATTACATTTAAATATTATTCCGCAGATAGGTAATTTGGTAGGAGAAATAAACAGTGCCGATGGTAGACATTGAGAGAAAAACTGTATCTGTGCGTGGCCTTCACACCACTCTCCCCAGTACTGCAGAGTGCTAGTACGGATAGTGGAGGTGGAGCGAGCTATAAGATGGGTGGGTGTATGAAGGGTAGTGGCAGATGCCTTTCCCAAACATTGCCACAATGTGCCCTGAGCAGCTGCTGCATCAACACTCCTATTACAAGGCGGCAGGTAAGCAGACCACAACATTTAACTACATGTCGGAGAAAGAATACTGATCTCAACCATCTCGAATCACATTGAGGTAATCACTTTTTAGGTATTCTGTTGGCACAGGGAATGGAACCTGCGCACGAGGCACAAAACCTAATGCTCGATCACCGGCTACCAAAACTTGACACCGTATACACTCGGCCATGGTGCCGATGGTAGATGAAAAGAGGTAAGCCATATGTGTGTATGGCCGCCACAATAATACAATAATCCACTCCTGTAAATGAATTATTTTTTTAATAATACTACACATCTTTCATCGTCTTATTTGTTTCAAAAATAATTTATTATCGTTTGTCAGCCCTCTATTAAAAATTTTAAATAAACCTCATTTCATTTTATATCGTGTAACTAGAATATTGGTTACAAAATAATTAAATACTCGTAAATGTTAAAAGGTTGTATTAAACAAGATATAAAACAGTGAAATACTAAAAAGTAAGTTACGTATGAATAATAAGGTTAACATAAAAGGTAAAGATGATAAGGTAAAGAAGATAAAATATACATGGTTACATGAGTTTTTATAGTTAGAAGTTTTGGGAGGAGAATATGGCGATTTCTTGGAGAGTGGAAATGGTAGTGATATAATTGGAGAGTTATGACAATACAAGTTTAGATATTGTCCAATAGGAGTTTAAGGAAATGACATAAATGGTGATTTTGGGTATTTGCAATATCTGCAGAATGGTTTCATAGAAAAGAGTTGTTATTAAAAGTGTATTTATGTTTGTTTATAAACATTGAAAGTAGAATAAATGAGTCAGTAAAGGCAAGTAAAGACTTGTTTACATGACGTCAATATAATGAGAATTGTTTTAGGTGATTGATATATATGTGAAATATATATATAAGAGAGAGATATTATGAATGATACGAAATTATCATTACATAATAATGCTGGGGTATTTTGAAATTCATTGTTTTAGATAAAACATGAATTTGAATGAAATGAAAGTAAAAGTGGAAGGATATGGGAATATGGAACATAGTAAATATACAAATATATAAAATTCATAGAATTTTGTAAATAGCATAAAATACATGATATTCATTAAATTTCCAAGTTTTAGAAATAACAAGTTTGTATCGATGTATAAATGTTTTTCATAATTTAAATATTCATTGACAATATATATATATAAATTTGACATTATTCTTTTTCTTCATTTGATTACAATTTCTTCATCTAAGCTTTGAGCTTTTGTTTTTATAGGGCTTGTTAATTCATTTAGTAACTGAGTTACATGTTGACTTTGTATTGGTTGCTTAATATAATTGAAAAATAGATATGATAAAATTATTATAATAATAGTATTTAAACTTAACCATATTAATACAAATAGTTGGATTAAAATTAAAGAACTATACTCATTGAATTTATGATATTTTATTTCTAAATTATCGAGTTTACATTGGAGTTTGTTGGTTAAGGTTATAGGTGAGAAATGTGGAACATACATGGTCCGGGAAAATTGGTGTACTAAGATTTTCTTATTATTTATTTCGCATCTGAAAATACATGATTTTATAAGTTCTTCATAGGGTTTTTTAAGGAATAAGGTTTTAGCACATGAAGAAACTTTATCTGAACCTCTGTTATCTGGGAGATAGCATAGGGGTTTTTCTGGGTTACAGTAATGTAAATCTGTTCCTGAAATATATCGTACTGAATTATCTTCTGAATTATGGATAATAATAGAAGGTTCTTAATCCCATGAGCATAGATTGTCATTGTGAGATCTGAAGGTTAGGGGAATGAATTTATATGCTGAAAAAATAGCATTAAGTTGTTTGACGGGAACTTTAAGTTCAATTTCTAGATTATCATTGTGAACATGACAATTGATAAGATCTAGATGATAATAGTTGAGATAATCGTGTTCGGGAATGGTAAGTTCCATGTTGTTTTTCAACAAAAGGAGTTTGAGTTTACGTAGATCTTCTTGAAGTGTATCAATTGATACAATTGAGGATGGTAGGTTGTGATCTTTACATGCATTAAGCACGTAGCTTATCTTCGTGGAATGTTGAAGGTACAAATTATAGTACATTCGTACTGAATTTTCGTAATTGGTAACTTCACCAATAATATAATTTTCTTCGTTGAATTGACTTAGAGTATTTTCTAGATATTTCTTTGCATGAAAGAAATCGTTGTAAAAATATTGAAAGTTTTCTGTGAAGGATTTTAAATTTTCGGTGATGTTAAGTAGGGTTGAATGATCTTCTAATACTGCTGATTTGAGAATATCATATTGGGATTTGAGGGAATGTTCGTTGTCTAAGAGTGATTGTCCATCTCTGTAGGTTAATACTCTACAGCATATGGAGAGAAGATCTCCGAAAATGTTTCTGACTTTTGTCACTACAGTTTCTCTTTTACTGCTTAAATGGTTTGGTTTGGGGTAAAAATCTTGTATCAGTGCGAGATTTGATTCGATGAGAGATTTGAATAAGATACTATATCATTTAGAGATTCTGTGTAGATGGCATTTTAATTTGTCCCAATTGCAATTGTCTTTGTATTTAGTATAAATATGCGTTCGTATGAATTCTGCTGAATCTGTTAGGTTCAAATTGTACCATATACAGAAATGGTATGGTTTGCTGATATATGCGAATATGTTCGTATTCTTTGAAATAGGCTTCTGTTGAAGCGGTAATAGACGTTTTAACGAGTCTATTTGCTTTTATGCTGATTGATAGTTGAATTGATAGAAGAGTCAAAAGTATTGAAAAGAAACGGTATCTACAACATACAAAAATTGCAAGATGTGAATGGTTTGCAGAAATTAAAGTACCGTAATTAAATTATAGGAATTATGTTCGATAGTCTATACCAAAATTTGAAAAAGTCACGTATTGCTGATTTAGGGTAATGTCACTAATTTGATCGTGTGTGATCTAATTGTGAAAAGGGGAATATCGTATTGATATTTAAAGATATGGAATTGAACTAATAATTCAGTTTGTCTTCAGCTTTTTTTTCGTGTCTTAGTCGAAATAATTTTTCGTGATTTTCATGTGCTTTGTTGGTGTATTCTTGTTCATGTGTTTCAAAAATCTAACGAATACTATTTTCGTGGTTTTTTTTTCGAGAGAAAATATATTCGCGAAATCGTCGAATCTTTTTTCGAAAAAGAAAACTTAAAGCAAAATAATTTTTTATTTTTTCCAATTTTTATTTTCTCGTGTTGCAATTGGAAAATTTTTGATAAAATTTATTTTTTCGTTTTAGATTTTTGTGCTTAATTCGCTTTTTGTTTATGAAACCTGTTGGGTTTTGTAAGTCTGAAATACAGTTTACAGATGTGGTAAGTCGTTACGATCATATTTGAAAAATGGAGTCAATCCAAAAGGGGTTAAAGAAATTGCGTTTGGACTCGAGAGGAAAAATGCTATCTAAAACTGAATGTAGGTATCCTGAGAAATCATTCGACGAAAAGGTTCAAGACCTTGTTGAGATGAGGGGTGCTAGAAGTGTTTTGGATAGTCGAATTTTTCCGAGAGGTGGTGTTGCACTCGCTGATGAGACTGTTACGTTTGATGACATAACACTCGATCTGATATCACCTTGGATAGGGTGTCGTTGCTATCGCCAAGCTTTGTCTGTAATACACAGACAGGTGTGGACGATGGTGAATTACATCACTCATCCGAACCAACCTTTATGGCAAGAGAGCCAGAAGATGAGGTGGGGTCATACTGATCATGTGAACTTTTGTTCAGTCAGATGGATGCATCTCTGCGATCTTACGGTGTGCGATGAGGCTGTGGTGTTTGTCTGTGGTTTGTTGTCGTCGCTTGCTCCATACATTCCTAATGGGGTAGAGCTGAAAATTTGTGGCTCGTTTGCTTTATCCAAAGCAGAGGAGCTAACTCCTGAGCGTGCTGTTCCTCTGTCATTTTTGACAGGGGTGTTAGCTTCGTTGTTGATGATACAGTATGAGACTAACCAGATCGTGGAGTGTCAGTTCCTACATCTGCGACATGTGGATGTTATTCACATGACTTGAGATGGGAATCTCCATCGGTTAAGTGATTACATTAGGGAGAAATGGGACCTGCTTCCAATTTCGTAATATTCAAACGAATATTGTGACTGGGTTATATGATTGGTCTTGCCAAAATACGTGAGCGGGTAGTTATACCACATGTGGATACCAGATATCCTTATGTGTTCACAGGGGCTACACAATTGAAAGAGGAGTTAAATGCTCTATGTTACAGGGATGTAGACTATGTTCCTATCACTAGACGTGAGAAGGATGATAAGTCTATTCAGGTGGATGTCTCAAATATGAAGAAGGATCCTAGCAACAAAATACTTTCGGCTAGTCCGAAGGCATTGTTGGCAAATGGAATTTCTTCTTCTGTGAGGGACAATCCTCGAGTTGAGTTAACTCGCGTTGATACGCTGAATACGTGTGGTTAGGCAATGCGTACTGAACAACATTCGACAAATGCCAGCATCGTTACGGTTGTTTCTTGCGCAAACAAATCCTTGAATCGTGCCACAACTCCTGAAATGTATCCGACTTCTGACACTGAAGAAACTAGCAGGGAGAAAGATGAAGAATTTGCTAAACGGGTCGAAAATTTAAGAAAGCTAATCCAGGATGATAAAACAAGGAGAGTTTCTCCTGGGAATGTTCTAACGAGGAGGGCTACTCCGGTGCCTATTCCGTCTCTGCCTTATGTATTTTCTGGAAGAGATTGGGATGCTTCGAGAGAAGACTCTGAACATCGTGGCAGAATATTCATTCCTATACGTCCGATGAAGTCCTTGATGGCCAGATGTGGAGGTCGTTGCTGCATATAATGTATCGTAAGTAGGTTCTAACGTTACATTTTTTACAAGTTTTTGATGTATGAGTGTTGATTCTGCTCCACAGTCGATAAGACCATAGGTATCAATACCTAGTACATTGCACGGTAGGTACAAACGACATTGGATTTTGTTTTTTCCACTTGGTGCTATAATTGTGATGTTTGGTTTTTTAGGTATTTTCATACTTTTTCTTGACATCTCTGATTTGTCAATTAATTTAGGTGGTGGTTCACCTGTTTCCCATACAACAGGATGTTGGTTCGTTGCTGGGGCATCTACTCGTTTTTTGGGACGGTAGTGCTCTGTTGTGGGTAAGTAATAGCTGGGATGTTATTCTGTGGGTTTTGAATAAAATTCTGGTTTTGTGTAGTACCTTGAGTATTCTGGGTTGGTACGTACATCATAGGAATTTGGTTGTTATAATTTTGATATTGGGGATAATTATTGTAACTATTACGATAATATCCTCTTTGAAATCTATTGTTTTGATTTCTAAAATTATTTCCTCTCTAATTTTGATTTGGAAAATTTTGAGTTTGGTTTGGAGGTTGGGAGGGATAATTATTATTATAATTATTATAATTATTTCCATTATAATATCCTCTTCCTCTACTTCTTCCTCTGAACTTTCCTCGGAAATTATTTCCTTGATTATTAAATTTTTGTGATGGGTTAGAATTATTTTTTTGCGTCATAATTGCTGTTGTTAGTTTCTTGATTTTGGCAATTATAATAGGTTTTTCTTTTTCTTCAGATTTTTCTTCCTCTTCTTCATTGTCTTCATCATCATCTTTCTTCTTTACAGCATTAATTTATTTTTTTGAAGTTGTTTTTATTTTTTGTAATTTATTATTTGCTTCTTCCATCGCTATTCTTTAGGTTTCTAATTGTTTTTTTACTTTTTCTAATTCTGAAGCGAAAATAAGATCTACAGGTATTCTTGTTTCATCCTTGCAATAAAGATAATCATCGAAAGCTATGTGTAATGCTTGTAGGGTTTTAGGTTTTGCTTTGACTATGTGTTCTCTTTCTTTTTCTCCTATAGATCTGTAGATGTGATCTATAATTCTTTCTTCTGTGATGTCTGGTTCTATTTCTTTTAGGGTATTAGACACAAATATTACAAAATCTACGAAATCATCGTCTCCTCTATATAGACGTTTACATAACCTTTCTCTTAATTGAGGTTTTGTTTTTATAAAAATTTCTTCTAATTTTGGTTTTAAAATTTTCCAATTTATTAACGTATCATCGTCTGAAATTAATTCGTTAAAAATTATTTGTTCATTTCCTGTAAATGCAATTTTGATTTTTTTCATTTTTATAGCATCATCTGTCCATCCAAAAGCTTTGCATTCGTTTTCAAATTGCTTTAGGAATGTTTTTATATTTTCTGAAGATATGTTCGAAAATGTTGAAGGTCTGATATTAGAATTTATTTCGTTAACCATTTTTATTTTTTCGGGTATTCTAAATGATTTGTTTATATCTTTTGGAGGTGATACTAAATCTATTAGAGATTCTTGTGAACTAATCTCTACTGTTTCTTCTTCAGGTTCTATTTTAGATTCACTTGTTAATTTAAATGTGTTGTTTTTATCACAGGTATTTGATATTAATTTTATGGCTTTATTTTTAACTTCACGATTAATTTTTAAAGGTGATATTAAATCTTTTACGTTATCTTTTTTAAGGAGAGTGTTAATTATAGGATCTGGATGAGATTGGATATAGAGACTGATGGCTAATTGGATTTCTGGTCTACAATTTTCTGAAGGAAAGGGTTGAGGATTTATATTTGACCATAGATTTTTTAAATCTTTGTTTGTTAAGGATTTAATCCAGTGGTTAGCTTTGAATGAATGTGTGTTTGGAGTTACTTGAATATCCCAATCTTTGTTGTGCATGGGTTTAATTTTTGTAAACTTACAGGATTTTGTTGTTTCTTTTGTTTTCACAGGTATTTTGGATTCTGCACATAGTTGATGATTGCACGACAGCACTTTGAACGGTTTCCTTGGACAGCAAGATTTTTGATGGTTCTGGAAAGTTTTAAATTTCTTTCAAGAAAATATTTTTTATTTTTATTCTGCACATTAAATGCGCCAAAAAATGTTTTTACACTTTTTGTAAACTGGTTTAATAAAATTTTTATAAAATTTCACACTTTTTTAGACTTTTCTTTGAAAAAACAAAACACAGGATTTTTTATGTTCGGGCGCCAATATTTTGTAACGAGAATATTGGTTACAAAATAATTAAATACTCGTTAATGTTAAAAGGTTGTATTAAACAAGATATAAAACAGTGAAATACTAAAAAGTAAGCTACGTATGAATAATAAGGTTAACATAAAAGGTAAAGATGATAAGGTAAAGAAGATAAAATATACATGGTTACATGAGTTTTTATAATTAGAAGTTTTGGGAGGAGAATATGGCGATTTCTTGGAGAGTGGAAATGGTAGTGATATGATTGGAGATTTATGACAATACAAGTTTAGATATTGTCCAATAGGAGTTTAAGGAAATGACATAAATGGTGATTTTGGGTATTTGCAATATCTGCAGAATGGTTTCATAGAAAAGAGTTGTTATTAAAAGTGTATTTATGTTTGTTTATAAACATTGAAAGTAGAATAAATGAGTCAGTAAAGGCAAGTAAAGACTTGTTTACATGACGTCAATATAATGAGATTTGTTTTAGGTGATTGATATATATGTGAAATATATATAAGAGAGAGATATTATGAATGATACGAAATTATCATTACATATCGTTAGCTCAAGAGAGTTACCTAAGTGAAAAACCATTGTGAAAGCGGAAAACTTTATAGCAAATGTTTTATAGTTAGAAAATATTCGAGACCCTCCCCCAAGTACATAATGAAATACTGTCAACCCTAACAACTAGGCGTCTAGATAGGTGGCTGAAAATACGTGACGGTTTTCTGTTTTTCTAATTTACTCTAAAGTGATGGGATTTATGAGAAAAAAGTTTGAAAACAAAATATTATCCATTAAATCCACTACTAAAAAGATTATCACAAAATTTTAGATAAGGTGCTGGCAGCTTGTGAATCTCGGTTATATACAAAAATTACAAACAACTCTAATTAAGAAAGTAATGGGCGGATTTGGCCCATCTTCGAACTTGACCGAGATATAGACCCAAAGTGTGCACACGTCAAATTTTATCATGATCAATTATGAATTAGGTCTGTTCCCATTTTCTACAAATTTTGAATTCAAACAGCCACCATTTTCAAACTAATGGGCGGATTCCACCAAACTGAGTCGAGATATGTACCTTAAGTACACCATAATGTCGAATTTTGTTTCGATTTTCAAAAATTTACGCACTTCAGTTTGTTGACAATTTTCTTTATATCTCTTATATGTGTAAAATTTTGAGGGGCGTGGTATTATTGAGATCTGGCGACCATGATCAGAAAGACTATAAAGAAATTTTCTCGAAATAGCGACATGCCCCCCTCCGCTGTAGGCGGATTTTACAAAATCTACCTAAACAAATAATGAAACCTGGGCAAAAATTAAGGTGCCTAAAAACTGAAGGAAAACCTAGGTGATAAAAATCGGATAGGGCAAAAAATGGGGGGGGGATGAAGAAAAATTTTCACACCTTCTCGGGCACCCATAAATACGGAGATCTGCGCACGCTGCTAGTGGTTGCTCGCTCAACATTTACGTTAATTACCTTCAACATTTTGCAGTATATCGGCTTCACGTTCATACGGAATTGATTTTATATGGTTTGTAAATAAACGAATATTTACGCAAATTTTGGTTTCAACGAAAGAATACAACTAGGGCTTTCGAGAGCCTGTGCATAGAGCGATTCGACCAACGAAAACGTTAAGCGCATAAATACCGACCCGAGAGCAGTTAAAATGAGAGCCAACTCGGTGCACGTGCAACGTGAATTCAAATTAGGTATTGCTATACGAGATAGTTGCTCTGATTAAAATGAGAAAATAAAAGATATTGGATTCACGTGCTGGAAAAAGTGCTGAGACGCTATATTATCCGCAGATTGACAGCGTGCTGGTTTTTGTAGATTAACTTGAGATTGGAATGTAATTGGTTGAAGTTGAAGAAGAAGAAGTAGAAGTAGAAGAAGAAGAAAAAGAAAAAGAATAAAAAAAATGTACACGAATACGTTACTTTTGCAAACCAAATGCGTGATAAAAGATTTACAGCACAGAGAAATGAGACGTAATTTTATTACTAGTGCCGGAGGAAGGATGTGTCTATCTTAATTCGGCATGCGATGACGCGAAAATCTCATTTTGTTATCACGTATAATGTAAAAAAAAAAAAAAAAAAAAAAAAACTGTTTTACCCATATTATTGAAATCGACTCGAGAAAAATATAAGAATTTGCAGCTTTACGTAAAGTCGGCCTCATTTTCATAGGTAGGCTATATGCTTGGCCTTGGGAGCGAACTTTGTACTATGATGTAAATTGAGAATGTGGACTGCTAATTGAAATAGGTACCGATATATGTAATACAAAGTTTCCTGGTCCAGTGAGTTGTCCAAGTCCAAAAATAGAAAATTCACCGGAAAATTGTTCGCATAGTAGGATTATCATTCAGAGAGCATTTTTTGACTTGAATCTTTTGTAAAATACATATATCACAGTTCATAAGCGTGCATTCAGTTTTTTTTGTTTAAAAGTTTAATGTCATTGAATTGTTTGCGTATCACTTATTGTTGTATAAAATTAAAAATAATAAATTCGAGTTGGTTGACGCTTGCATAACCTCAAAGCACAAACAGAGGATAAAACCTAATACCATTTACTTACGTATTAATTCCTTTTTTTTTTTGTTGGTTATGTTGTTGGAAACGAATAATTGGTGCAGAAATATTTTAATGAGGAACTTTCTCAGGCAATTCCGGGTTAATCAAGTAAATAATTAAAAAATTTGCACCACATAAAAATGCGTTGGTTTACGCCGAATCAGCAGGACTACAGACATAATGTATCGTTATCTGTATTTCGGTTTAGTTTACCTATGGCATATTCAAATACAGATTTTATTCTGGCATAAAAGTTAGTTTCTTTTTTTGCTTTTTATGGATAGAGGATGGTTACATAGCGGTCCCATTTCATTTTCTCTGGAATCAATGAAGTGGTATTGGAGTTATATTATTCGGCCTATTTTCAGAGTGACATAATATTTAATATGAAATCCTACGTTTTATAAAATTCCTTGTTCAAGTGTTTTTTTTTTTTTTTTTTTTTTACAAACCTTTTCTTAGCAACGAAGATATCAAAATAAAAGGCAGAAGAATTTCTTAATTTTAACTTTTTTCTCACAGAAAACGTTAATAGGCATATTTTTGAATATGTATTCAGAATTTAAATCAAATTATTAACTAATCATATTTTCATTGGACACCTTATATTTCCATATTCGAGACGCTCAGGTTTTTGGCTCATTATTAATACCAATATATTTTGGTACGATAAAATATCGAACGTAGTTATTTTTAATAAACTCTTACTTAAAAGGAAGACTTTACTGATTTAAATTTATTTTAGATGGCATACCTATCATATCGATACGAAGTATTTTTGTGAAACTGAGTTCATATCTAAGTTTTTCTCTTATCATACTCTCCTTTCACACTTCTCCCCACCTTCAAAATGGGATTGCAGCTTAACTTTTACGTTACCGTCAACTAACCTATTTTTGGCGATACACTACTTCATTTTTGAATAGAGTCTCTATTAAATAAATTGGTTATATTCTAATGACTGAATGAATGTTACAAGCAAAGTATGAAATCAGGAATTTCATAAAATGCTTGAAAATTTCCAGGTATTTCATATAATGCCTAAATATAATTATATTTATTTCAAATTTCCATGTATTATTCTATGAAATGTCTAACCCGCGTTAGGCAAAATTTGAAATGAAAGTGTTTTCTTGTCTGAATTAGCAGAAATTACAGATATTGGTGGGACATCGGGTTAGTTCTACCTGAAAAGATGATAGTGTTATTTTTTACCTTTATCAGTTGCCATTTCAATGAGAAAGTACAGTAAATGTTGGTGAAAATGGAATAATTGTACAAAATGTGTTATTTTCAATGCAAAAATGTTGATGAAGAAAAATCTATCGAATTCATCAATATTAATTGTTAACGAAATTTGAATTCGATGAATTGGCGGAAAATTCGATCGAAATCTTGTTTCTAAGACACACCTTGCCAACAACTCATATTGTGCGAAAATCTAAGAAAAAAATCCACTCAAATCACTTTTGTGTCCATGTCCAGATGGAAGAAGTGTAGTAGAATTATAGGAAAAATGCAATTTCAAGAGAGAGAGAGAAGAATTCAGAACTGCTTCATGAAAAAGTATCCCAATGAAATCTGTAGACTTTATTGTCAACATTCAAGGTCTTTTGGATCTTGACAGGTAACCAGGTTTTAAAAATGTACATAATAATTTCTCTCTTTTAAATGCAGACGTGTAATTAAAAGAGGGAAATTTTTATCTTGATCTGGCCTTATTTCTTGCAATTGTGGTTCATCTACCATCAAAATGAATTCAGCCAATCATTCTCTATTCATCTTCGATACTGGCATAGTAACATGTAAAATTATGTCTCACTTTTATATTCTTGTTTTTTATTTGCCTTTCCTTTTCATTCATTCCCATTTATGAAAATGGAACTCTGTAACTAAAACACTGTTCTGGTTTGTACCTTTATGATGTCAAATAAAGGTCTAGGTATGTTCGCTTTATTTCCTATTACGTTCATAATGTGTAGATCTCCTTTATACATGGGTAAAAGGGTGGGAATGGCCATGCTTGGTTCTTTGTAGTGTGTCTTCCTTCAGTGGGGTTTCAATGTTTCAACACAGCTGTTTTTTGTAATTGGTTTTTATGTCAAAATTCCCAAGCTTCAGGGGTTACCATGAACTTTACCTTGGACTGGCTGTCCGAGCATACCAGGTTTTTGATCCTTGTTTGGTGTTTGTTGTACAACTTATGTATTTGGGACTTGGTGTTGGGTGTTGTGGGCCCTAAGGATGTTTCAGGAACCTTGGATTGTTTGAGTGTGACATTTCATAATAAATATGCAGCCTACCTGATTTGTTTTGTTGTGGCGTGTTGCCACCCCAGTTGGCATACCTTAGTCATTGTAGTTGTGACACTCACGATATTATTCTTTTTGTATTGTATATCATTCTATTGAAGTTTACTTTAAGTAAGATTTTCTTTGGAAAAATTAATATTCATTTATGGTTGGCAAATTCAGAAATTCTTTCTTGAAATTCTTTCCATCAGTTGACCTAATATTTCATTGAAATCGGATAATGTGTTTTTAAAACCTCAATGAAGGTTGTAACAGACATAAATAAGCATCGAATGAATCTGCTGAATGAGACTCTGTCCAGCTGTCTTCGAATGAGCTTGCTGTTGTTTGCTTAAGATTTTGTCAGGCACTTGTAGATTATTCGATTGTGATGTGAGAAGACCTCGTTGGGCAATGGTCTGTCGTATCGCTCCACGTCAATTTTTCAATCCTAAGTTTGTGTACCAAAGCGATTAAAGTAAAAAACCTTCCATTTTAGAATTGGAATGTGGTGATAGCTGGTCTAGAACTTACGAGCCATACAGTCATGAGACGAAGAACCTTATCATTCGTATTATAGTCTCCCTTAACTGACCTTAGAAACTAGAGAAAAATATATCCACAGAAAAAAAAAAAAAAAGTAGGTACTTTAAAGGTTTAAAGGAAAATTCTATACCGCAAAAAATACCAAAATCGGAACTTAATACGGAATAAATATAGAACATTACTCTGCAACGAATTACCATTCTGAATACAAATTACTTTTAATTTTTCGCAAAAGGGCTGCGAAATACCATTTCATTTCCTTTGGTTTTTATTCTTCTGTCGAATGAAAAAAGCAGCGATGAAAACCGCCATTCGTGGGACATCATTGCGGATATTATTTTCGACGTGAACGTTCACGAATATGGTTGGGAAGAAAATTTTATGAAAAACTCAATTAATTTTTTGAACTATCTCGAGCTAAACTTTGCGTTGTCTGGAACGTGGAAAAAATATCAATAAAAAAATGAAGCGGTTCAGAAAGAACGTAAGTAGGTACGATTAAAAAAAAAACATTATTTGGTCTGAAATGAAGTATCGGTCTGCTCCTTATTTTTGGGAGACGTAATAAGCTGGAAAAACGCGAAATTTCCAATAAAAATTTTTTCTCAATATTAACAAGTGTTCCAGAAATATGTAACTACTAGTAAAAATTTGGCCTCATGGTGCAAGGTTTAGAGGGAACTCTGTTTGATTTTCTTGTGGGGACGAAATTAAACTCATGGGCATGAAAGGAAAATCAAATTCCATTCTATTTCTAACCCTCCACCTTTTCAATAACAATATTATTCGAATGTAATTAAATTAAAATTGACATCGTATGCTCGTATTCTCACATGAATAATAAAAATTTCGTTAGTTAATTTATTTATATTGTGTTCATCCTCAACAACAAATGATGTCAGTTACAGAAGGAGTGAGTTCTTATTATTATAATACCTCATAGGTATTAACATTGACGCAAAAATTGGGTCTCAAATATTGGGAAGAATGACTTCAATAAACTTGAGATGCCCGACCTGTATTTTTCCTTGTTACTAAATTACGTCTTCTCCCGTCACTGCTCCCCTGTTTTTTTTCTTCGAAATATTTTCTCTCCCCAGCTCACGAACTCGCCTAACTATTCTCGAATCATCACATACATTTTTTTTTAAATAAAATAATTTTGTTACGTAATTTCTCTCGTACGCGGCTAGGCTACACAGTTTTTAACATGTTTAGCCTGTCCGTACTTTTATTATTTGCCACTTAGCCTAGCCGCTAAATACGTACATGTATACAATAGCCTATGTTCGATACCTGTAATTGCTTGCCTAAACTTCGGCGGTCCGTTCGGTTGCTCGCCTAACGGACCGAAAAATACGTTAAAGTTTAAATTTAAATGTAGCGGCCGAAATAATTTATCTTCTTCAACAGGATTGGCTGTAATTTTGTAGTGTGAGATGTGTACGAGGCGATGCAGTTGGTGGTGAGTTCTGGGGGGAATTTCTCTCGATGCCTGGCGCGATCCTCACAGTTTTAGCCTATAGTTAGTTGAATTTTAGCAGTCGGATCGCGCCGTGTAGAGGTTTTTGCCTCGAAAGTGTTGTTTTTTGGCCACTAAATTTTCAATTCAAAATTAGAAAACTTACTCGGAGGGGGCTTCCCTCACCGTTTAATGTTACCATAATAAATCGCGAATTGTGTGTTTAAAATTATCCTTAATTTTGTAAGGTTTCATGCCTATTTTTGGAGGTCACGAAATATTTGAAATTTGACACTCTTCTTTTAATTTTGTCCATTAGGGTGGCCAATTCGTAAGTTTTTTTTTGTGTCAATCGAAATTAAAAATTACTTGACCTTCAAAGTCAAATTCGAATTCTGGTTAAATCTAAATTCGAAAAAGGCCACAGAGGGGTGCAGAAACTGCACCTCCATAGTGGACCTGACTTCAACCAGATAGAGCAGCGGGAGCAGAGAAGAGGATCCAGCCAATTGCTGTTTCAACTGTACCAGTGTTTGTCAGCGGGGCTACAACAGCCGGGGTGACAAGAGGCATCACAGAACAACACCACCTGAACTTGCATCGTCTCCAGGCCGCTGCGGAGCTGTCACAGAGGATCAGTAAATATATGGTTTTTTCTAATAACTCTGTTTCAGTAACTCTTTTTTTGGGAATCGAAATTAACATGATAGCCTAATAATCAGGCATGTGGTGGGAGGGGGTTGGTTGGTTATTCTGGTAATTGGGGTGTCTGCTCTAAAATGGTGAATTTTCCTTTTTCCTCCTTTTTTGTCTTTTCCTACACTTGGCCATGCAGGAGTTCCTATACTCTACCTGCCTTTCTGTTGGCTCTTTTTTTTTTGTTTGTTGTTTGTGTTGTTTTTGTGATTTTTTCGGACGTCACAAACTGACGATCCAAAAAATGTCATTAATTCATACAGTTTATATTTTCCGACATTTTTCGATATTTTTGTTGTAGGTACCTATTGGTAGGTGAATAAGAGAAACATAGATTTAAATAGTTTATTAAATTGTCGCGAGAAAAAGTAGCTAAATTTTTGGGGGCTGCACTCTCTGGACTCCCTATTTTTAGCTTTAGTTATTGCAATTTTTATTTCACTGTTTAATTTCTGTACAAACTTATATTATACCCGACACTCCCTACAGAATCGTTCGTTAATTCCGCACACTCCCTTTTTTACCAACTTCGTTTGCAAACGGAGTATTAAAATTGACTTCAAAAAAGGATTATGGGTGTGGATTATAAAAATTTTCCGTTTGTAAATTCTGCTGCCTACACCCTTTGTGCATTGTGTGGATTTGAGTGATTTTCCATGTGACATTATCTTCGTCAATACTCGAATGATTTTAGATGTTTGAACTGTCACATCGTCATGAAATTTCCTCAAGTTTTAAAATCTAATGCAAAAAAATGGTGGTTCTTATTCAAAAATACGATTTTAGGTACAGATATTGGTATTTGTAGGGATCGCAAATAGTTTCTAATGATAAATTCATAATCTACGCGAAAAAGGGAGAGGAGCCACTTCGGACGACTTTTTTCTACCTTAAGAAATAAAGAAAAAAAACTTGATGTTCTTTTAATACTCAATGTGTCTTCTATAAAAACAGGAGAAGCGCATCTTAAAACAATGGATGAAGACTAAGGAATGAAATTCGGGGGATGGGACGAAATTTTCACAATACACATAGCGAATTTCCGATAGTGAAAAATTCACCAATAGTGGGAGCTACACTATACCCACGTTTTTATACCATGTGAAAGGCAAGCCTGCACCTAAAAATTACATCAATTTCTTACTTTTGAAATAAGTAGGTAGGTATACCGTCTTTTTCAATATTTTCAAATTATTTTGTGGCTCAGTTTGCTTATCATGTTAATCTGCATTCGTAAAAATTGCTAATTATTTGATTACACAAGATGACATTTTCATTTCTGAATAAACTGTATCCATTGATATTATTCTATGTTGCCTCCTAGAAAGAGTATAAAATGCTTGAACTCGACCAAATTGGCAATGTAAACGAATGCAGAAACTAGAATAAATGAAAGTTATATTCAAAATTGATCGACAAGATTATGTCACGTAAAAGTTGTAACCACGTATTTACGAGAAGCCGACGAATAATAGAGAAGTATCACGAAATAAGGGAAATAAAATACATAGAAAAAAAAAGAAAAAACGAAGAAAAAAAAGATGAAAAAATCTTCTTTCACAAAGCCATAAAAGTATACGTCCTGACGGATAATAATTATTTATGGTGGTCTGCTACACCTTATCTGCAATCTGGCATCCCATAAGAGAGCCTTGTACGATAAAATTATAACTTTATCGAGTAAAAACCCTTCCTTACTTCTCAACTTTTATAGCCAAAGTTACGATATTCTAACAGTTCTGAATAGAATAATAACATTATCTAAAAGTTATCGGTTTGATATTGAGAACTTTGAGGGTATTATCGTGATAAATTATAAATTATTTCTGCTTCACCGCTGGTGAAAACGTGCCTTGTATTTCGAGGTGTGTCGAACTGAATTTCTATTTTTCAAAATCCATAAAAAAGTGTTCTACATGAGAGATGAATGCGGCGCGAAATTTTTGAACCGTCACCAAAATACAATTACGCCGAATTTGAATGATTTAAACTATTTCTACGTCCCATGGTCAGTGCACACTCTGTACTCGTTCAGTGGTACTCTCGCTGAAATTTTCGTATCATTTAAAGTTATACCTAAAATAGCATTATGAAAGCATACCTACGCTCACCAAATTTATCTAATATGTCGCTGAGTTTACAAAAAAATGTACTATAAACGTGTTTTTCACAGTAGGTACGAAAAATATTTCACCCAAAACGATTAAAACCAAATTGACATAAATTTTGTCCAATGCAACTTTTCAATGGATTTGGAGATGGGGATTATTGGCATCGACTTATAACCTGTTTAATTAGGTATTTAACAAATATAGACGAACATGTTTTAAATGTGTGACTATATTTTACACAGATGTAAAAATTTCTTCAATTTTCAAATTAACCACACATTCTTGACTCTTCTTCTTCTTGAAATAAAATTAACTGTAAATTGTCCCGTTAGAATTTGATGGAAAATAGTCTTCTAAATGAAAGACGATTGTATTTGACCTCATTAATTCACACACGTGTAATTTAATAGAAATATTTGCCTAATGCAGGTAAAACATCAGTTCTCCTTTCTTTCAGTAACAACCAATCATAGTGAATTAATCCCACTATTACTTACAATTTCTTCTCTATACTGTGTAAAAAATTAAATTATAAAAACTATTACTTTGAAGAACACAATGTTCACTTCTTCACTTCTTATTACTTTTGTAGATCCTAATAATCAATACTAATTATTGTTCTTGTATAAATGAAAATATTATATTTTATGAAAAGTTTCTTGTTGAATTTTAATTGAAGTCTCATAAATACATAAAAAGTTAAGGTCCACCATAAGAGTGCGGATACCTAGGAACTCTATTTTAATTATAAAATTTATTTTTATTGTTTGTAAGTATTTCTTTGTGGTTTTCCATAAATAAATACTTGGTAAAAGTGTCAACGTCAAAAAGAGGAAACAACTACCAAAACAACATCTCTTTTTTGGCGTTACAGTACCTATTTATTATTATATTTTTATTTTCTGCCCTATTATCATTCAGTTGCCTTCAGATGATCAGGATAAAATTGAAAGACATATTTAAATAAGTCTGAATCTGTGTCGTTGAATGGGAAGCTTCCAAATTACCAACTGTTTCCTACTTTTGCTTTTGTTTTAGGAGACTTTTTTCTTTTTTTTAACCTAGTTTTATATCTACCTACTCACTTAGTTTTGGCACCTACACAAACATGAACGAAGTATGCAATCTATGGTAGAGTAAAGGGTGATTATGGGAAGAATTTTTTGGAATGAATGAAAAGTACAAATGAAAAAATAATTATATACCTAACTGATTAAATTTAAAGGGGGTTGGTAGACAAAAGATAGGTCAAATTATTTGTAGGTACCACGACCATACTCAGAAAATGTTCAAAATCTATAATTATATAGGTACTTGATTAATTGCGTGTTTGGCAACTCACACAAAATGAGTGGGAAGATGACTATTAGAAAATTATAGTATATAACAGGGGTTCATACCTATCAAAGACAAAATTATTGACAAAGAACCCATTGCACATTTTTTCCTCACATAAACTTTATTTAGCAACAAAAATCAATGAAAAACAATTTTTTTAGTTCACATAATCCAGAAATTGTGGACACAAAGTCCCTATTCTAGGCTAACATAATTACGTTCTCTTTAATCACTTTTAAAATAAATGAAGTCCCATCTGCAACCCTAACCACACTCCTCTTGACTGAGCATAATGTTTTCATTTCATAAAACTGAATTAAAAGTTTTCAAGAAAGTTTAATTTCATGTTTGGAGCACTTTAGTTTTAAAGAAATGAATTTTATTTTAAGTAAAAGCTCTTTTTCACCAAAAATTTTCAGTCATTTACTTTTTTTTGTTTCAGGTATAAATGATTCCCAAAGTAAGCAATCAAGATATGGTAAGCCTTGGATAAGTATTTCAGGTGATGACACATTTGTCACTAAAAATTTACTGTGACAAATTAATTCTGTTCTTTGATTTAAGCCAAAAATCTGAACTGCAATCTAGAAAGCTAGAAGAAGATCCATTGATTTTCTTGGATCAAGTCTTTTGAAAGGTTGATATTTAGTTACATCAGTGATGATTCTTATAAAAGTTCTAGAAGTAAATATTTTGTTGATTCTGATAAATCATGATAGGTATGTAAATATAGAACCTTGTTTACAAAAAACTCATCATAAAAATAAGACAAAAATAAGAAATTTATGTGCCCACTTACCTTTATACTTATGGCCGTCTTTGTTATTGTTCTTCTTTATCTTCCTCTTCCTATTCCTCCTTAACTTCATTGAGATGTTCAGTCATTAGGTACCTTTTCAGGCACTGCTGAATTAGCTGTCAAATATTTAATAATTACTTACGAGACAAGTTTGCAATACTTAGCTATAAAATCATTGAACATGAGTTTCATCAAATATTTTAAGATGGAAATTTTGACAAAAAATTGATGAAAACTTTGAATTACAAGAATCAGAGATCTCTATGATGTGCCAAGGTATGTTTTCAGGGTTAAAACAGGAATGAGTACATCATTTATTTTATATAATACATGATCAAAAAGGCATCGTTTACACTGGTATTTTGCAAGTGAAAAGTAGTTCTTATCATTGATGAATGTATTCTCAATGTAAAGTAAACGTACCTCCATGTAAAAATATGAAGCATCTTTTTATGTGGAAGCACGTTCACTTTACATCTAGCCAGAGGTCACACTTTTTGAATGAAATGGTAAATCTGCCACAATGTGGAGGTTGATATTTTGTTCCATTTTTTATAATTTTCTTGAAAGACTCATGTGGGGATTAGACCATTACTCGTATGAGGAAATAGGCTCGGCCTATCGACGACAGTCGTCACCTTCGGTGGCAATTATTCGTGCCTTGCACGTTAAACCACAATACAAATGTATGTTCGTTTGTACTTGTCTATTTTTGCAGATAGACAAGTTACAAATCTCGGACCGTGACGAATCGATAGATAATCATCTTGGCGATGTCACAGACTGGTACGAATATGCATTCTCCGTACTTTACTGTTACCATGACAACTGTAAAGTACGAATAAATTATCTACACTATACCTATGTAAAAGTTACATAGGTGTGTATGTGTGCGTGTAGGGAGCCGGCTATATAAGACGAAAAAATCATAGACTAAATCGCCAGTGTTTGCCGAGGTCTTGGCTCCCTCATACCTTTCTGGTATATTGGCATAAACACGCAAACTGTTCTGTTGAACACCTTCTTTGTTGGTTTTACTTTCCACGACGTAAGGTATTCCACAACTCATTAATATGATAGAATTTTAATGCTTCATTTCTTTCTGATCATTAATTATATAAAATATCCTCCAATGTATAAAGGTGAGTTTACATGACTAGGGAATTGCTCACTTGCTGCGCTTATTTTGCAAACTTCTTTCACATGTAAATGCTCTCTTTTGAACATTGGTGTGTAATATTATACTATTATCAACATTTTATCAGAGAAAGGAAAGTGTACATAAACTTGCAAGGAAAGCACATGGCTGTATTCCAACAGGTTACATGTCTCTATTTGTTATTTTATCTTATCTTAGTAATACAGAAGTTTAGGCATTTGTCAAATAGATTTCAGTTGTTCCTAATAATAAGAAATGTTTAAAATTTAGTGATTATATTTTTGAAAATTATGTTTTACTTGATTCTATTTTTCCAACCACTGTCTACATGGATGAACCCACCCTAGCCCCATTAACAACAAATATGGCTGAAAGTATTTATCGAGATAAATTTTGAGCATCTAAACCAAATATTCATGACATAATAGAAACATTAAGGCTCTTGCAGCCAGAAACATACTCACTTAAAAATTAATTCAAGAAATAAAAAAGTTGTAAAAGAGAAAATTAAATTCTTTATGACAGGTTATGCAAAATACATGGAAGCAACCAGTTAGATATAGTAGCTTATCTGAAAGAAATTCAGCTTAAATGTTTGCACCTCCTACACTGCAAAATTAAGTTATTTTAAATTTTATTCTATTTTCTTTTGGTAAGTTTGATCAATTTTAAAATTACTAACTCAACTGTGATAGGTATCAATATCTTAGACCTCCAATAAATTTTGAATTGAATATTGAAGTGCACTCTCATTGTGATATCAGTACATTTTCCTAATACATTTCTGTGAACCTCTTTCACAATACATAACTATATGGACTGTGCATAGTGATAAAAATGTGAAGGCAAGATATCAAAATAATTTTCATTGAAGAAAGGTTCTCTGTTTTTTATTAAACTAGAATATCTCGCCACCTAATAAAGCTACAATGATGAATGAGATATCAATGTGCTCAGGCGTTACATTTGATCGAATGAGTTCTCATTCATTTCACTAAGTCAGCAGCGGTAGCGCCGAAAAAAACATATCGAATCGTCGTCCAACAACCTGACGCCGTGCACTGGAACTTGGATCAGAGTTACAGGTAAATAAGGAAAGAGAAAAACTTTCTAAGTCTATTCCTTCCTCATTCAAACAAAACTATCATGACATCTGATGGAGCTATAGTTGTGTATATATGAGCTCATGATACTGGGGATGTTGTGCATTATCAAACAAGCTCGCATTCATTTTATTAGGAACATTTGGAGTAAAGTTATGGTGGAATATAGGATGTTCAGTCCAGCTCACCTGTCGTTCAAACTATATTATCAAAGACTTAATCAAACAAAAATGACACGTCATATGGTCTTCAATCAATCCAGACATTACACGGATTATTCAGTGAGTCCATAATTACTTAGTTTGATTTAACTGGAATGAATGATGTTACAATTAAACCAAAAAAAAAAACAATATTTTAACAATAAATCTACTCACTTTTCATTGATTTACTGTAATGAAATTATCTTTATTAATCGATAACTTTTGACTTTGTTCATACTGAAGAATATCAAATAATTGAGAAATAAATTGATTTTAATAAATTATAGCTAGAATTGAAAATTTATAGTTCAAATACCTACAGTAAAAGTAACCGCAATTCTTGTAATAAGAATCACCTTAATTCCTCCAATAATACTTATTATGTTGTCTTCAACGGTACTACACCACTACACTACCCACCCTAATAAGCTCAGTCCATATAGTTATAGAGACATAGTCAAAAGTGCACCTTCCTTACGCGTTTTTGTGCGATTTCCATGCGAATTTTTGTGCGCGTTTCTTACAACGTGCGCATTCCTAGTTCACCGATTTTCCAAACTATACATATATTTACTTAAAGGTCATACAATTTTATCCGTCGCTGTTGTTAGATTTATCCCCACCTATTCTCATTTCTTTATCCAGCGCTAACAAGTGACGCCAAAACTTTACGACAAGCTCCCTTTTTTTTTTTTTTTTTTTTTTTTCAAATTCCTTAAACAAATTGAAAAAAATTTTTACACGGCACACGCATTTCATGGAATCACGAACTTTAATTTAAATTCAAAAATCGTATTCCATTGTTTTGGTGCTCGCAGTTTTAGGTGTATAAATAAACGTTTTCCCTCGGTTAGGCTACGTGAATTAGATTCGTTCTCTTCTTTTGCTCCATCTCTCTTTTCTTTATTTCTCATCTTTTTTTTTTCTTTCTTTCTTTCTTGAAAACGAGCCTTTAAATGGAACTAGCTGACGCGAACGTAATATGTTCCAAAAAAATAAAAATGGAAAATAAAAGAAAAAGCGAACGAACGAACGAAAAAAAAAAAAAAAAATCTGGAAAATTACTCTGTCCATTTACCATTCGTCGATGTCCGTTTTTACGTGTAAGTGTTTTGACCCAATCACGCGTTCAACCAGCTCATCTTAAACAACAACATCATTTCGTAGAAGGGCACGTGTTAACAAAATTTACTGTCGAAATTTACATGAAATATTCTCACTATACACGACGCCTGTTCAACGCCTACGGACAACCACTTGCACCTGTCCAGAGACAGATACCTGTATGAAAAGCCTTTGTCATTTTCCGGTTCAACGTTCTTTTTTACAACTTTTAACGTTTATATGAGGTGATAACTGAATGGTTTCAGGCGACAAATTTAATAAGCTCGAGTCCACAATATTGTAAGATAATGCCATTGTTTCGGAGCTTATTGTTTCATATGTGAACCGTCATTGATTTTCGCCGAGTGAGACGGTTACCATCGTTTTTCGCGTCTCAAAATATCTCGAATTCCACCAAAAAGTCGAAAAAATATTTCGAAAATTTTCCCGCTAAATTGTAAAGCTTATAGTCGAGGTCATTTTTTTTTTGACGAAAAATGTTTTTCTCGCCACTTTGGCTGGTATTCATTTCTTCAAAATGAATCGACCGTCACAATTGTTTTCAGCGCCTCGAAATATCTCAAATTCCATCAAAAAGTGAAAAAATTTTTTTGAATACTTTCTTTCAGTCTTGTAATGCTTATATTACAATAAGTATGGCCTTAACAATTTTTTTGACAAAAAATGTCTTTCTCAACTTTTAGCGTTTGATTAGGTGAAATATTTCGGCTGTTTTCCATTTCCACCGAGTCAGATTGTCACCACCGTTTCCAGTGGCCTCTTCCTACAAAATTGTAAGACTTATATAATATAACCTTGGTCATTTTCTCGAGAGTACTTTTTTTCTCGAATTTTGAGATTAAGTTAGGAGAAAATTGGATAGTTTTAGACGACACGTATAGTCTACCTATTAAATTTGTAGTCTCGACACAGCCATTACGTGCAGTTTTCTGATCAGTTTCTCATTGGACTGAAAAATTATTTATCTGTACGATATGCCAAGAAACTGGGTGAAGCAAGCCTATTAAAGAACTACATAATATTACATCAATAATTTTCTACCCATTAAACGGAATCCCATTGAAGTCGATAATTTTACAGCCTAATACGCAGTGTTACTTGTGCACATTACGTAACGACGATTTGCATTTTTAGCACGGTTCGGCTGGCTGAAGAGGCTAAAAATTCTCTTCCTTAATAATGTAGCCGCTTTTATTTCACTAAGTGATATATTTGTGAGTGAAATTTTTATCCCAATTTTTCTCCACACCATTTTATCGGTGTGAGAACTATGAGGTATACGTGTGACTTCACCTGTACAACACAAGAATTCTAGCTGGTCTAGTTTTCACTTAATTTCAAGTGGTTCTATGATTAGCTTGTGTTTTTCGCCTTCCTCTTGGACCGATTCAATTTTAACTGAGGAAAATACCAGCTTATCAAAAAGCTCCACAATCATCTAATCTGCAGCCTGCTGCTCTTAAATTATCATTTGAGCTTCCTCGTTTCTTTGTGTTTTGGTTCTCTTGGTGTGAGCACGTGATTTTCTGTTTTGCTTTATAATTTGTATATTTTGTTTTGCTATCGAAAAGTGTTCATATAAACTTTGTTGTTTCTGGTCTAGTTAGATTTTTGGTTTGTTTTGTTAGCAAATACTTATTGGTATGTCATGATTTATTTTGTATACATTGGTTTTGTGTAACATGTTTGTGTTTTATTAATACAAACATGTTAGCCAATAGGTGGTTCTTTTGTGAGTAGGAAGCTGGGTAATTTTCGAATTTCTCGAACTTCAAGATGCTATATTTTAAAAGAACAACACTTAAGAAAATTAATTTTTGCATTTTAAAATTCACATATGATGGGAATTAACAGTTGTTCCAGTACTAGTTGGCTGCACTGATGTAACTTGTTCTCTATATTAGTCTTACTATATTTTGTTGATTAATTCATCTCTCCGTATATATCGATTGATGACGATTGTTTATTAGTAAACGCATTATGTGATTTTACTAAATACATGATCGAGAGTGGTGTTTCTGTGTTTTATTAATCAATTTATTTTCTTCGAATTCATCTCTACATAAATAACTGGACTTCAAGCCCCCGATGTCTAATAACATTATACATAGAATAAATTACCCAGGAGTACAATAAAATTGTATGTAACTCTGGCATGCTATCTTGGCTAGATTTTGTTTGTTGTTGTTAAAATATTAATAAAGTAAAATTGGACTTTGGTTGTTGTGAAAAATTCAAGTTTTCTTGTCTTAATGGTATTCACAAAAAATTATTTGTGAAATCTGTGTAGCCAACTAGATTTTGTTCGTGGTGTGTGCCCACCTTAGTGGGCATAACACCACCAATAGTTTGACACCATATGGCTCTTTTTACTATCCCACATTTTTCAGAGGTCATACTCGTAAGAACACAAAATGTTAGCACTGATGGCCATATAACTTACAAACTGACGAATCAAATTGATAGATCACTAAAAATTTAAATTCTTCCGTTGGTGCTTAATACTTAAAATTTATAAATGAAGCTTTCTTGTAGATGTATTACAAACAAATGAAAATAATTTATTCGAAAAATGATCAATAAAAAAAAACAGTAAAAACGTTTATTGAAAACAGTTACATGATAAAATTTAATTTTTAATTTTTTACACTCGATTTTTTTCATTTTATTTTTGTATACAACAAATTATTTACACTTCTGGAAACTGTAAAAGACTAGAGAATTTTAGACGATTACTTTATTACTCGCATCGATCAACATTTTGGTTAATACGAAATAAAAAAAAAACTGGGGAGAACATAATTAATGATTGCGTCAATGGGTTTTGTCATAAATTTTTGATTGAGTATTGGAAAATACTAAGTATCGAGACGATTATATTGTACTCCGCTAAGTACCAAATTAGATTATCATAAATCTTTTTTTTAAATTTATTTTGGGAGAGGGTCAGTTAAGAAGCTAATAATGAAAGGGAATCAAGGTAAAGATTTTAATGTCCAATTAATATTTTTATTAATAACCGTCAGAGGAAATAAAAATCACAGAATTGAAGATAACTTCAGTCTACGATATAATTTCGATTTTAATTGACAAAATATTTAAATCTCTTAATGACGGATTACTAGTTCAGTAGTTTGTTACAAAGATTATAGGTATAGTCTAGCAACTAAAAAATGACATTCTTAACAGAATTTCCAATGTAGAAAAAAATTTCATCGAAGAGCTTCTGTTTAAAATTTCAATTTTCAAAATTATTTTCAATTTGAGGTAACCAATGTTCTAAGTCTAATTATTTCTAAAATTATAAATAAAAACAATTTCTTTCTACTTTTGAATGATTTTACTTTCCATAGGCAGTGGCCAGAAAACCTATGCTTACGTAGGTGGGTATAAAAAAAAAGTTATTGAATTGAGGCTATTCACGAAATAATCTCGATTTGGAAAAGTGATGAAAAACCACTATTTAATTGAATGCCATCTTCAGGTTTCTAGTTTATGGAATGCTTTCAAAATTTTTTGGCATAGGAAATAACGGACTCAATTCTAGTATTTCAAGTGTTGACGCAAATTACAAACCTCATTATAAACAAATGAAAAAACATACGATTACAATAGTTTCAAACGACGAAACTGTACAAATTTTTCACAAAGTAACAAAAATTATTTACAGAAAATAGGTAGCTCGGGAATGTTCTCCCCACTTGAAAAAGACAGAAAACAAATTCAGTTTGAGACGAACAATTAATAAAAAAATTGAGGAAAAAGGTGAGGAAGAATTTTTTTTTCTGTATTTTTTCTATACACAGCTTTCAGGACCTGGAATTTGACTTATCACTGGTTTCTTTTTGCTGACGGTAGCATTTGACAACTGATTTTGATACGAGTCTGTTTTTGTAGACAATAAACTAGTACCGGAGTCTTGGCAAGAAGGCGAACTTCCATTAGAATAGCTGCGCATTTTTGTTGCCTATTCAAAAAAAAAAAAATTTTCACAAGATCTTATCGAACGTCAAATTTGATCTTAGTAAAAGTGATGTACTTAGGTACCTAACCCGGAAGGGCATAACTCAAAAAAATGTCTCTTAGAGAGAATCATGTGTCAGTTTCATTCATACTAAATTAAAAAGTACATTAATTTATGGCACCTAGTTAATTTATGGAATTTCCATATAAATACATTAATAAATTGGACGTATCAAAATTATTACATGCCATTATCATTGAAAATGATGATTGTGTTTTTGGTTCCCTAGAAAGCAATCACAACCACAACACTGGCTAATCTTACAAACGATTTAAACTCACTTTCTTTATTCTCTTATCCTAATCTGTATTCTGTAAAGTAAGGTAATTTCAACATTTGGAGAAAAAATCAAAAGAAGCAGTATAAAACATAGCACGGTCTTTCCCTTTTTTTCAACTTTATAGTTGTTAGGTCAAAGAGAATAAAATAACTAGTTTAAACTGTTATTTAGCAAACTGGTACAATTTTGATTCTGATTTAAAATCTACTAAGATATAGACGTGAGGGCGAAAAAACAAAAAAACAAAACAATATTGATAAAGGAGATAGGCATCTTACATAAATTAAAAGAATTAGGTGTTCCCTCTAGCAGTCATTAGAAATATAAATTAGAGGCGAATGATGGCTCATTAAAAAGGTTGTAAATTGTAGGGTGCCCATCAATTAAAAAGTTGTTAAATAAAAGCTCAGAAAGCATATTAGAAAGCTTAAAATTTCGATGGAAAAAACCATAAATCTGCCCCTTCCTAATAGTTGATTCTGTGTATCATGCTCAGGTCTGACCCGCATTTTTATTTTTGTTGATTTTTGGAGATTTTATAAAAAAAAAAAATTGAATGATGATTTACCACTGGTAGCATTGACTCAATAATAGTACTAGTAATAGTAGTAGTAGCAGCAGTAGTAGCAGAAGTAGTATAGGTATACGTTATTGCAAATTATTCACGAGTGCATTTTGTTCGTTGAAAATTTTAAAATTAAAATACCTTCCTTTTAGCCATAAAACTATTATAGTGAACAAAAAAAAAAAATTCATATGGTATACAATTATTTTTTCTCTATGGGGTTAAAATTAAACGGTGAACCGTGGCTGGTATGAACCTCAGTACAAGTTTTGATGAAAGTTTCATAGAAGGAAAAAGATAAAGAAGAAAAATTTGTTAAAGTGGGTGTGTATTTGATTATTTTCAACACACAAAAAACGAATTTTTGCAACAAATGCACAAAATAACGAGTTTTACATGCATTATTTACAGCAAATGTAAATAAACGAATTTTTGGCTTGTAAAGCAGGCGATAATTTTACAATCTCTCGTGCATCCAAATTCTGCGCCAGATTGTGTAATGTCTTTGCACACGCTTGCGCATCCCAATCCTGCGCGACAGGGTGTAAAATATTCGAACATATAATCATTTTGATATTATTATTTAGTTATTTTGTGGAAAACTATTGGTCAAGTTGCCAATCCAATAAAACACAACGTTTCAATTTTCAAAAAAAAACGTCTCAAATGATTCCTCAGCCTCTAATTAAGTTAGAGAGCTGTGGTTTATAATGATCGAAAGCGGATAAAATTTAAAAAATTTCCATATAATTTTCTGATTATCTTTAGCTATTTGACAACAAATAAAAAAAAACGCAAATTAATGGGAGATTTCCCATATTTTGGAATCTAACTTCTTCTCTTTCCTTCAATGATTCCTCAGTCGCTATTTAAGCTAGAGGGCTGAAAATGGTATCTCTGAAAAGAGTAGAAAATTTATCTGAATTTAGTTTTCGTTTAATTTTTTAATCAACTTTAACAATTTGAAAATAAACAAATAAAAAAACGCAAATTGATGGAAAAAAATTTTTTTTTGAAATTCAGAAACCTATGTTCTTTCACTCAATGATTCCTCAACCCCTGCTTAAGTTAGAAATCTATGATTAGTACTGCTAGAAAGAGGAAATAATTTAGTTTTTCAACCAAAATTAACGAATTATACTGTGTTACCCGCTACAAAAATAGGAATAGATACCTTTTTATTTTTTACTTTTCAAAGTTTTTATTTTTCAAAATCCCCTAATCAATCAAGCCAAGTCAAAACCGGACTTTTTCATTAAAAAAATTTAAAAAAAAAACGAGAAAACAACTAATAGTTTCCATGTTTCGATATCTATCTTTAAGAATTAGGATAACAGTCCCTCCCCATTTTAGAATAACATTATATCAGAAGTATACTTACGTAGTTTGAAGACTTGTTTTCTCCATGGTTTTCTATTATAGTGGGACTTATATTGTCTGGATTCACTAAAAAAAAAAACAAAAAAAACAAATTATCGAATCAAATTAGTCGAATACCTTCTCTAGATTAAGCATTAGGTTTAACATTCATTTGCTTCTTCTTAACGCTCATTGTAGCCTGCAGGTAATTTAAAGGTTTTCAGGAACAATAAAGTTAATTTATGAAAAGTTTTCGACGTGACGACGAGATTAATTTTCAACGTTGGTTGCATTTAAAATCGTACCTATATCCTTGGATGATTCATCGTAAAACTATAATCTGCGTCAAATGTCAAATTATTTATTTCAATGAACATTTTGAGCTACATTTTGACGAAACTCATCTTCTAACTCAGAGTCCAACTTTTCCCCAATCTTGCTTCTAAGTCATATTTCCATTCGCAATTTTATGACATCGGTTTTAAAATATGGCTGTTTAACTGCCACAAAACTGTATGTTGTAAGTACGAGAAAATTGTGCTTAATAAATAAAATAAATTTAAATATCAGTACATAGTAGATTCCAACATACATAGGTACCTATAGTACCTAGCGGATAGCAATTGTTTTTTCGAAAATTTGTGATAATGGCCTCGAAAATGACAATATATGGTTGAAACAATATTTTCCTACGTCGACTTAAATTAAATTTACAAAAATAATTTCAATATTTTCGTTATTACTGAAATTTCAAGTTGGATTTTGTTTTAATCAGCGTACAATTACCTATTATTTAAATTCGATCTACCATTTCATTCGGTAGTTCCTGAAAATTTGGTTCGATTTTGTTTTTACTATTATTTTACTTACTATATACCGGTATAAGAAACAGAAGGAAGGAAAATAAACTGAAAATAGATAGGCCTTTATAGTAGCTAAAAAATTTTGAAAATGCCAGAGTTTATCTTCATCCTTTTTTCAACCGTTTCAATCATTCCTGTAGGTTGTTTTATATTTTATTATTTTTCTGTTCACTAACATTAACCAGCGAAACAAACACCTTCCGGGTTGATATCTTCGGATCTGACAAATATTTTCGAACACGACCGTAGCAAGAAACAAAGACAACGTGTAAAGGAAGGGATGAGAAAAATACAGCAAACCGATATAACCTACGAATAAGTAGAATTGAACCGAAGTATGCCGAAAAACGTTAGGCGAAAAACTAAGGCTAGATTGGAGGAGGGGAGAAAGCTAAAGTTGGCTTGAACGTTAGCCCCGAAAGTTTTGTAACAGTTTCAAAATTGCATTTATACTCTCGAGTGAAGCCATAAGCTGCGTGGTAGATGCGAATATTCGAGACGGTATACAGCGATTTGGGCATCTGTCAAACTTCGAAAACATTCCTTTCTTTTCGAATTATTAGACGCCAGAACGTAGGTACCAGGTAACTGTTATTACGCGCGAATCGAATCGAATTTTCAAAATATAAATTTTCGACAAATAAAGCACGAACCGAAATCCAAGTCCAGGTATTTATTGAATTGAATCCGTATATTTCACGCAAAATAAAGAAATGTCAGCAAATTTCCAACGATTTTCGTTCAGACGGTTCACTTTATATTTTATTTTTCGCTGCAATAATTTATCGCTCCATTACCAAGAATTGTATGATCATAGAAGTAGCCCTTCGAAAATTTGCGACAATTTTTCTCGTCACCAAGTAACAGCCATTTTAATTGTCAACAGTTGCTGTTATGCGTAATTCTATTTTTTGTGTCTCTATGGTAGGTAATCATTTCTTGGCAGATTTGACAGATTACCTATACCTATATATACATGTACCTATTGGAGAGGTTGGCACGTCACAACTCGAGAAAATTTCATTTCAATTTTTCCAATTATGGTCCATTGACTCAAACGCACCCTACCTTAAGAAAATTTATAATATACGAGCTATTTTTCGCAGCTTCACTCGCGTAATTTCTAATAATTTTTTTCACCCATTTCTTGTAAACCCGAATGAAACGCGATTAAAAAAAAAAACGAAACGGAGTTAGACAAAGAGAATTATATTATGTACCTCACCAACTTTGACTACATAGTACTTGAGGGCTATTGTGGAAATTTTTTGGAAAATTTTATGTGTGCTTAACCTGACTTATCTGTAGGTATTTACCTATCGATAACTATAGCGGTATTGTGGAAATGTGTATATTTTGCCTCATGAGTATTTATCCCAGTTTTATCCAGTCGTATCAGGAATTATTTTAAGAACTCGTAAGATGATAATTATAAGACAAAATAAGTACTGTTCTAGAGGAAAATTTATTCATACTTATGTGGACTTATGAAGAATTATATGAATTTTCAAAAACATAATATTCATTGATAAGTAAATAAAATATAACTAAATAGTGTAATTAGTTGGTATTATAGAAATATATTATCAATCTTGATTAAGAATAAACATAATTATGATGAATATATAAATTTTTATAAATTCATGTCATTATTAGGTAGGTCCCTGAAATAGTGAATTTTAATGTCCCAAAATTACTTCACAGTACCAGATTTTCAACTATAATTTCAAAAACCAACGAACAGATTTGAACAAAATTTAATCCAAATTATCCCTAAATATTGTACAACATACATAAATTTCATCGTTGAGTATTCTTTTGTTGTGAAAAAAATTCATTTGCATTAAGTTTCATTTGAACAAATTTCCAAATTCCTTTAGGTACTCTGTTTCAGATTCTCAACTATAATTTATAAACTACTGAATGGATTCGAACGAAATTTAATCTAAATTATTCTCAACCATTGAAAAATAACCAACTAAAATTTCACTGTTAAGCATTGATCAGTTATGGAGATAAGTCGTTTGAAACGCAGCAACGGTGACCAAAATCAAGTTTATTCTAAACTAAAAATAAGTAAAAACACTGTAAATTATGTATCATTGTCATATTTTAATTATTGCAAATTAAAAAATAAGAATGACAAAGTATTTTTCCTTCAATTTTTCAATTGATATCAAAAATATTAAATCAAAACACTGTGACTTTGACTGTGATTGGGTATTTCATGATATCCACAATACCTAAATTATAAATACCTACATGTAAGTTCGGATAAGTCAGATAAAACCTAATTTTCCTTAAGTACCCATAGTGCGACATAATATTTGTCTAAAAATTTCTACAATACCTCTCCTGGACCAAAAAATAACGATGATTTTTGGTTAGACATGCCGGTGCTACATGGGCAACCATTTTATACCTACCTACCAGTTGACATAGGTACATTAAACTACGTTTATGTTCTTTATCCTCGTTCAAACATATTCTAAATTAGTGAACTCTAAAAAAACATCGAAAATACGCACAAGTTACCCTACGATTACTTACTTTCATGTCGGTATGTCTTGACGTTGAAAAGTACATTTAGCTTATGGAGCTTTACTGGTCCATTACTGGATAGTCGAAACTCACCAACCAGTAGTGGTTGACAATGAACAAAGTGAAGGGGTGTAGTTTTTTTTCAATTCTCTTTTCTACACATTTTCGTTCAGTTCAAGAAATTTTTTGTCTATTTTCTGTTTTCACGGATGGCAAAAAATGTCAACTTTGCTCGCAGGAGGCTATGGACTTTCTTGATGGCAATAAACTTTCTTTAAAATAACACAACTTTGTCTAGAAAATCTCATGAAAATTCGTCCAGTAGTTCTGGAGTGATAGTGTTTCAAATAATTTTTAGCCAGTAGTATTTTAGAATATATGAAGAGATGCAGATTTGTTGACGTATTTCTCAACGAATCAGAACAAAATTTTTCAAAGGTATACTTTGGATCCATATTATACAGTATAGGTTTGCTTAGAAGATGGGCCAAGTTCGATTATTTGTTTCATAATGGCAGCGGTTCAAAGTTTATAATTCAATATTTTCGAAACATGTTATGAACGCTACCCGCAATACACATTCTGTCTGTTCTGTGCAAAATCTAGCTCTCCGACTAATGCGCCATCGGGATTTTTTAATGTCGACTTTGTTGAAACGTGACACAACTCAAAAATAATTGACATCTTTCTTGTGGAATAATATCATGTGTCAAAATCAGACTAAAGTAGGAGTTTTTGCAATTTTTAATACGAAATGTTGGTATTTAAGTTGATAGGATATTTTTGCAACGACTTTCAGCAATATTTTCTCACATGTAGATACCCATCTAATTTTTCTTATTTTTTAAATAGTCATGTCTGGAGTGAAAGAAGATTGAAAAATCATCATCTGATGATTTTTGATGGTTTTGCTGATAACAAAATTTCAACCGACTGAGTTATAGAATTTTTACAATTGATCAGAAAACTGGAATCATTACAGTGATATATGAGACCAGGAGCTATCAACTTGTTTTAGTGAATTATTAGTTAAAGTCTAATTTTATAACTTTTCCTTTCATCTTGGACCAACACTTTCAGAAAACAACCTCTTATTAGCACGCCAGTAAAACCGAAATATTGTCAGAAACTGCCAGAATATTTATTAAAAAAAAAGTAGTTCAAATGGATCGACATTTGACTGAGAATGAAACTTTGTAGGTTATAATGGCTTAGTGGTACTATAAAATGAAAAGCTCTAATGTTTCGCCACCTACATTTCCGAACGTACTGTGTTAATTCCTGCTCTGTGCCTACATACAAGTATATGAATGAATAAAGGTCTGAATTTGAGGAAAATGAGATTTGGATCTTCCCTAGGGTAAATATGTACCGATTATGGGGTATATACCAAAAATGGGGTACCATTATTTATTAAAGCAGTCTGCCTGAAGAAAATTAAGGAGAGTTAGTAAGACTGTTCTACTGTATTTATCCACAAAATAATTAAAAAGAACACACCTAAAATTAGTTTTTGATATTTTTTAGTTTTTTTTCACTGCTCCCAGTAAATTTATTACAATTATTCATAACTTTTGGAGAAAATACTAATAAATTAATGCATCAAAATACTACCAAGATCAACAGAAAATTTTAATTTTCTGCGAATGTTTCTCAGTATTGAAAATCTTTTATGTTTACTTATTAAATTTTAAATCTTTTAAATTTTCTTCACATTGAAATTGGGAACATGAATCTAATATGGGGTAGGTACAACTCAAATCTCGATGTTTTGCTCACATTTTCAAGTACCCCATATTCCAAAAATGAGATACTTCATATTAAGTATATGTGCCACATATAGGGATATAATTATACGTACCTCATATTAGGAACAGGGGTACCCTATTTTTTGGAAAATCTTTTGTCAAGTCTTCATATTGAATCATAGGACAAAATAATTCATACCTATAAAATCAAAAATTGATTCCATTGATTTTGTAACGTATCTAACATGAACATAAAAGACCTTTGTCCTTAATTCCATCATAATTTCCAGTTCAGAGTGATTTTATGAATAACTTTGAAGTTATTTACCCCCATATTCGGTGCATTAATACCAGGTACAGGTCTACAAGGTTTCAAAAAAAGAAATTAAACTTCATTAAAAATTAACCGATACGAAATGACCGATTCCCAGCCATAATTAATGTCAGTAATATTTTTTTAATGCAATTCCAGTCCATCGAAGGACCGATAAAATCTCCTAGTATTTACTGCGCATGTGCAGATGGCTACATTCCAGTCTTAAGACCTGAACTATTTTCGGTCCTAAGACCAAACAAATCAGTGTTGCCGATGACAACTTAAAAATCTGATTAGAAATAACACTTTTATTTTGAAAAAAAATTTTTTCTTCTAATCGTTCATTTCTCAGCTGATCTTTAAACAAGTGAATTGAAGTTGTATTGCTGAAAAGAGAAAAAAATTTTCTAAAAAATTTTTCCAATAAAAAATTTTTTTCGTCGTTAATGATTTTTACAAAATAGACGAATGAAAAATCCCTGATTAATGGAAAATTTGCCGTATTTAGAAATGTTGATTTCAAGAGCTAATAATTACAGAAAATTTTTTCAGTAAAAACCCCCTCCCTATTTTTCGACGAAAAATTCATTTTTATCATCAGATTTCACTTAAAACGAAGTCATTTTGAGTTAAAGGCAAGCGAAAATAAAAGTTTCAAACGTGTTTTTTCACAACTGTTTCCTTTTCAGTTTTAGAGCATAAAATAAATAGTGTCATACAAAAATGTAGTCTAGAAATTTCTCTATAAAAAAAAGTTATCTATTTTTTTTATAGGCTCAATAGTAACGTTGTTATGTTGTTATTAATTCATAAAGAAAGGTTAGCACCTAGAGGCGAATGTATTTTTTTGCCTTCGTGGCTGTTTACAACCCTTATTCTCAGCTCACTGCTCTCGCCTGTGACGCATGTTGCAAAATTAGGCTCAGTCAAAAAATACAACTTTCACTCCCTATGTACACAATGAACTATTATTTGAAAAAAGTTTCAACTATTAAAAAACAGTGCTAAGTATTAACTGAATTTAGAAAAAAAAAGATCAAATTTTTTTCTAACAAAGTTTATGCGGCCATAGAATTTTTAAATTTTCATGAATTTTGAAACTTGCTTTTTTAGAAAACCTGTCTGGGCTAGAATTTTAAATTCTAAAGAAGTTCGCTGGCTACAATTTTTGAGTTTTGAAAATATGCTTCGAACCTATTTCCCTCAGGGATGATGTAGTTTTAGGATTTTCCAAGTGTTCTGGGTATTACTGGAAAGCAGTTTTTATCAGCTATCTAGGCAAAAGGTCATTTTCTAAATATGCATGTCCATAGTGGAAGAATAAACGGTAAATTAAAAATAGCGTCACCATCTTCAAGCTAGCATCCAGACTACACGAAATTGATCATTTCATGTGATTTTTATCAAATTAACACGTGGTTTTACGTAATTACTTATACAGTAATTGTACGTAGATGATTTATTCATTTCAATGAAGTTTTCCTTTTAATGAAAAAAATGCATTTCAAAGCTAGAAGAATATTCACCGTACTCAAAAACGGAAAAAACCAATCTCATCCGAACATTAGAACAACAGAATATTGCAATAGGTACAATCAGTAACCAGGTTTCGAAATTTAAACATTAACTCTGAGCTATTTTCACGAATGATAAATACAATGGGACCGTTGACTTCGTTACAAAAAAGAAAAAAGATCGATTATTCGGGCCGAAAAGTTACTGGAAACAGCTTTATTTTCGGTTGATTTGCTGGTCATATTGTAGCAACGTATTATTTTCTCTCACATAAAAATTCGTAACTGTTACTGATACCGGACGGTCGTTTTTTAAGCCAACCCCTCAATATTGTAAAATGTTAGCACCATCTACCTATATAGGTAAGTTAAAAAATATTATATTCGCTGGTCACGAAACAGTAAATCAAAAAGTCACAAAATTAAACTTACCTCTGCTGATGATATCAGGCTGCTTGGACCCGGTAGTTTTTAGCTGGTAGGCTACAGTGTACGTGTTGTCGGAAGAACTGATTGGTAATTTTAAGTGTTTTGTGATCGCAGTGTCGTCGGCGCCACTCTTACAACCTCTTCGTTTCAGCACGAAGACTAACAGCCCGCCACTGCCCACGAGTAACAGAGTGCCCAAAAACAATACTGCAGTTTGACTAGCACTCCAGTTTTTCATACTATCTTCCACTTTCCATTCTACAAATGAAATAAAGGCGCGGGCGTCGGTAATTCAATTTCCGTCGAATAAAATAAAAAAAATAAAATGAAATACAGAGAGTGCGAGCGACGAATGAGGAAGTGGGAAAAGAAGTGAAATTCAAATTTATGAATTGTAGATGCAAGCTACAGGTTGATAAAGTACGAAAATTTGTTCTTGAAGCATCGTTTTCGTATCTCGCCTCATTCTCGCTGCGCCTCCGTCTCACTCTCTCTCTCTCTCTCTCTCACTCTCTCTCTCTCTGTGTGTGTGTTTCGTCCCGTTGCTCTGTTTCTCGCCCACAACCTCTTCACCGTATCCTTCGTTTTCGAAACCTAATGGTGCATTTGACAACTATTCGCGAGTAAAAGGCTTTTTCGTGAAAGTCTGCGTTAAACTTCGTGGAGAGAATTTCACGTTACTCGTGAAACATTCGTCGAAGAGAGCAAAGGGGTGCAACTTTTTCAACCGGAACGGTTTTGTCTGATACAATTCATAGGTTTTACATTTTTCTGCACACCGAAAAAGTTTTCTGCCCCTCCGCGCGCGGTTTCGTACGATTTTCTAACTTTAGCAGCTGGCGTTTTTATATTATGATCGTGCCAAGGTCGATCGTATAACACTTATTTTCACGTACCGTCACGAGAATTTCTGAACTGTTCGGCAAAATGAACCGATATCGTGATAAGAGAGAACTAAGTGGAAAAAATGAGCGGCAAACGATAATACGTTTCCCAATTATAATATTGTGGGTTACGCTTGTGACGTTTGGTCCCCCATAACGAACATTTTTACTCGGTATATTGGTAAGGGTAATAAACTAAGTAGGTTAGTTATCGAGTATAAATCAGAATGTGACCGAAACGTAACACGTAATATTATGCGTTATTTGTCGACCATGTAGGTACTCGTATAAACTACACCAGCAGTCTTCTTATTAACGATAAGTATGGGCAAGTTTTGTAAAGTGACCCATGGTGTAAAATGACACAATGTACAAATCTCGAGAACTATCAACACTACCTATATGAAATTAAAACTGAATATACATGGATATACATCAAATATAATTATCCGTATACCAACAATCCATTATTTATAATTCATATCAGCTCTATCTCGAAAAGACTGTTTAGAGTCATGCAAAGTAAAAAATTTTTAAATTATAATTTTCATTTTCTCAATAACAATTTTACCGTAGGTAAATAGAAAAATTCATTAACTCATAGATTTGTCACTACTGCATCGAATACGATAGTATTATTTTTAGAGTTCAATTATATACGTTGCATGAATTCCAGATCATTAAAGATGAAAAGTTCGAGTATTGTAAAGTGACACACTGGATGTGTCGTAAAATGACTCACAAGAAAAAACTTATAAGATCCAAGTTTTAACTTCAGTATTTTTTTGTTGGTTGCTTATCTTAAGTTCATACGTGTAACATAAGTAATAATATGTTGTCGCATACTATGTCACAAATAAAGCCAAGAGGGCGGAAAAGGAAAATCCAATCAAAATATACGACGATGAGTTGGTAAAATGGGAACAATTTGATTTTATACAAATATTGAAGAAAAGGTTTGTAATATTTGGTAGACTAGGTAAAGTTAATTAAATAATTTCATTTCCGTCGTAATTAGTCTATTTAAAAAATATTTATTTTCATATGTATCACATTACAACATGCCCAACATGGATGTTGTAAAATGACACAGATGTTATAAAGTGACACATTCAAAATTGTGAATGTACAGTGATTTGAATTCAGACTTTCTCAAGTTCACTTTCTAGATTTTTGCTTGCCCATCAAACATTTTTTTTTTTTTTTCATCCAAATAGTATCAAAATTGATTGAGTTATAGTAAAATGAAATTTTTTGTATCACTTTACAACACTTGCCTCTACCTATTTCACCAAAAAATAATGTTAATCAAAAAGATATACTTAAACAGTAAAAATTTCAGGTTTTTGTTAAAGTTTTGAGTAGGTTTTTTTTTTTTTTTTTTTTAAGGAAACTTTCCTATACCATCTGTAATAAAGTGCTGTCACCTTTTATTATTATTTCTGTCAGTAAGTGTGTTCAGAAAATCAAGAAAAAGTAATTAACCTCACATAGTTGAAGATTTTTTTATTACTTCTCAATAAGAATATTGCTTAAAGAAAGAAGAAAAATCCAGATGAAAAAGAAATAGTATTTTACTCAACTTAGCTAAACGAGTGATTGTTGATGAGTCGTGTCGTTGCAGCTTGATGAGGTATTTCAATGAAACTGGCAGCCTTTACTATCAACTTTCAAGGTCTTTTGAATCTTGACAGGTAACCAGGTTTTAAAAATGTAGACAATAATTTCTTTCTTTTAAATCAGATGTGTAATCAAAAGAGAGAAATTTTTATCTGGATCTGGCTTTATCGCTTGTGATTGCAGTTTTTCTGCCATCACAATGAATTCGGCCATTCGCTGTCAGTTTGACTTCAATACTGGGAAGGTAACATGTAAAATTATGTTTCACTTTTATTGTCTCATTTTTTATTTGCATCTCTATTTCACCCATCACCATTTACAAAAATGGATCTCTGTCATTAAGATACTGTTCTGGTTTGTACCTTTATATACTCAAATAAAGATCCAGGTATGTTTATACTGTTTTTTATTACTTTTGTAACGTGCTGAACTTCTTTATACGTGAGTAAAATGGTGGGGTTGGCCACGCTTCCTTCTTTATTGTGTGTCTTTCTTCAGTGGGATTTCAACGCTTCAACTCAGCTATTTTTTTACAACCTGTTTGTGTATCAAAATTTTCACTTTTCAGTAGTTACCATGAACTTTACCCTGGTCTTGCTATCCGAGCACACCAGGCTTTTGACCTTTACCTGGTGTTTGTTGTCCAACATGTGTATTTGGGATTTAGTATTATGGGCCCAAAGGACGTTTTGGGAACCTTGAGTTATTGGAGTGTGACTTTCCATATAAAATGTGCAGCATACTGGGATTGTTTTGTTGCAGCGTATTGCCACCCTGGTTAGCATACCACACTGAGCCACAGGCAAGTGCTATAATTGTAACAAGTCAATTATCACGAGTGGTTAACTCAATGAGATCGATATGTTTTTTAACAAATCCATCAAAAAAAGGTTATTATTTATTTGATTGATAATAGATAAACTTCATTTATGAACAGAAATTTAGACAATAATTAAATAATTATGGGCGGTGAACTTGTTTGTAAGTATCACCATGTAAAACGGCCCTTTTTCCTCATGACATTTCACAACTTACGTCTTGGTAAAAGACGCCATTAAGAAATAAACAAAAAAAAAGTTACCCAAGTAAAAATTCTATTATTACATTAGTGAAGTACCTATACCGAAAATCATTATCGATGGAATTGACTCAGAAACTACCTCTTTGCTAACCATAATCGATTTAATAATAACCTCTTTTTGGTGAATGAATTGAAAAAAATAAGTTTCCAACTATTTACGTGCTATTGTAGGTATAAATTTTTAAATATTCTCCTTAAAATATTTTCTTCTGTTTGAACATAATGCGTACCTATCTACTGAAGCCCAAATTTAAACGAAAATCTAAAATGTAGATAGGCACCATAATTCGAACCGCAATATTAATTAAAACTTTTCAAAACCACACGTTGCTCATAAAATGAAGGCTCAGAACTAAATCCTTCCTTGAGATAGTGTGATATTTTCTGTAGGTTCAACCGTTATGAATAATCTAATATTACATTTGAGAGAAAGTAAAATGTGTTGCAAAAAACGTCGCTATTTTAGTGTTACCTGTACGCCAACAAAAACAAATTACAAAAAATTTTTTCGTAATACGAAAAATTGTTAGAATCAATGGAAATTTTAAATAAAATTTTTTGAATAAAAGTATACCTAACTTTTTCATCGGCAAAATTCTTGTTTATATGAAACTCTCCACATCTATAATGTTCGCATTACTTACCTATGTAGCTACTTGCAAAATTCTCACTCGTCGGAGAAGAGCAACGTTGAATTCGTGAAGGTAATTTAAAATCCATCATCTTTTTACTGTTTTTCTCGCTTCCCACATGTGCTACCTTGAAATTATTTTATTTCACCCTCAAATCGGAATATTCTAAGCAAATGTAAGCTTTTAACATTTTCGTCGAAGAAGCGAATAAATTGTTCTCACAAGAATACACGCCTTACCACCAAACGCCAACATTTTGTGTTTCATCAAAAAAATACCAATTTCGATTTTCCTACACGGTGTTTTTCTCGCCTTTTCTTCTTCTTCTTTATTTTTTTTTTTGCTCACTTTTTTCTAATAATATTATCCTCGAAGAAAATATCTTGAGACAATACGTACGTTTTAGAATATACTATAAGAAAATCGAATGAAGAATTTAATAAAAGAAAACGTAATGGAATTGTAGGAATTTTCATTTAAAGTTTGTGGTACACTGTGGATGCAAAAAATAAACAACAATAACGTGCCACAATTTCAATATATAGTTGCATTGAACTTGAAGCGAGAGATTTTTGTGATATATTAGATTACACCTTTTGTCGTATTGATAGTATCTACGTCCAATAAGCACATAGGTAATTATATTTTTACTATGAAAATTTTCGGTTTAATTAGTTTGATTTTTCGGAGGAGTTCACGTTTAATCAACTAATTTGGCAAATGTAGAAAGTCTAAATTATTTAGGAAAAATTGGTTACGAATAAATTTGGCCTTGGATGATTCCAAAAATGAGTTATCAATATCAATGAACCGAATTAATATTTTTATCGATTCTGCAACAATAAGATGAGAATTTTCCATTAAACTAGGTAGGCCTACATATTCGCAGACCTAGAACGTCCATTCTAAAGAAACTTTTTCGAAAAACATAGAATGTTGGTAGACCTACTACAGAAAAATATAGAAGAAATAATGAAGTTAAAAATAAATTTGAAAAAAGAAAAAGGTTTTTACGCATAATAACATGTTTTCTGCCCTCATTTTGGTACTGAAAGTATGGTTAAAGGTTTTTGGCTATCAGACAAAAGTTATAATCCACTAGTGTGACCTTAATTATTTACTAACCAAAATTAAAATTATCTGCACTAATAGAAAGATGATGTTATTACCCACAATTTTTATTGAAAGAGTTTTAATGTAGGTATTTTTTTTTTTTTTGACTTATGATTGAACAAAAAAAATTTTTTTGGTGTCTCAACTAAACCTCCATTGTCACTTGACATAAAAGGGGTGTTTTAGTTGACACAAGAAGACAACGTTGGTAAAAATCGTAGATTTTTCAAATGAATCGTATATTTTTATGATAATTGAATAACCAGACAAAAATGATTTTCGTAGGTATATATTTTAGAAAATTTCATCGAAGTTAAGTGAAACAAAATGATCCTGCCAAGTAGTTCCTGTCCATTTTGTTGAATTTTTCTTCTTAGCCACTTAACGTATCGAATATACTTTCTTTAATAACAAATCTACAGCGGAATTCACGAGTTCTGCTGAATACAGCCCTCGATCGGTCTTCCTGGCTCATCCTCGATGATTATTCATGACTGTAGAATCAAAAATTCAAAATAATCTCGTGTGTCAACTAAAAACCTGCTTTTGTGTGTCATTTAACAACAGCCTGATTTTTTTTTTTTAATCAAGGTCCAAAAAATGGAAAAACTTTTGATTTAATTTTTATATGCTGTACACGAATTTCTTTAGGACATCCTCTTTTTATTGATATAAAATTTCTTACCTTTTAATTAAATTTTCACAGCACTAAATCGAAAATTCGAATTTGATAAAATTCGACTTTTCACTCAGCAAAACATATATTTGGCACTAGTGATAACAAAAATGAACCAGTGTTGCAAAAATTAAAAAATTAAAAACCTCTTACCATCCGAACTATCGACTATATCTATCAATTGATAAGGTATTTTTAGAAACAGAGAAAAGTGAAGTGTGTCATATTAACACCATGGTTTGTGTCAACTAGAAACCCTCGAATCTACATATAGTCGTGTCAGACAGTTAGGTAAATTCTGGTACTAGGAACAAAAAAATCTCATGTGTGTATGTGTTGACGAATAAATTCCCGTCCTAAACCGCAAATCTCAAGAACATCATTAAGAATTACTTGAAGAGTAGAGCATGGAATACCAGCACCGAGATGCCAGAATGTAGGTAATTTTGGGTTTTTATAATGCAAAATTCCTATTTTCCAACGTAAGAACTACTTTACATCTAGTATGCCCAATAACAGGGAAAAATACTTAATGATAATTCTTTTTAAAAGATGTGACAAGTTGAGTATAAATGATGGTTAAGACGTGTAATGAAAAGAATACCTACGTAAGTACATATGGGTTGTGCAGAAAAATTTATAACAAAATATTGAAGTTTTGAATCCTCAGTGGTATCTATTTGTTTCACTCTGGTCATTGGTTTATCTTATAAATAAAGTCAATAGTGAACAAAAAAGTCATTTTGGCAGAATACGCGCCATAGGCCTAATGGTGGCCTAGATATTTACAACGATATTTTTATATCATTCGCTTCAAAATTAATTTATCTATTCTAAATTTGTATTTTCCAATATCAATCACCATGTTTTTGTACATTATTCTTCCTTTTACTCACGTTATTTCAGTCTAGTTCAAACTTGTCTTTCAAGTCTTCACTTATCTGATGACATCACCTTCGCTTCTCTATGAACTGTTCTCATTCATATTCATGATGTCACCTTTTCTCCAAATATATTTCAATATCTTGCACTTATTCCAATTCTACTAATTTCTTAAACGCTTCTACTTCATGTCATTTCTATTACATTTCATTGGTTTTATCCAAATTATGTTTTCCTTAAACATCCAGTCATATTCATATCTCCCACAACACCCAATTCAAATCACCCAAACTATCACCCTTAGTTGTTAGTCTAATGTTCTGTACAATTCATTCTATTAATTCTATTCTAATCTTCTAAATATGTAACAACATACACACGCTTTTATAATTATTTCAATTATTACACACTTATAAAAAGATAATACTTATTGTCGTGTATTGTTTTGTAAGGATTAAACTGTTAAGTTACACTATTCCATTTCCTTCGATAGTTGTTTTTTTTTTTCCTCTTCTCATTGTTTACAGAAAATGACAAAATTTATATTTTTAAAATTATTTAATTTTCAAATCGACTTAAATTCGTAGCCTACCTGTTCGTTTTTCAGCTCCGTTCAGTGCAATATCTTCGATAACAACAGCGTCGCTTCGTCCTTTCTGGTTGGCAGCATACAGCCACAAATGCAGTAGTGAGCCTTCCGCGTCATTCAGGACGGTACCATCGATTCGAAAGACCGGAAACTGGTCACGTGTTAAATTCATATGCAGTCTCTTGGTATTCGATTCACGCGCCTCCAAGTGAAAGGACTGAGGAAGACCACCGTCGTAGCCAGCAATACATTCGACCGTCGTCAGTTCGTCGCTATTATTGACTATTGACTTAATGATGCTGCAATTACGTAATGCTTCAGGACGAGCTGTATAAATGAAGGAAAAAACAACAACAACAACAAATTAATAAATAAATAAGAGAGCGTAGGTGGGTATCTAAGTTAAACGAAAAAACGAATCAAAAATCATCGTCTTCGTGTATCATTGGAGCAGAACAATTTTTAATTTTCCACCCCATTTGTCGACCATGGTGCTGATCAGAAATGAAATTACATTTTCATAAGCGATACCAGTAAAATTTTCGGTTCGCACACCATATCGTCCTCGAATGGTTCGACCAATATTATTATTATTATTATTATTATTATTATTATTATGGTGTGTGCATGTGAGAAATAGATGGACGAAATTATCGATATGGAGTTGGCTAGCTGTAATTGTAATTCGTATTGGTACCTTTGAGAAAAATCGTAATCGTAAAAAATTTTTTCATGGATGCTGGTGTTTCAGCGGTCATAAAATTAATTTATGTCTCGGTTTTAATATCGTCGTCACAAGCGATACGACAATACCGCTATGGCACGTACTGTTTTATTAAAACTATTTAATACCGCAGAAAAAACGATAAAATTTTACCATTTCTTCATTTTTTTCGCCCACGAATTGTCTGCGAAATAATAGAGATAAAGGCAATGAAAAATTAATCAGTTTCGAGCCTAAAGTTACGACAGATACCCAAGCTGATCTGGAGGCTCCCGAATGCAGTGAGAATTGAATGATAACGAGCCAGCGAAAATATGACAATTAAGTTGAATCGAGTTCATGTAGAATTTTTCAAGCAGTAACTGCAGCAGGCATTTTCAGGTTGGTTTGAAGCAGAGGTAAGCGAAATCTGAAGAAAACCTGATAATGTGACGTCCCATGTTTTCGTAAGTTTAATACTTTCAGTAAAACTAGACTTTGACTAAAATGAAATAAAACTTCTCTTGTTAATTTTGAGTTTTAGTTTTGGCTTTGCTTTCCTAACAGTGTGGTTCGAAAAAAAAACTTCGAAGAGGTAACGAGTACTTCCAGCACTGGTTACAGAATGTCGTTAATTTTTTTTTTTTTTGGGGGGGGAGGGTACCGTCAATAATTTTGGTTTTTATTGAAGTTTTTTTTTTTTTCTCTCAACAATTTGGACGGTTTTTATCTGGTTTCTGTGTAATAATTTCATTTCATTTCTTTTTTTTTTAACTCTTTTAGGAAATTCTTCTTTCCCCTTGTGATCCGTATCCGTGTGTTTTATTAAGGCAAAGATGAAAATCATTTTAATAGATTTTTTTGTACTTATCTGGGATTAAAAACGAATTACAACTTAATCAAATTAACTTTTGTTCGAGCAAATATTTATTAGACGACCTATTGCTTGAATGAGAATAATGTTGATATTAATAAATTTTCTTACACACGTGTGTAACCTGCATATATCTATACAAAATGAGTACCTACAGAATCTTGTAGAAAAATCGATTCATTTTTCCCACCAAACTTGGCCAATAATATACGTAGTTTCAGTTCTAAAAGTGTTTTCTATACTTTTTGGAGAAAAAAGGGGAGAGTAAATAAAATTTTAAAAATTATTAGTTCCATACCTTCGTATTTTGCTTATGCGAGTTACTCGTATGTAAAAATATTCACTCGTCTTACAAAACGATGTTTAATAAATGCTTATCGAAGGATGGAATGGAAGAAAAACTGGAAAATTTCTAAACTGAAAAAAAAATTTATAAAGCAAAGAAACCTTCATACTTATGTTTCGTAATTGATGGGCAAATAAAATTACTGTGAGCTAGAAGACTACCAATATGAAACCTGAACTATGAACTGGAATTGCAAATACTCCGTAAATGTAGTACGCTGTTCCGTGTCCTGTGGAATAAGGTATACGAAGATTTTGGTTGAAACCATCTTTGAGAAAATCATAACACTTCGAAACAAACTGGTGTTTTATTGGATAAATGTAGGTATATGTCAAGTAAAAATGAATTTTTAAAAATACACTTTTATAAGACGTGTAAAACTCCTCCCACAAGGACCAATGTCAAAAACTCCAAAATAAACTTAAAAAAAGAGCAAAGAAAAAATAGAAAAAAAATTTTTTTTAAATAAAGAAAGAAAAAAGGAGATAAAGAAATAAAAAAAGAAAAGAAAAAAAGAAAAAAAAACCCTGCTTCATAAGGGATTCAAACTTGACAACCCTTAACGAAGGACCTATGTTGCCACTACTATACCGCAGCGACAATTGGAGGAACATGAAGAAACTTGAGTTACAAAATAAATCACTTCGATAATAGATAACTGATAACAACCAAACTTGATTTTAGCGCCTCCAGATGTTAATTCAAGAACTCAACATTGTCACATTTCATCATTTCATCGTGTTAGTGACTGTGTTAGTGACTGCAATAAAAGTTGAGGAATGCTTTTTCTACAGTATTAAAATATGTTGACACCTTTGTTTCTTTAACATGGTTCGCGAACTTTGAATTTTTAAGTTATTTGTAATTTTGTGATTTAGGCACATTAATCCTATATATTGCCTCAGTTTCCTCTTCTAAAGGTTTAACTTGTAATTCCTCAGGTTTAGTAGTAAAGTCAGCTAATGTTTTTGTCTCATCAAACTTTACATCACAGGATTTGTAGGATTTCATATTTATTGGGTCTAGGACTTGATAACCTACATTTGAAAATCCAACTAAAATTGTTTTCATGGCTCGGGGTAGAAATTTAGGGTCGAGGTGCTCCTCTTCATTCTTCTTAACTTTAACGGCTGATTGCTGTCTTTGTTCAATTGGAACATGTTTGTAAGCAATTGCACCAAAAACTCGAAGATGGGAAATGTCGGGTTTGGTCCTGTATAGTTTTTTTGTAAGGGGTGATATTTCCTAAATTGACGCGGGTTGGACTTCTATTGATAATATGTGCAGAAGCTAATACGATTGTTGACCATAATTTGAAATATATTTTTGCATCATAAAGTATTGCTCTAACTCTTTCGAGTAGGGTTCTGTTTTGCCTTTTGGCTATGGCGTTTAGTTCTGGGGTATATGCCACACCATCATTTAAAGTAATTCCTTTTTCAGAGCAGAATTGCGTCATTTTTGAATCGGAGTATTCTTTAGCTTGATCTGTTCTAAGTACAGATATAGGATCATTAGGGAATTTAGTGTTAAATGAAAGATAATACTCAGAATTTATCGAAGGCCTGGGATTTTTTATGAATGGGAAAGACAAGAGTATATTTTGAATAATGGTCTATAAAGGTTATTATTAATTTTTCTCTGTTATACACATCTTGGAAAGGTCCCATTATGTCTGATGAGACTACTTCCAGTCTCCTGTTTGGTCGAGTTCTCACACCGTGATGACCAAGTTGGGTGGATTTAGCTTTTATACATATTTCACATATGGCAAATTCATCGTCCTTAAATACCAAATTTTGGGGCATACCTACTACTACTTTTGATAATACTTTAAGGCTTTTGCCACTTAGATGACCTAATCTTCTGTGCCAAAGTGTTTTAGTTTTGTTTATATTTTTCTTATGTTTACTATTTATACCGACACTCTCACTATCTAGTTCTTCCTCAGATTCAGTATAAATCTCCTGAGGGGCTGCTTCCACTGCAGCATCTTAGAAATTTTGTGTTTGGTCAATGCTTTCCTTTTTACAATGTGGATTATTTGTTTTTATCTCAATCTGATCTTCGAAATTTTGATTGTGATCATCTATATGATCGTCCTGATCTACGTTTGAATGAGGTACAGGCATACACACAAGCTCCTGATAGACTTTGTCTTCATCATCTTCCACAATCCCATAATCTATGTAATACATTGAACCTCTCTTTGGAGTGGTTATGGTGATTTCACCAGTTTGTTTGTTGATTATGTCTGCATGATCTGGGTCAGTTATGATTTTAAAAATTCCTGATTCCATGATTTTAGCACCTGACCAAATATCAAGGCTTAAATCAGGATCATAATAGACTTCTTTGAGATGGATTGTAGAAAATTCTGCTTTAGAATTGCAGACATTGACGTACATTGATCCAACATCAGTGGGATTTACAAAGACTCATTTTTTAGCACAAAGTGCTTTACGTGTATTGTCAACCTTACGTACATTTCTCAACTTTGAAAAGTTGTTGACCATATAGTCATCTGCTCCGTTGTCTAATAACATCGTGTGTAATTGGTTTTTTGGAGGTTTGGATCTTGATACTGTTGGGGGTTTGGGCCAATGGAATTCGTCGATCCTTTTACATTTGCTTGTTTATTCCACATATAATCACTTTAATCAACAAAATGTATTAAATTTCTCCAAGAGTTGTTTCAAAGTGTAAGTATGTGTGAGGTGTGTGTGTGCGCTTGGTCCCCTTAATTTGCTTGTTCAGACTTAGAAATAAAGTATGTGTCCACAAACCTTCATCTTCGATCTTACTTTGGAATCTTTTGTTCTTTGACTGTTGGTTCACTCTCTGTGGGACTTTTGCACACCACACTACTTAATAAAAGTTCCAAACAAGTATTATTTAGTTACAGGGGAATATGCCACATAAATTTGTACCAGGTGTCTGTATGTAGTTTATGTCTGGTGCCTGGTGGAAACAATGCGCTTAAATGACTAGTATAGTCGACACTAAATGTACACTAACTCTACGGTTTGTTTTTAAATAACAGTAAAGCTGGGAAAAAATAATTTAGCTGAAAAATGTAGCTTCCTTGTGCTTTCTTGTGACAAACTGCAGCAAAGATATGAAAAAAACATAGGTAGTTTTATTGAGAAGTATTGCTGAGAAATGCAGGTTTTAAATTGACACTATTTGGTTCATGAACACTAAGTGTCGACTGTAAATTTAGGTCCAGAATCCTAAACGTTCCCAGGCTTACAATTATTTAGGTAAACGAATTTGGAACCACCGAATTCGTAAATAAGGTAAAAGCAGCCTATCAAAAAAGATCGTGATTTCAAGGTTTGTACAGCAAATAACAGTACACACTCCATTGCATTTATTGTTCGTTAATTATTTGCCTTGGACGTGTTTGAATCATGGCGAACTGTTTGTTTAAAACGTAAAATAAAATAAACTGTCAATAACTGAATCAAAATGATTTGTAATAATTAATTTTAAGTCAAAATTTAATTAATTTAATTATGAAATTTATTAATAATTGAACTTATTCCGCCTACTAAGGGACAAAGGAGGTAACTTAATAAGCCCTTGTTAGGCTTCTATAATGAGGAATTCATCTCGTTACTCTTTTCAATAAATTGTTTAGTATTTTCACTAATTTCGACGCTTTCGTATTCACAATCTGTGCTTTGAATATATGGGGCTATTAACGATCTACAAAGCTGCACTTAATACGTAGAGTCCTAAAGAAAGTGTCTATCTTCGAATCACAGGAAACGAGTAAAAAAAATATAAATGTATAGTACGAAAGGATCCAATTTGTATTAAACGAACGACTGAAAATAACAGCAAAAAAAAAAAATACGATATATCTAACCGTAGTGACGAAGCTTAAAATTTTTATAAAAGTTGGCAGATGGTTTTCAGCATATATTTTCATTTTGTAAATCCTACTCCGAAAAGCAATCGAGAAACTGTGACCATCATCTTCGTTTTATCCATCACTCGTAAAGTTAAACAAAACTTTCGACAAAACTGTGGGTTTGTCGTGAAAAGGAGGGTATACCTATGTTTTTTTGTCAACTTCACTGTTCTTTCCTTTGACAACACAAACATCACCAAAAGGATTGCGATCAACTAACGGAAAGTTTTGATGAAAAAAGGGCCCGCGTATAATCCTTCAACTTCAACCCTAGCAGTGATGTTACAGGCAAACAGAATAACTGAAAACGTGTAGTATTAATATTTTATTTTCTTGTTTTGCTCACTCCAGGCTTAATTTATTTATCGTTTGTAAAGAAAACTACGAAAAATGGATGTCTGCGTAGGTAGCCAGATGAAACGCTGTTTTCAAAACATATGCATCGTTGAAATGATTAGAGGACGTTCATTTAATTGCATACTAGTGCTGATATTGTTGTGAAATTATTAGTAGCTACATGCAATTATTATATTCTCCATACTGTATAGATTTAGGTAATATTTATCTATTTAAAATAGATAATTTATTATTAATTAAAAAAAATAATTGTGGAATACCTTGTTGTGAGAGATATTCGCGCTAGAAGGTTTTCAACAGTATTTGCGTGTTCTGCCACTTTATACGATTAAGTATGGGAGAGCCAAATCCTCGGCAAACACTGGCGATTTTTGAACTGGTTCTGAGAGTTTATATACAGGATTTGGTACACGCACACAGACACACATGCATACGTACATGTACGTAATTATGTCATGTGTTACGTCATTTCTTGCCTGCGTTGAGGTAATAAGAAACGACGCAGTGCGTTTGGTACTGGGCTGTGACATCACCGAGATCGTTATCAGTTAATTGATCTCAGCCCGTGCAATGTATCTTACTTGTACTTACATACAGGTACGAACATACAAACGCACCAGTGTATATTTGTTTAACGTCATTAAGACGATTATTGCCAGCCTTTGGGCGGCGACTGTCATTGAGGGGTGCGAGCCCCTATCACCTCATACGAGTATTGCCCCCACAATAATTGTTGATTGGTGTTAGATTTTTGTTAACGTCATGTACCTACATTTAAGGATAAATGAGCCAATTCAATTCTACTTGATAAAAAAAAAAAAAAGCTTTTACAAGAAGTCTTTATTTATTCTCTCAAATACTTTTTCTCCGTCTGCATAGACGCAACTGGAAACAAAACATAAAGAACATCCTCTTTGTCTGGTCATAGACACTTATCAAAATTTGTAGACCCTTAGAACCTTGACACTGAAGTAAATTGTAAAGTTAACATTTCTTAACGAATATTTTATAAAAAATATTTTTTACTTAATTATTTTCCATTTTAATGTAAAATAAAAAAAAAAAGAACTGAAAACAATCGTACATTTTCTTTTAGTGAGGGAAGGAAGAAACATTGGAATAGAGACTTCTTATCACTTACATGGGAGATGAGCCCACACGCACTCTAGCCATAAAATCGTTTAAAAAAACTCATTCTTCCCTACCCCTAATTTGGACCTAATTCATCTTCTGGGCTAATTAGATGGTACTGCTACATCATGAAGATTGGGGGTACGCAAATACATAAATCATTTCTCGTATATCATTTTTCGCGTATTATATGTTTAGTCATTGTGTGTCGTTGACTCAAACGTAGCCTCAATATTTCCAACCTGTTAAGGTTTCGTTCATTGATAAAATCGTACATCAAATTAGCTTCAGACTGCGTCGAAATTGGAGTGTTTGGCTGCAGTATTTGACTTTTTACTACCACATGACTTTTGTACTAAATGTGAATTTTATACTTTTGCACTAAAATATTACTTTTATACCAAAATATGGCTTTTGTACTAAAATGTGACTTTAGTAAAAAAATATTACTTTTATAGGTACTAAAATGTTACTTTTGCACGAAAATGTCACTTTTGTAATAAAATTCTACTTTTGTGCTAAAACGTTACTTTTGTACTGAAATATTAGTTTTATGCTAAAATATCAGTTTTAGTAAATTATACTCATTATATGTCGCCTTTTGTCTTCAATTTTTACATATTTTCGTCATAATTTACATTCACCTTATACATCAAATCCATTCGACGTAACTGCGTGTCAAAAAAATATTTAAGGCTACTTTTTGTGCGCATATTTCAGACGCAATACCCGTGAACCAAACACATACCGACACATTTTCAGTTCAAATTTAATAAAATTCAAAAATCATCCTAATGTATATAATAATTTTTACTCAAAACACGCAGATCTTAGTATCCATACCAAAACGCTCGTAACTTTGATGACCAAAGTTAGCCTATCTAATTTTGATATTCTTATTTTCAAAAGCTACCTTAAGATGTATGTTAATAAAAGGAAACTTCTTTCTCACTCTCTTTTCCGCCTTCTTTCTTTTTCTTTTTTCTATTTTCCTACTTTTCTTATTGTTGTGTAAAATAATCGTCTTACAACACGACGAACAAAAAGAAAAGGTGTAAAGCCAAAAGCGATATTAACAACGAACACAACAAACAATAACCAGGGCAAGACGTTCTTCTTTCGCAATAACAAAAGGAACTTTGCCAAATAGCTTCACCTCCCTTATTTTTAACGTATTTACGAAGTATATTCGATTTACGCCCGTTGCTTTTCTGCTTAGGCAGTCTACTACAGCACAGCCAGCAGCGACTTTTTGCCTAAATACAACTTCACAACAGTTTTTTTTTTATCTCTCCCTATTTATTTCTTTGTCGTCGACGTCGTTTTTGTCTTTACCCTTCTCTACGATTCCATCCCAGCGATCCCCTCAATTTTTTCTTTTTTCATTCAAGATAAAGGACTTAAATAATATATTTTATGGGGAGAAAATTGTTCTTATGAATATAAGCTTTCACTGTTGTGTGCATAAAAAAAGAAGAAGAAGAAGAAGAAGAAAAAAAACAACTTTTTTTCCCTTTGCGCGATTATTCTATCATTTATGGTAATTAAACTGTGGGTAGGCTACCAAGTTTGCCTTTCGCACCAAATATAATGAGACATTTTTATATTGAGTAGGTGGACGAGATTTTCATTCGATACCAAAGAATATTTTGAAATGAACCAAATAGGTAATGCTGAATATAAATACCTTTTTAAAGTTATGATAAAGTACCTACCTAGCTTTAGAAGTTTTACCAAGGGTACCTATATGAATTTTCACCTATTGTTCTCACTTTCACGTAGCCTATAAGGCAGTGTCGCTATAATTTCATAGTTTTTGAAATAAAGAAATATAAAAATTTAGTAAAATTTATACGTCACTTATCTAGGTAAAGAAACAAATGACTGGAAGACTGAAACAAAATTTTGTGTAATTAATGTGTACAATTATATCTAAATGTGGGCTGTTGTCTCCGGCATTCGAACCGGCAATCCACAGGTTACAAAACAGACAATGCACCCCGTGACTATAACGCCAACGATGTAGATGAGGCGTGGTAGCGCATATAGCCACATCCCCACAATCACTCCTCCTTAGTGCTCTGTAACACAAGCACAACAATAGAGGGTAGATCTAGGCTGCTGTGTATGAACACAGACTTGGCCATCATAGTTCGATGCCTCTCTAAGGAGGGAGCATGGAGGTGGTTGGATGTGCATCTTACATCAAGAGTCACCAGTTCAGTGGTTTGTTGGCTCGAGAATTTGAACCAGCAACCAACCAGTTAGAAAACAGATGAAGCACCGTACGGCTTCTACGCTGACAACGTAGATGGAGCGCAGTAGTGCATATTATATCCACATCCCCACAATATATTAGGACTGCTGTCACTTTGTGTCACTTATATTCTCAGTTTTATTGTGTTGGTTATCGTATATAAGGGAAGCCACCCTGTAGGGTATGTGTGCCCCTGAACTGTTTTCTGTTACTTACAATAACGAAACCTGTCATTGAGATAAAAACCGAACAACAGAATTTCAGTACAAGTACCGAGTCGAACTTCTGCATCAAAACAAGTTTCTCCCGAATGATGGCGCATTTAGAAGACAAACATTAACACCCATAACAGCTGTAGCTTACAAGTGTCCCAATATTGTTAGATGGAATCAACCCAAACCTTTCCAATCAAACTAGATTCGAATATGGAGCCAGTTTAACTTACGTACCAGTAACATTGTTTATATCACATTACTGTTGTTGTTGTTGTTGTTTTCAAGGAATAACTCATAAAAAACCTACTGTTGTTCAAATCAATGCACACTTAACTGATTCTATGATCTCATTAGTCCATAATACGATCATTATTTTTATTTATTTTATTTGAAAATCATTATGTAACATGTCTCTCCTTGAAAACCACCACTTTTGGACTCATTTTCTGTAAGCATTCATCTTGTTCCCACTAGCTACCACACCGTGACAGAAAATTATAACTGTAAACCATAGATAGAGAAGGTTTCATTACTGTTTTCAATTTTAATAAACCAAATTCATTTAAGACGATGAATTTCACTTCTCCAATGAACGTCCCATTTTTACTAAGAAGATATTCTAAACTTGTTGCTTCCATGAATAGGTAGGTGTACCTACTACTTGGAACTATCTATCACAAAACCTTTGTGGGTTTCAAAAATTTTCCATGAGCTAATTGTGAAAGTCAAAATGGACTGAATAATTTAAATGTTTCATTCAATGTGAAACTGATGAACTTTCTTCTAATGAAACATGCTTATTCTCTTTCTGTCATCGAAAGTACCTACATGGTCGCTGATATTGTGAGCTGCGGTGTAAAAAGTTTCTCGAAACATGCGCTGCCTAACTCTCTCAATGTCGTATAAACTTTCAGAATTTCATCGTAAATCCGTGCTATGGTCCCATACAACAGGCAACAATATTATGATACGAATTTTTCACTAAAAGACGTAACCCTTAGTTTAAGAATACTTATTAATGAAGACGCAATGCGGGGAGTTCCAGTTTTGTTGATTGAGTATGTTCCGATTAGCAAAAAGGAGCGTTTCTACTCGCAGAATATTACTTTCAAAGTTGAAAAATTCGAATACTGACAGAGTTGTGGAAGATACAGAAAGTTTTTCCTGGAATAACACGAATGGTGAAAGTGTAATCGATATTTTATGGAGAAACTGGAGAATTCGATCGGAGGTTAGTAACATGAAAACTTATTATTTTTCTCAACAAATTTCTAACAAAGTTCGTAAAACGTACTTTTACTCATTTTTACGTATTAACACTAACCTAAATCACGCAGCCCTATGAGCTATGTGGTAAAATATTATAATATTCTGCATGAATATGATTATTAAATTTACCTACGCATTCGACTCGATCGTTTCGTGATTTAAATTTATGATACATTTTTTATACCGTAATAATAAGTTAATAAAATATCAAAACCGAAGTCTATAATAACTGCATGACAATGTCACTCTATTCAGCCATTTTCAATGTCCATAAGCCCGTCCAAGAAAACTCAGGCGAATCTTTTTCACGCGATGTTATAATAATTTGACAATATTGCGTGCACACTCATTTACACTAGTTAGGTAGGTACATAGATTTACAATAATATATGACATCCTATTTTATTCGCTGGTTGGCCTAAATATTAAAATAATCTTTGCGTAAATAAAATATTATGATTGTGTTTTACCTTTGGTTTATGTTAGTAATTAGTTCAGTACGCCTACCATGTTTACTCTTAAAGATTCTTATTCCCAATAAGCGTGGAAATGCGAATGTGAAATAATTTTCTAAAAGTTACATTTATTGGGTCTTGTTGTTTACTCTGTTGTTAGTATTTATGAATTACAAGAAATATTCAAAATCTTAGCTTTTAGAAGAATTGTATGAAGATGACGAAATTTATTCATGTCGGCGAATTTTATTAAACATATCTTATCTGCAGTGACTCAATTCTTCTTTTCTTCTAAAATAGCAGAATAAAAGATAAAATTCATTTTGATATCAAGCTGAAATATAATTTATCGAAGAAAAATTGTTTTCCTTATTGTGCTGGTTGGGTATAATATTGTAAAATGAGGTTTTCAAATACCAACACTGCATCCTTCATGTATATAACTAAGCCTGTTGTCTCATTAATATATTTTTAGTAATATAAATCAATTGGAGTAATACAAAACTGCAACAATGCAACTTGTTAACTTCTCTCAATCAACATTTTTTTAAATAAAATTTAATTCATGAAGTGTGATTCACTAATTAATTCTGCAAAGTAACAAATTCAAAATGATACCCGTTACACCTACTGTAAAATACTTTGTCGTGGGAAGATATTCTCACCAGACGGTAATCAACAGATTTTGCATGTTCTGCCACTTCATATTTAACATTCATATTTAACATATGGGTAAGCCAAAACCTGGGAGAACACTAGCAATTTTAGAGCCAGTTCAGATGGTTTATAGATGGGCTTAATTACACGCACATTAACACACATACGTAGCAAATATGTATGTTTGTGTGAGCGGCCAGGTTGCATCATTTCTTATATTGATAAGAGATGAGGGGCTGGTTTGTGTACAAATTGTGACATCATCACATTGTTGAGATTAGTCATGATTCGGTACTCGTACATTACTTGCATGTACGTGCAAGTAATTATGATTGAACGTACATTGTGTAATTGTTTGTTTAATGTCAAAGAGACAAATATTGGCCTGCCTTGTAGCGGCAACTGTTGTCAGCGGTCCAAGCCCATAAACCTCATGCTAGTGAGTCCCCACATCTACCTTGAATGAAAACAGCCTCTTTCAGATACAAATGAAACAATTCTTATGAAAAAACAATGAGGTATTGAAAACCGGTTTTCAAAATTTTTAATGATAGAAGTTAAGCAATGAGTCTAAATGACAGAACCTATAGTTGAGCATCATATGACCCACCTGCACTTAAAATTTCATTCAGACTGATCTACTAGATCACCAAAAGATCTCATTGATACAACCTACAACATGATACAACCTGTATCAAGTAACCCTACATTAATGGACATATATTTTTGATAAATTGTAATAAAATTAGAATGAATGAATCCAGATGTAATTCTACAGGTTAATAGAATTTTCAAGTTATTAAACTAGGTATAGAAAAAAAAATTAATATAATAATATTTAAAATTGTATATTAAATTATTAAAAGAAATATTTGAATCAGAATTTGCCTCAATAATTCCAAATACGTTACCAAAAAACTAGTGTTTCACAGTAGACTAACAGTGTTTTGTGTAATTCCTCTCTGTAGCACACTTAGTCATTTCACTATGTACTCATACAATTAGTAGATATTTTCAGAACATCAATTCTCGGAATACTAGATATCTTTATTTTGGGCTGAAATTGCGCATGTACATGGAAGAATAGTAACTAAATATGATTATAATATAATGAATTACCTTTTGAAACTTTTTTCTTAAATTCTTTACAAACTGTAAAATGATTAAAAAAATAACTCCAGGAATATCATAATCATAATTTTCTGATAAAAAATTAAGGATGAAGATTTTCTATAATGATGTATTTAATCACTATCAGTGTTGTGCTGGACAACAACAAAAAATATTCGCCTTTTATTTGAAAACGTTTTACTGTGTACCATGATGCCTTGTGTTCCACTCTTCCATACAGATAAATACTTAACCATAAAAAAGTACAATGGACCATCAATGGATGTTAAATTTTAGTTATAAACTAACAACACCAGTCCTCAGAAGAACGAACAAGAACCTACGACCAATACTTTTAGCCTTTCTCATAATAATATTATTAACTATTAAGCAAACAGTTCATCAGATCTGTCTTGGCAGTTGTTTATATACATATATGTGCCCCCAATGTGTGAGTGTGTATGTGTAAAGTGTAAACTAAAAAAAAGCCTATGGTCTCAAAATTTTGAGCCCAAAATCTATAAGTATTATCTCATTTTCAATCACCAGGTAGGTTTTTCAAATTTTCTGAATGATAAGTACACATGGACAAAGCTAATAAAATGAGGACTTCTTTTTGAAGTGAAACATCTTTAGGTTTGCAGGAGGATAAAATTTTAGTTGTCTATGCGGTTATTTTGCATCACAAAAACCACTGAATTTGTCTTTTATTCAAAACATATTATATTATAATATTAAATATGTTGGCGATAAACAGTCTTTTAATCTGGGAATTTTATTGATTTTACTTTACAGTGTGTACCTACTAGAGACCTACACGAGTACATAAAAAAGTAATCATGTAGGAATCACCAATTACCTTACAAAATTATGCGAGTACAATAATTGGAAAAATATTACTTGTAGCAGCGTGGCATCGTAGGCATTGTAACGATTATACTCATATGTAATCGCCGTGCGTTTCCCCAAAGTTCTGCAACAATAATGCATTGCATTTAATAGTATTCACATTCAAGTGATTACTAATGATGCCACGATGTGATTCCGATTACTTAATCACATCGTTTGCTACACGAGTACACTCGGGTAATCGTGTTACTCATCTGACGAGTATTTTGTACTTGTAATTACAATGCCGTACGTACTCGTGCAAGGCTCTGGTACCTAACTATCAAACATTTGAAAAAATAGTCATCTTTGTTCAAGGTCTTCTGAAATGAATATTTCAATTATGCATTATCATAAATTATCATAATATTTTGAGTAGACCAGCTCAGGAGGGAGGCCAAAATTAATTCACGTTAATAGAAACGGGAAGTTCTTCATCTCTTACATTAGCGCTCACCTAAACCAATGAAAAGAAAATTCACCAGACCTGTGAAACAAGCATAATTTTCAAGACGTTGGTATTGTTATTGCAAAAATAAACACACATGCCCACACAATAATTCAAGTGCAAAACAGTCTCTATACAAAGTCAAAATATTTGTCAGTGTGTAATGAAAGGATCTTAAAATCTGCCCCTTGCTTCGAATTGTTGGTTGTGAGATGCTCCAAACTTTACAAAAACTATAACTCATGACTTTCCATCTGAGGTACACCTCTTTGTTTTCGCTTTTAATTTCTCCAAAATGGTTTTTGTATTCGTCGAAATAACTAACAATGGAAATGCTCCAACGAGTTTAAATTTGAAAGCACCCGCATTGATTCAAAACTGTCGCTGTCACTAAAAAGGGTCATCCATGTTTGACTGTATTCGGTTCAATTTACCAAGGTTTAGTTCACGAAAGAAAACGCAGACGTTATTTTATTATAGATACCTATGATTATGTATTACGTAGGGAGAGTTTGATAAAAGTTCAATGGAAAAAACACTTTGAATCATCAGAGCATGAAGAATGTGCAAAAATTACGGTGTCAAACTTTTTAGTTACTTCTTCAGCGATCGGATGCATTTGATGATGATGAATAAGATAAAGAAAAATATTGTTTTCAAAAATACATTACTAAAATTATAATTTTTTATTGTTTTTGAAAATCAGCTTTTCTAGCGTCTTAATTATTATTTCTGATAATATGCAGCAACTGTATGAGTAATTACTTATTTGGCATACTTACTGTTAGGCTGAAATTTTTTTATGAAAATTCAAATGAATTCTTCTTTGCTGTATGCCTACTTATAGATATAATTTAAAACAAGTAACTGAACCGAGCGAAGCTTCCTGATATACCCATCCAAACAAAATAATTTGCAATGACGCCATTGCTCTTTGATAGCCCAACAAAAAATTACAATAATTCTTAAATAACTATTTCAAGTTAAGCTCGCTGTCGTGACGAATCCCGATTTTTTAAATTTCATTAATTTAAAAAAAAAAATTCTGTTCCTCTACCCGTCGTCGTACTTACGTTTATTATTTGAAAATTTCAGTTTTTTTAGTTCAGATACCGAAATTGGATTTACAAGGGTTAAGATTTTTTTTTTTTTAAATTGAATGATAAACACATCGTCGTTTGCGTTTTTAATGCCGCCGAATTCAAATTTTTAGTTTATTTTTGGACTGAACTATTCACTGGACCTCCGTGTGACCCAAAAAGGGGTTCGATAATTTTTTCTTAAAATATTTTGTGATACGTGTTTGGCTATGTTTATTTTAGTGGCTGATACATATCCGGATATGTTTATTGAAGTGCAAAATTTCATTTCAAACATGCGTGATGTGGCTCAGGCACTCTGTTTGTTTTGTTTGTTTTTTCCAGGCAGGAGGAGGTTATTTTTGGTAGCTAAATTCGCTTCAGTTATGGTTCTTGGGTTTGCTTGCAACTCGCAAATCAAATATAGAAATAATTAATTTTGAAAGAGCTTAATTAAACGGTTTCTTTACATGTCTATTATATTTACATTAATTGCAGCATGTTCGCTACATTTTTACTGACTCTGGATTCTGGGGAAAAACGTTTATCCACTGTAAATTTCGCAAGTAGGGTCTATTCGGTGATACCGTACTCAACGATTTCTGTCGTTAAGTGTGATTTTATCACTTAAATGTTATCTTTTGATTGTCGATAATATTGTTTCAGTGTAAACATAAATAATGAAATATTATTATCTGGCGATCAATCTTACATAAAAAATAGGTAATCTGCATACTGTAATAATCGACGTCTTATATTTGATTTTTTTAGCTGACAATAGAATATATCATTTGATCGCATAAATACACAAACTTCGATCATAATGATGATCCGCAGAGAAAGTGATGAGGCCTACTTATAATCATGTTGGTATACCTTTAATGTGTATAGAGGTGGGATAGAACAACCCTTCACAAACTCTTTAAACTGTTAATGTAAACAAAGAATTAACTTATTTACCGAATAAAATGTTACAAAAAATCGAGTTCATCCATTACACAAAAACTCCTAAACTTTTCCTGCTCTCTTTAGAAGTGTGGAATACCTTGTTGTGAAAAAACATTCTCGCCAGAAGGTAATCAACATATATTGCTTGTTCTGCCACTTCATACGTAAACATACGCGTAAGCCAAAACCTGGGCGAACAATAGAAATTTTAGAGCCAGTTCGGACAGTTTTGGGTTTAATTACATGCACACAGACACACATATGTAATATTTACACACATTTGTGTGAACAGATTTGTGCATCATTTCTTGTATTTATAAGAAACAGCGGACCGGTTTGTGTACCGAATTGTGACATCATCGTCATTGTTGAGATTGGTCATGGTTCGGTACTCGTACATTACTTGTATGTATACGCAAGTAATTACGATCAAACCTAATTCGTGCAATATGTTTAACGTCATAGAGACGAATATTTGCCAACCTTTCGGTGGCAACTATCATTAAGATGTCCGAGCCCCATCATCTCATATGAGTAATGTCCCCACAAGAAGCCATGAGCAGAAAATCCTTTGTTAGTCTGAGTAAATCGACAATATTCTTCAAATCACTTAATAGAATATTAGCTGTTTTCAGTTAGGAATAACCGAAAAATCCATTAGCTAACTTCCGGAAAATCGTGACTAATACCTATTACCTATACTCAGAAGAAAATCCACGTCCGTATGAGCTCTTCACAAAATTGACTACAGAATTCATTCTCATCATTAATTACATTGGAACATGCAATTCAAAACTTTTCTTAAGGAGACGCGATATCCATGCAAACATAAAGTGCAGCCAAAAATCGAAGCAAAAGAACTACGTATTCCTGCAATGTACTTTCTCCTCTTTGTAGGCCTATACATATTTCACCAATAATTAGACAATTGCTTCATGTTAAATGACATGGAAGACGTCGTTAATGTTGTGTCTATAATGCAAAAAAGGCAACATTAATGGAGCAGATGCAAATGATTCTATAGTGCAGACTTCGTATTGGAGAATTTTGGTTTTACGGCGAAAAAAAGCTGGTGCTCAACTATATTTTCTGCGTGTAATAAGTTTCGCATTAACTTAACGAATCTACCATAAACGAATCTTTAAAATAGGTTTGTACTTTGGGCAAAATTATTTTCAATTTTAATTGGGCCAACAGCTCAAATTCGTAGCTCACTCGTTGCCAGGGGAACAGAGAAAAAAAAAAAACCGTAGAAGTAATTTTAAGACGGATGGAAGTGTTGGAAACGAGAAGTAGAATATCTCAAAATTGTATAAGCGAGTTTTTCAATGAAAAGCTAATAAAAAATATGGTGAATGTACCGGAAGAGGGTGATCGTGAAGGGCTGGTTAATTTTTCGGGGAACTGAAAGTGAAACTGATATTATTTTAAGTAATTCGATGTAGATTTGAATAGAAAAATTTCCTCCAAGCCAATTTCAAAAATGGAAGTAGATATCTTATGCTGGAGAGAAATTGGCAGATTTAAAAATTTTCTTATCGCAGCTCTTAATTATACTTTATTCAAGACGTTAATGTGAAATATTCGATAAAATTACGAAATAGAAATAACGAATGTACGTAATGAAGAATTACGACGTTGTAGAGGAGGTATCTCCATGGATTTCATTGTGCATTTCATGATGAAATTATATTTTTGAAAAAACAAAGATCGTGGAGAAAGTTGGTCAAAAACCAAATGCCTTCAAAATAAAATTCAGGTAAACCTTTGAAATTCTAATTGAATATCTTCGAAAATTTGGATTTTCTTCTTTTTTTTTATCCAAAATATCCTCTCCAATGCTGAAATTATATTCGCTAAAGGTCAAATTCATGCAAAATTCTGTCAACCTCCATGTGATAATTTATCCCCTTCGTTAAGTAAAGAGACTCAGTCAAATCTAACTTGTTCTATTACCAGCAGCCATTAATTCGTGCCTTGTATGTTAAAACACGTAGCCAGAAAAAGTTAACAAAGTGAGCATGAACTTGTTCTCTATTTAGCCGAGATGCTGTGTAAGACGTAAGCCGAAGCTTACGTCGAATGTACTTAGTATGGTTAAGCTTCGTAATGGTACGCCTCATTTTAACCAAAAGTATAGCGACATACAAAATATTATCGAGTGAAAAAGTTCGAAACCAGCAGAACTAGCACAGCCTTCAAATACAGACAGAAACTGAATCGTATTTACTGGCTGTGGTGGCCATGTCAGTTGCTGTGAAAACATTCAATAACGTAATGAAACAGTGGTGTCAAACGATGCTTTTTAATTGATTAATAATCGATAAGCAAGCATCTTAGCGGGTATTGATTATCACACCCCTCGTTATCGATACTTTTAAATTTGCAAAATTTGAATGTTTGTTAAATAAAATTTTCATATAAAAAATTTTCGGCAGCAAACCATAATTTTGTGTTCACGGTTCTGAGAAAACTACCGGGTGGATAGGGCTGAAATTTTTGAGATAGTTCTCATATTGGAGCAGGTCTGAACGAAGTTTTTGCCTATTGGTTAAGCAGTTTCCGAGAAAACTGTTAAACAAACATTCCTGGAAAAGTCGTTCTTTGGAGATTCTGAGAAAATGATAAAACGGATCAGACTGAAATGTTCAAGATAGACTTTCCTTATGTTGGTGCAAGTTTCTTATAAGTTTAGTGCCTATTAGTTAAGTAATTTACGAGAAAACTTGAAAAGAAAAATTTCTGGAGAAAATTTTGTGTTCACGGTTTTGAGAAAACTACCAAACAGATAGAGCTGAAATTTTTACGAAAGTAGCTACTGTATGGGTGCAGATCTGAAAGAAGTTTGGTGCTCATCGTTTCAGTAGTTCTCGAGAAAACTGGAAACAGAGAGTCTCTAGAAAAGTGGTTTTTAGAGATAAAACATCGATAGATCGATATTTTTGTTAAAGATATGATGAGTCAAGGACCTCAGATGACGAATAAAAAGACGTTTAAATCCAGTCAAGCTGTAGAAGTACACTATATTTCATGTAAAACGAGTATAACAATCTGTATGATAGTTTAACAAGCGATAAAGAGTTAGACGAAGGTTCCCGATTAGGTACGATTAGATTGAATAAAGTTGAATGAGTGGGAAAGAAAGTGTTACCATGAATGAGAAAGTTTAAGAAAAGATTAAGTGTTGTTCATCAGTGTGGAGAGAAAAGGATTGGTATACCCAACAAAAGATATGGATAATTGTCGATATTTTTTTTTGTAATTTCTTAACCTGAAACTAGCAATGAAATATCGATATAAATATCGAGCAAACTGTGTTTTCTAGCGAAGCATTGCTGCGCTAGGGTTATTTTTTCATCGTCCTTCATTTGGGTCAACGAAAAAGAGGTTAAAACAATAATTAGGAACTCCGCAAGTGAAGCTACGGGTAATAGTTCGTTTGTATAATAAAAAAAATGAATCGTTAGTTTGTTATACAAAAGTGACATCCTAAGAGCTGAAAAAACACTTTTTATCCCGTGGCAACTCGTAATCTCACACATTTATTACGAAATGGGGAAAAGTATTTCTTAAAATAGCTAAACCTGATCAGCTGATTCCCGTTTCAGTAAATTTCATTTTCGTTACTACTATAAGAGGCCACGAATAATGGAGCTCTATTCATCGATACCGTACACAAAACTGTAACCCATCTCCATCACTTCAAATTTTGGCAATGGAAAAATAAACCTATTCTCAACTCTTTTTCAAAAATAAAAAAAAAAAAATTTGTCTCGCGAACAAAATGTTTATATTTAAGTAGTGACAGAATAAACGTTGACTTTTCACCATTTTAAATTGCTGATAACTCGTTTATTGCTTGAAAATTTCCGACCCCATAACTGGATAATTTTATATTATTTAAGGCTGAAAGCAGTGCCTACAATTAACGAGCGACACGTAAATTAGGTTTTATGTCCTCCCAAATAAACCAATCATTTTCAGTTGTCGTAGACTTATGTCGTGAAAGGAATGAATTCCCTCAAAACGCCACAGTTTTCTTATCTTCCTTTTTCATCGACCTTTTCGTTTACCTGCTTTTCCCTTTATCTGATTTATTTTCCCAATTTCTTCACTCAATGTAGGTACCCAAATTTGCGTTCGTGTTTTGCACAACCGACTTGATGGTTTATAAATTAGTTTCAGTACCTAAAGAAAAATTCTACGAGAATGTCAACAGAGAGGCTACCCATGCTTCCAGCAACCGTCAACAAGGTTGCACGATACAAAAGATTCAAAAGCAGATTTTTACTGTCAAGATGTAGTGTAATAATTACTAAGCCTTGTTATTGAGGAAAGAGAAGAAACGAAAGCGAATGCAGCTAAATATAAAAACAATCGCTTCATTTATTCTGATGTTAACTTAGAGCTTACGATGTAGTTTCTGCACAGCATGCGTAGGTAATTTGACAGTGCTGCTCAAGAACTGCTGAGGAACACATACACAATTTAATTAACTGTCGCACTTTTTTGAACTATGTTTACTTCTACTCCCTCCATACTACACAAAAGGAGTGAATTTAGTGAAACAAAAATTATTAGTCTGCAAAATAAGTGGCGGCTCTAGAAAGTCATTTTTAGGGGTGGATGAAAAAATTTTTGACGAGTTGAGTTTTGTTTTTTTTTTATTTTATTTTGCTCTTCAACTTGTTCCATCCCATTTTTGCAGACAATTCAGTTCATCTACAAAAACATGTCGAACAAATATAGACAGCTATTATTCCTAATTCTCGTAATAATAGCTGTCTATATGATACCTAGCTTCTCACAGACAAACACCACCAAATATGCTGACAATGAAGAGTCATCATATTTGGTGGATGTTCCATGTCATGCCACCTATATTAGGTTGGCCATTTTGGAGACTTGACAGTGAAATTAAAGGGGATGTATTCACTTCTTTTTGAAGACAAATTCATTCCTATTTTACAAGCCAAACCATAAAGTTAAGGTCCATACTAGATGTTATGGATAATCAGGCTTCAACTATTTTAAGTAAAAGTAATAGTGATAGTTAAAAACGTAATGTAATATTTGAAGTGAAATTAATAAAGAGATAAAATGGTATAATTATCTCATTTGTTGAAATATTCCTAACATGGAATATCTTCCACAACACAACTAGTTTTTTAGTTTTTTTAGTCAACTGAGAATTAGGCAGTAGAAAATTATGAAAATTATGTTTAAAAAAATACAAAAACGTCTATTTTTCCATTATTTTGAATTTTTTGCTCCTTTATTTTCAAACAGCTAAGAATGATTAACAAATTATTAGGAAAGTAGATTTAAATAAATATTTTTCTCTTTCCAGCATTACTAATCCCAGCTTTCTAAATTAAACAGCGACTGAGGAATCATTGAGTGAAAAAGAAAAGGTTTTTGGATTTCAATAAAAATTTATTTTCATTAATTTGCGTTTTTTTTTATTTCTATATTTTAAAATAGTTAAAAATGATTAAAAAATTAAATAAAAATTAAATTCAGGTAAATTTTCTCCTCTTTTCAAAGGTATTATTTCCAGCTCTCTAGCTTAAATAGCGACTGGTGAAACACTGAAAGAATGAGGAGAAGTTTCTAGATTCCAAAAAATGGCGAATCTCCCATTAATTTTCGTTTTTTTGGTTTATTTGTTGTCAAATAACTAAAGATAATATAAAAATTGTATTGAATTTTTTTTTAATTTTATTAATTTTTAACCATTACAAATCCCAGCTTTCTAGCTCAGTAAGAGGCTGAGGAATCATTTGAGACTTTTTTTAAAAATTTAAATGTTGTGTTTCATTGGAGTGACAACTTGACAAATAGTTTTTCACGAAATAACATTAATAATAATATCAAAATGTTTATATTTTCCAATATTTTACACCCAATTGCGCAGGATTAGGATGCGCAAGAGATTGTAAAATTGTCGTCTACTTTATAATCCAATAATGCGTTCTTTTACATTCGCTGTAAGTGCATGCAAACCTCATTCTTTTGTGCATGTGTTACAAAAAATCATTGAAAATAATTTTTTCATCCCAAAATCTAGCCAACTTCATAAAAACAAGAAACGAACAGACGTGCTTTAAAACGAAAAAAATAATTCTTTCAAAATTTCTTCAGCAAAATCTACTGGAATTAAAATGAAACGAAAAAGCATTATGGTGAATTAATAATATTTTTTCGAAAAATAGAACCAACTTCAATAAAAATAAAACAAAAAATACGCTAAAAAGAGAAATATAATGCTTTTAAAATTTCTCCAGTGAGATGTAGGTCTAGTAACTGGAATCATTGTAGTCGGCGTTGCCTAAAAATTTTTGTCTCAAAATTTGACGGACAACTATTAAGCCTACATGGTAAGGAAAAAAACGCCGACTTCAACAATTTCAGTCCTTATAGAACTACATCTTGCTGGAAAAATCTTAAAAGCGTTATTTTTCTCTTTTTATCACGTTTTTATTGTTTTTTTAAGTTAGTTCTATTTTTTGAAAAAAAAAAAACATCGTTAATTTATCGTAATGGGTTTTCGTTCCGTTTTAATTCCAGTAGATTTTACTGGAGAAATTTCAAAAGAATTATTTTCCTTTTTTTTTTTTTTTTTTAGAGTATTTTTATAGGTTTTTTGTTTTTTCTAGTTTGTTTTCACATTCGAAACGTTCGTCCACACGAGTACCTAATTTGAATACGACATTGTGTCATAAAAGTAAAAGTAAGGAAAAAAACCGCTTACCAGCAGGAACGATTTGAAAGACGCACGGATCTATTTGACGTCCGATGGCATTATCCGCCGAACAGAGCAACGTTCCGTAGTCTCGATCCGAATTGACTTTGTATTCGAGTTCACTAACCGTATCGTTTAAAAATATGTACCGATTTGTGGCGAGCGAATACGTTTTTTCGCTGCTGCTGAACTTCCAGGAAATGGTAAGATTGGTTGGGTCAGCTGCGACGTGACACCGTATCCGAAGCAGCTCCTCCAACGAGCCACCGATGATGGTAACATCGTTGGTAACACATATCGGCGAAACTGAAATAATACAATATATTTTACGAGAGTTGACGTTAGAAACAAAATAAAATTGATAAAAAAAAAAAAAAAAAATCATATAACCGATCGAAACAACTAAATGGTGTATAATTATACTACGACCAGAGGATTGCTGGATGACGAAACGAAAAAATTACATAAAACTTTGGCGGGTTTCGTTTTCCCATCATAAATACCCACTAATCACGTCGAAATTTGTAGATGAATTTTTATTTATTACATAAATGCCACCGCACGTTATTCGTACACGTACGTACGTACGTGTGAGTATATATATGTGTGTGCGTGTGTGTGTGTGTGTGTGTTTGTGTGCACGTGTAGGTTACACAGCATACGCACGTAGGTATACGTTGTATTATTGCGGATACCGAGTAACATGATATTTCGAATAAAAATGTTGACATATGGAATTTAGGAGGGAAAATTTTGTCAGGAAAAAACGTTTCACCATAATATTATGATCGTGTAAAGTACACGTAAATTAAACACGTTTGACGTAATATATTAGCGAAGGAATTAGAATTTATGTACCGGATGTAACGTATCGACAACGATTAAATTTTCAATTCGAAACTTGCAACGTCAAAATTTTGCCCCTATGGTTGATAGGAGTAAAGCGCACGCGCCAAAAAAAAAAATATATATATATATATAAAAATTATTGAAAATTGCAATCACGATGTGATGAAAAGTTGACTGGCGGAATCGTCTACGTCATCCTTACGAAGTTATTGTGTAAAAGTTAAACTCATAGTTTGAAAGTTGTGATTCGAGATTGATGGGTTGGTGAAGGAAATTATGTTTACGTCGACTGAATTATTAACATCTCTTCCAGCGAATAAGGTAGACTTCTGCTTTGCCCAGCGAAAAGTTATCGAAGTAACTTCGTGTTTGTGGGTTATTTTTAACATCCTCTGCTTTATGATTCACTTTAATTACATATTTTTGCCGCAATAGTCTCTGACGGTGACATGAAAATCGGATCAATGGAGACGTATCTTTTTTGATCGCACTATTGTTGATTCAGTTCCAAAAGTTTTTGTTCTTACTCCCGGACTTTGCCATGCAGCTGAAATCGATCACACCGTCGGTTTGGTGGGAACCAAAGGTTGCCAAGTACAGATTTTTCAGAACATTCATTTACCTTAGATCGACGAAGCTGAAGAGGGGGCACGTTAAGTAAATGTCTAAATCTTAGAAATCGGGCTTAGAACGAAGATTAATTGTTTTTGTTGTTGCGTTGCCAATATGATTCTACAAATACAAGAAGCCAAGCTACCGAGTCATTGTCGCGGTGCATCATGGGAGTCTATCGGAACTTCGCCACATCAAGTCATTTTTTTTTGGACTAGTATTCTTTTAAATGTAAATTTAGAACCAACAGTCACATGGTGCGGTTGATTACGCAAGTTATGTCTCCAAGAGATATACTTAAACACACTGATAGTGGTATACCAGCTCTCAAATTTAATTTTCTGTCCCTATTCTTCTAATGATATAGGTAGGTATAATTTTAAAAAAAAGGCTCGAGTTTTGCTGGAGCTGTACTCGCGAAGGATTGATGTTTAAACCTAATAGTGTGATTGTGAGGGTGCAATCGCACACCTATACATCATGTAACACACACAAACGAGAATTACTTGTAAGAGTTACGAGTTATGCAAATCTGATAAACATAATTCTCATTTAACCCTTACCATAGACCGATTGCTAATATGTTTATACATTAAAGATATTAATGCAAGCACCAGAAGAAGTCAATGAAATCTTATAAAGTGAGCAAAAACAGTTTCAAAAATGAAGATTTCTCCAAATAGGTGTTATAATATAATATTATTTTCTACGAATAAATTTTGAGTAACTTATGACTCTTATTTAGTTATTTCTATATTTATTATTGATGCACATTTTCATTATACCTACTATTATACTTAATAGAAAAATAATTTTTGTAAGAGGCAAACACCTTGGAGTCAGAATTGATGAGATTCATTTTTTGATGGTGGCTGTGTTCGCCTTTGAGAAAAATTTATGAATTAATCCTAGATTCATGTCTTCTTATCATATCGATAGATAGACTTGCAACGTACCATCCAGAAATGATACAAAACTTTATAAGTACACCAGGTCTGTAACAAAAATGAAATTCCAGGCTGGACAAATACCACATTTGGAAGGTCAAGGTTGTTTTTTCTTAGATATATCATATTACTAAGGCTGTAGAGAAGAAATTTGGGGCAGGGGAGAAAAAATTTATGAGCCATCCGAAAAATTGAAAATTAAATTTGTCCAGAATTTATCGATTAGTAAAGTTTAATAATATAAAAGAAGCCAATTTTGTTGAGTGGAGTGTTGCGAGAATAATTCTACGTCAGAATTATTTCGACAAATAAGATAATTTATAAATATTATCTTTTATTAGTTTCAAACTCAAATTATTACAACACTTTAAAATTTAACTTATTATCAATACTTAATACTAATGAAATCTGATGTCTATGGCATCGAGTACAGACCTTAACATTATTACTCAGCTGCTAAATCGGGAATGAATATGTCTTCGAATAGAAGACAAGACATCACTTTTGATTTCTTTGTTATAGATCGAAAATGGCCGACCAAAAAGGTGGCGTGACAGAACATGCGCCAAATATGATGACACTTCATTGTCAGCATATTTGGTGGTGTTTGTCTGTGGGAAGCAAGGTTGAATATAGACAGCTATTATTCCAAGAATTAGGAATAATAGTTGTCTATATTTTTTCGACACGTTTTTGCAGACAAACTGAATCATCTGCAAAAAACGGGACAGAACACAGAGAGACTGAAAAAATTTTTTAGTGGTTTTTCAGTAGATTTTACCAGAAAATCTCTTGAATTCTTTTTCATTTTTGAATTCCAGGCCCCTAAAAGGTCCAGGTCCGAGTGAATTCTCCCTATACCCTTTCTTTAAGCAGATATACCTATGTTCTATTAGGTACCTGCCTCTAATTCAATATTATGTATAGACATAGTGAGTGGGAAGAGAGGAGAACAATATCAACAAAAACACCATAAAATAATATTGCCAACTACATTTTCATTTCAAGCTGATATGATCCTGAATGCCAGTTAAGATTGATAAAAATATATTGAACTAAAAAAATCATAATTGCCAGTTTTCACAAAAAAATTTCAACATTGAACAGTCACAAGAGGGAAAAGTTTGAAAAAACGGGTTTGCTGGAGCCTGGAGGGAGAAATATATTATTTAATGTTTGCTTTTTCTTGCAAGAGAGGACATGATCCGTTGCCAGAGGGCGTTTCCCCCTGGCCTACTTGATTATTGGCCTGAAGGACCCGTTTTTAACTTCTACTAAAAATTCGTTGAATATATATTTCAGCCAATGTGAATTCTGACTTTAGAGTTGTGTAGTACACAGTTTTTGGGGTTCAAGAAAGTAGATAAATCATAATAGACATAGCTGACAGCATTAAATAAGTATTTCGATATACCTATTTGCAGTTTGGGAAATCAAAAAATTTATCTGCCCAACAAAGAATTAAGCCGCGGAAGAAAACTCTATTTGCATGAGAAGATTACGTGTTTGTAGTCATGACTTATGAGCTATGACAGCAAGTTATATACACACCACCGTGAGAAGAATACAGGAATACATAAGAAAACACGATACCTATAGAAATATGTGACAGATGCCTAGGTGAATGGAGTAGGTAAAGAAATATAATTTTTAATATTGGGTTATATCTGTAGGCCAACAAATCTTTCAGTGAAAAAGTAGGTCGTTAGATTTTTTTATTCGCGTCTGCGTTTCACAGTGTACGGCCATCTTGTGCCAAAGATTTACAAAATTCCCTATACTCTGCTTTCATCGCAGCATTCTGTCACACGAATTACGAAAGGTGCGAGTTCATCCATTGTGAAAAATGAATGCATTTCATTTTTCCAATTAAATTCCGAGCCACTCTCGCTTCGTCCGCCTAATGATAATAATTAGAATCTATTTTTCAGGTCCTTTGCTCTTGAGTACGAAATTCCATTCAACGAACAAAGTAAAAAAAATTCATCCGGTAATCAAACACAAAAAATTACGTTGATGAGTTGAAGAGAAAAAAAAAAAAGGAAACAGAAAAAAGGAAGAGATATAAAAACAGACAGATAGGCAGAAACGGACAAATACCGAAAAAAAAAAAAAAAAAAGATTCGCTTTAATAAAAGAAACAGACAGACCCATACACAAAAGGCCGGATTGAAATTATCCAGCGCGCAAAAACTTTATTTACAGTCTTCGAAAGCCAATTTATACACCGCACAACATAAAGAACTCATTTGGGAAAATGTAATACAATGTTATTGAAGCGTACATTGTTGTATTTTCCGTATTATGGTCGAACCTTTGGAAAAACTTATGACCAAAATGGGTGACGGGGGACGGTCTTCCGCACGTAGCTCTACACGCACACTCATCCACACACCGTCCGCACAGGTGGACGCATACCAAAGGGGGCACACTAATAAAGATGTGACAGAATTAGATAGACGAAATAAGAGTGAAAGAAAGCGCGAGTGTGGTGGTTATTTTTTAGGGGGGGGCGGCCGGAAGAGGGGTGGTGAACGTGCGTACTTCTTTCACAATAATTTTTGGTGCAACGAATTCAGCCATCTCTCTGTCGTCCTCGTCGCTTGCTCGTTTGCTCGTAAAATCGCTTTTCAACCCCCATCCCCCCATTAGCTCCAGCACCCTTACATATATTCAACCCCCTTGTATACCGCCTCTCCACCCACATACTTCTCATAATGTCGGCCTAAAATAAGCGGAGACGGACGACGGTTTGTTGTCGACTTCTAAAATGCGGCGCGTTTAGCTATTCGGCGACCCGGAATCTCTCTGCAATACGAAAATTTCAGTCCCCCTCCCGCCCCTCCCAGCCGCAGTATTAAAGGATATTAAGAGAATAAACCCTAGACGGCAATTAACATTTTCCCATGTCCATATTCGCGCACACGTATAAAATTTACGAAACCCTTTCGTATAATAAGTATTCATATAGCACACAATAATACACTTCGCCATAACTTACCCCCACGCGATGGTGGTGGTGGTGGTGGCGGTGAAGGTGGTGGATGGAATTACGATTATCTTGCCGGGATGAAACAGCTTCTTTTCATCTCTTTTTTTCTACTCCACTCTTTCTCCACTCTTTCGTTCCCTCCATCTGCTTTCTAATAAAAAATTTTCATCTACGAAAGAATAGTAATTACTTCCAACGATTTTTTTTTCATCCTTTCTATGTCGACAAAAAAAAAAGAAAAAGAAACTTTCGTTAATTTGTTGAATGGTTTTTTGGGCTGATTTGTTAGCTTTATTATTTCAAGAGACGCTGTAAAAAAAACGGTAAAAAAAAGAAAAGTATACTTGAGGCATGTAGAATCAAACCCCGCTATGTACACAAAAATGTGATTTTCATGTTTTGACAGTTTTTGGTACTTCTTGCCCAGGGCTACAAGCCTGCATCATCAAAACCCTCCAAACTGCCCTCTAAGTGTGTTAAATGTGCGATCAAAATTTAGAGTCTGTATCAAAATCCGCCATCTAAAAAAACAATTTCAACGCATTCTGGTGAACTTCTACAAACTATTGGTCTGATTTGCGTTAATCCAGAGTGGTTTTGTGTATGGTGTCTATGTGGCTTTGCCTTCGTTATCACTGTTTACAATCTGATGTGTGTACTGGGAACAATAATTGGGTATAAATCATCGCTAACAGATCAAAAATTTGCATAATTTTCAAATTTATTGATGTTATGGAATGGAAAGTTGTGCCTGTTGAACGTAAGGCTGCAAGAAAGGTTCGAGTTGATTGGTCTGCTTGGAAATCTACCATCGATAAAAAGCAAAGGTATGTGTTTACAATTGTAAAGTATTACTACCTACTTACTAGGAAATGTAAGGTATTAATAATAATCATGGTATCTTATAGGTATGTACCACTTGGTCCACCATTAAAGTTGAATTGTGTGCATGGTAGGAATACACTGAAGGATTTAGAATGTGGAAAAGTTTCCTTCAAAATGCAGACAGCGTTTCATGAGAGATTCTACCAAGTTACACCAAAAATTCTTTCCTTTAGATGGTAAAAAAACGCCCAAACTTATAATGCAACATTTCTGTTTTTATGTTTGCGTAAAATGTTCAAATTTTGTACCTTTTTTACAAATAATTTACATTATCAATCATTTCTTTTTTTTTTAAATGGCTCTCAAGGTAGTGAAGATGTGAAAAAGTGAAAACTTGACATATTACCAATAAAGTATTCGCACACCCTTCCCTTAGTCCACTTCAGATGTTCCCTACCATGCATGCTGCATCCACAAAATGTTTTTTGTCTCTCCTGAAAAATTTACTTTTTGGAAGATGGCGGGGTTTGATTCTACATGACTCACTTATGGTAGGGCGAAGAACATGAAAATGATTATAAAAATTAGATAAGTATGTTTCCATATTATGTAGGTTCCTATACCTATTAGAATATCTTAATGCTGATTGTGTTTTTATTTTCTTACTGGTCAAAAGGGACTTTTTTTTTTTTTTTTGTCAAATAATCGAATACAACTTCTACACACATTGTAGTTTACGTGTTAACATATACTGGGACTAGATACGTGTGTATAATTAATGGAAAAAAGAAAAAAAAAATTACAAGATGTAAAGTTACGACTGGAATTCGAATAAGTGCCTTCAGTAACTGATGCGTACTTCACAATCAGTGGATTTCATACTATTGTAGCGCGTGGGCCTTATTTTGACCTCTTTTTATGTTTTTCGTCATTTTTATTTTCTCTTATTATTGTTATTTCATTTTTTCATCGAGTCCTTGTTGAGAAACGAAGGCACCTACTGCTGACTGCTAGAACTTGGACCACCATATTTCTTTTTCTTTCTAAACTCTTCCCTCTTGTTCTGACTTTTCTTCAATTCATTTTCATATGCCATCTTTCCAATATAACTACTTTTTCTTTCTTCTAAAAATAACGATTCAAGTCTTCTTCTTCAAAAATGAAGTTAATCTTATAATCATCTTTTTCTCCTGAAAGTTCTCCTTTTCTACTATGATCCAAGTTCGCTTTTTCTACAGTATTAAAGTACGCCGGCACCTTTGTTTTTCAACATGGTTTGCAATCTTTGAATTTTCAAGTTATTTGTCATTTTGTGATTTAGATTAATTTGTTCAAGATGCGGTCCTTTTACTTTCGTTCATGTGTCTCAAATTTAATCTCTTTAATCAACAAGATGTACTAAATTTCTTTATAAGTATGTGTGATGTATGTGTGCATGCTTGGTCCCTTTAATTTGGTTATTGAGACTTATAAATAAAGTAAGTGTCCACAAATCTTTATCTTCAATCTCACTTTTGGAACCTTTTGTCTATTCTCTATTGGTGCGCTCTTTATGGGTCTTTTGTACAGCACGCTATGGTTTTGACAACACTCAGAGAGTATGCTAAGCTAAAACTATATTTTCATGCCAACAGGTCAAAAAAATATAATTTCTGAAATAAAAATTGATTTATAAAAAAATTTTACTTACATACCTGTGGGGACTCTCCCTTATGAGGAATAGGGGCTTGGACCCCTCAACGACAGTTGTCGCCCCAAAGGGCTGGCAAATAATTGTCTCAATGACGTTAAACATGTTTGTACCTGTACATACACACAAGTACGATACATTGTACGGGCCATGATCAATTACCTGATAACAATCTCGGTGTTGTCACAGCCTGGTACCAAACGCGTTGTTTCTTATCACCTTACGGAAGCAGGAAATGACAAAACTAATGACATAACACCATACGTACATGTGCATATGGGTGTCTGTGTGCGTGTACCAAATCCTGTATATAAACTCTCAGAACTGGCTCTAAAATTGCCAGTGTTTGCTAAGGATTTGGCTTTCCCTTATCTATGGTATGAAGTGGCAGAACACGCAATTAATTCTATAGAATTTACCTTCTGGTGAGAATACTTCCTCACGACAAGGTATTTTACAATACCTATTGAAGTTTTGATGTTGTAAATATGAAAATAACATTTGAATTGTTTTTAGTTAAATTTTCATCTGTATTTTTCCATTTTATAGCCCCGATGTTGAAACATTGTTTTTTTTTCTGCTATATTTTATGTTTCAAATAATGTTTTGAAAATGAAAACGTGACAATTGAACCGAAGTATTTTCAACAGAAATTACCAAAATGGAACATATTAAAATCTTCTGACTACACACTGTTGTTTTGGTCCGGAATTTCTAGAAGGAGGTTCAATTTATTTGCCTACCCTTTTTCCATCACTGAAAATTTACTGTTTCTAAAACGAAATTCGAGTTATTAACTTCTTAATGTTTTACTTTTGAACCATCTAAGTTTTTGTTTCAGCTCTACACTTCTTGCTTTTATGAATTCATATTGTGTTTATCATTTTCTAGCTCGATAAAATTGACGTCAAAATGCGCTTAAATTGGAATTAACATTAACAAAAAATTTTATGCCTGAAACATGATGAAGACGTACTCCTGAATAAATTATGAAAATTTTCATCTCCCGTATCCGGGGACTTCCGCCTGGGGAGCTCGAATGTGAGACAACTTTGAGTTTTTTCTAATTTCGTCAATAACTAAACGACATACAATAAAAATACTTCAGTACAAAAATAATTATAATAAAATCTGAGACAAATAAGTTTTTCTTTCATATTTATTATACTTAACTCCCGTAGCAATTGAGATACAGGGAGGAAAAAACGTTATTTCCTTCATTTTCTGATTAAGAAGCTGAAAATTGATATAGACATAAAGATGGCCAAAGAAATCATCATACCGATAATTTTTATCATTATGAGAGCTACACATCATAATGATTCATATCTGTTTATTATTATTCATGGTGTCCCAAATAATGGAAATAAGTATCATAAAAATAATGAAAAAAATTGCAATTTATGCCTAATTTTTCTACTTCCATATTTGGGACACCATGTACATATTGACCTTAAATATGATGTATAGCCAACATAATGATAAAAAATATCAGTAAGTATGCTAATTTCTTAAGCCATTTTCACAACATCCATATAAATTTTCAGGTTCCCAATTTTTTTACCACCAGATATATCTCAGCTTAAATAAATTAAAACTAAATTTTATGGACATCATTTGTATACTTTCTGATGTACCATTATATTCATTATAATTATGTCGCTTAGTTATCGAAGAAACACATTTGAGCCTCCCAGAAAGATGCACAAGGTATCCCCGATTCGGAATTTTATCACTTATTCTGAAATCCACCCTGTTCATATTTTAGTCGTAAGAACTTTTGTTTCTTTTAGTTCCATTTTAAAGACTGATTTTAGTAGGATATTTGCTCCTATTACTTAGTTTTATTTCAAAAATTATTCTTTCTTAGCAAGCTACCCTATCTTTGCATCTACAGTTTTTAAGTTGGCTAGTTTTTCACTCAGCTACTCATATGATACTACCTTGACTAGGGGTACTTGTAGATCGATACACTAAAATTATTCAAAATGCATCAGCTGGAAACTTTATTTTTATTTCACGTAAGTAAAACACTTATTTATATTAGCTGGGGAGCTATGTGTTTAGCTGCTACGAAATTTTAGAAAGATTCGGATAAAATTCATTAACTTTAATGTTGGAGGAAATTGAAAATAATTTGAAGATTATACGGGTAATTTTTTTTAACGGAAAAGAAGGAAGGTTACGTTAATGGGCTGGTACTCCTAATTTTGAATCAATTTCACGTAAATCCACCCCATATTTTTGGATATTGAAACATAAGGAAGAAAGTTTAAAAAAACAATGATGTTAGTCGTTCCAACCTCCAGCTAGATAAAAAGCATGAATGCTGAAACGTGAATAAAATGGCTGCATTTCGGTAGGCTATTTAAGTCATGAATATTATTTTGTCAATGTACTTGGTTTTATGAACTCGATGGCTCATATCGTGGGCCACATACCTATCCCTTAAATATCTGTAAATGAAGGTTGTAATTAAAATATAAATTATTTATGCCAATACTCGATGCTTGTGTAACCCAAAATGAAGTCTAAAACTGGTTTTTAATAATGTCCAACTCCATGCAACGGACAATTTTAATAACATTGAAAAATTTCTGAAGCGGAGCCTGCCACAATATACATTGAAAGTAAATACCTCCTAAATAAAAGTAGTCTGAGGAAGAGAGTACCGATATTTTTCCCAAATTTCGATTCTACGCTGAGCCTAAAGTTTTTGTATTTTAATTTGTGGATTTACATTTACAGTTCATTTCTGAGTTGATTTTCAGTAAAAAATGCAGATGAAAAAGTTGTGAAAATTTAGCCCACATTTTGACATAATTACCCCAAGTGTTATTTTTCGATGTTCGGTTTCCCTTTTTTTTCTCTCTATTTTAAATACTAAGCAAATTTGTTTAAAAAAAAAAAAAAACTGTCAAGAAAGAAAAAACATTTTATTCTTGAATAGAATCCATTAACTGCTATTAGCCTACGACGAGGACGAACGTCGACGACAAATTCAATCAACGCTTTGAATATTTGATTACAGAAAATTAATTAATAATAATCTAACAATTAATAGCTGTGAAATTCAGGTTTTGGGTAACCCCAATATTTCCTTATTTTTCGGCGACAAACGAGGGTGAATTATTTAAAAAGGTTTTCAGACACCTTTTTCTTTTCTTTCATTACTTTTCTTTCTCTTTCTTAAGCAAAGGTGACACATCAACGCATTAAACTAAAAGGTTTCGTACAGAATGTTGAGGACGCAGTAATAGCTCAGGGTGTACAAAAATAAAAGAAAAAAAATGGAAAAAGGAAAAATATTTCAAATTTGTTTTCGTTTTCTTTTTCTCTCTCTCTTTAATCACTACAGGCTGACTGGCTGTATTTATTAATTGAAAAAGTTATTTTTTTTTGAAAATGTGAATAAAAAAAGACGATACTGCAAAATCGAAAAAAAGAAGAGGATCCAACCGTTTAATTTCTTTGTTTTTGGTAGCATTAGAGTCAACGAAAAAATAAAGACGAGAATGAAAAATTGCTAAGAAGGTAGCCAATTATTTTTGACTTGGTTGTAGGTAAAACCTGTTTTACTTTTTGAAATATGGACTTAAGAATGTGAAAAACGAATGAATTGGACGCAATACGCGTCAGTGTGATTCTTGCAATCAGCAACACCTGCAAAATACGAGAAAGAAAAAAAGAAATAATTGTACCTACGGATTTGGGTGGCAAACGTAGAAAACAGAAGTTTGAAAAACTGAACAATTTTTTTGTCCGAACATTTCTATTCAGTTTCGCTGAAATGAATCGGCTCAATGAAAAAGAAACGAGAAAAGCGGAAACGTTATTGAAGATTTATGAAATCCTTATTCGGAATGGCGAAGATATTAAAAATTTTATTACACTCGTAAGATAAAGGCATATGCGAAGAACAAAGAACATTATTTATGCTTGAAACTCACTTGATTTTCCGTCTTTCATATAATTTTAAGAATTTCGCTTGAAAAAAGAATACAAGAAAATGGAATTTTCGACAACATTTCACCATAAGAACTACCTTTTCAAAAACCATTCGTTAGCATTTCACGTAAAATTACAAAACTTTGATGAAATTCTAAAGATCTTGTAAGTTAACATCAATATTGCCTCTCTAGACTCGAATTTTATCCAATTAAATTTAACAATCAGAAAAAAACAAGAATATAATCATTATCATCGTCACTAAGTAGTTAAGCAATTTAAAAAAGATATGAGCAGTGTGAACTCTAACAAACATGAACCGTTAATTTTGAATTAATTCGTATAACTCTGGCCCATTTAGATTATTTTTATAAATTTTCCATTAAATTTAGAGAAAGAAGATTTTCATTTTCATTTTTAGACCTGTGTTGTGTAGGTGGGTGTACTTATACTTATATTTCGACATACGGTATGATTTTTGTTTTTTTTTTTCTAATTAAAATAAAAAATTCCGGCCGTTAGAAATTTACATTAATTCATGTGAACTATGTAATTTTTTTTCCCTATGCATTTTTCAGCCTATTATGATTGACAAATATGCTAATTTATTCTTTTTTCAATATTTATAGCATTTAAAAAATTCGATATAATTATAATAATCAGAGAGTAACTCAAGATTTTAAAGTTGGTTGACCTAAATTTAACAAGTCATGTCTGGCCTACTACACTATTCCACATTTACATTTTCTTTATTTATAATTTTGTAGGATTTTAGCAGGCACAAATACAACGAATTTCTATAAAAATGCGAATACTTGACGGATACGTTTTACGGCGAATCAGTTATGCAACAAGCGTTACATAATTCGTTGATTCCAAAACTTAAGTGGCAACGAACCCGCAAAACCTTCAACAAGCTCTGAATTATGGCAGAGAAATTATTTACGGTCTTCAAATATGACAACGATGGATAGCAATTAATAAACTACTGAAGCTTTGAATATTAGAATACCAATATTATTGTTCACGCACGTGTCTCTTCGACATAGATACCAACTGTGTAATAAAATATTGTACTTTTTTTTTTAATTCAAAATAAAAAACTTCTGATCGTTAGAAATTCAGAATATGAATTCATGCAAATTTTGATTTTTTTCATCCAATACATATTTCGGCTTACCCTGATAGCAAATTACCAACAATTCTTTCTTCAATTCGAATTATTACGAAAATTTGTCACTAATAATCAGAAAGTAGGTAATCTGAAAATATTAAGTATGCTTAAATTGTAATAAATTTTATATTCTGCCCCACACCGAGTCGACATCTTCTTTATTTATAATTTTGTAGGTTTTTAGCTGACATAAAAAGAACGAATTTCCATAAAAATTAATTCTTGAAAGTTACCTACGTTTTAGCGGCGAATCAGTTATGCAGTAAACGTTACTTCATTTGTTGATTCAAAAAATTCACCTACATATTGTATTACACAAAAAACTTTAAAAGCTTTGAAGGAGGGCAGAGAAGTAATTCAGGATCTCAAAATAATACGACGATTGATTATAAACCACTGGAGGCTGTGAAAATTGAAATATCGGTGTTTACATGTAGGTGTCTGCTGTAGGTGTAGTCTTTAAGACAAAAATGATATAATAAGAAATGTAATCATAAAATGATGGTTGTTAAGATGTGAACGTGGGATTTCTCAGCTGACGGAACTAATAATGATGACTAGTGGAAAGAAAAAAATGTACGGTCCGCTATTTGAGCTGGAGGAGCCAAATATCTAAATGCAGAAAAAATATGAAAATGAAAAATGAGGCCTAGCGTCTTATCGATGGTAATCGAAAGTACTTTATGAAAACTGAAGGAATAATATTTAGTTTTGAAGTGAAAATCGGAACTATCAAATAAATACAAGATAAATCTTCAAGTAGGTGATCAGTGGACCATAAAATTCCATCATGTTTCGACTTCCAAACAAAATTAATAACAAGTGATTCCAATATTGTTTGTTGTATTTGCAGAACGCTCTCGAAACAGGAATGAATTTACATACAAAAAATTCTACCCGATTATAAGAAATTATGATGGTAACTTTAGAATAAAAATGAGTTGATTAACTCGAAACACTTTAACAAAATTAATTATAATATTGTACAATACATTACGGACTCGGAAGATTGAGTACCTTAATTTTTTTTTGATTACAAAAGAAGTGAATTCTTAATATTTTTGAAGACACATGAAATCAGTTCCAGATTTGTAGGCGAATTACTACAAATAGGTGCATATAATTTAGAATGACGTGGTTCATGAAAATGAAGCGATTCATGATGACATGTGCGGAATAGTTCTTCCAGAAACGTATCGAATTAAGAGTATTTGGGGTAACGAATATATTATTTGACATTAATTCTTCTGGGATAGAGAGAGATGCGAATACTGGCAGGTTTCAGGAATGTTAGTGTGAGAAATATGAAAACAATGTATGAGTGAAATGGAATTTATAGGTATAATTTCCCGTGTCTGTAAAGAGGTATTCACGTGAAATTATTCAGTGTGAATGATAATATAAGGAGTGTAACGATATAATACTTACAGTTTTGAGTAATAAAGAGTACAATTACATTATTAAAGGTCTACGAGGGCAACAAGGTTCAAAACCAAAGATTTTGGAATTTTTCTGACGATTAATATTTCCAAGTGTTTCTACATGTTAATTTTGTAATAATTTTTTGATTGTTAAATTTTCATGGGTCATGGCACATTCAATTTTCAGGTTAAATTTTTGAGATATTTGTTTATTTTTTGATTCGACTTTTATTTTATTCCAGAATTAAAATATACTATAATTTAAATTTTGATTAATTACTAGTATCGGTTTATTTGGATGAAACGAGTGTACTTAATCTGTTATCTCTTAGTTTTGTTGATTATGTCATAGAGGCGTGGAAGAGTGTGTGATAAAGTAAAAGAACTCAGTATGTCAGCGTTCAGAACACTGGAATGAATGAGTGAAATAACAAGATATTTTTTCTATTTATGGTCATCATTCTTTTGTGGTTAGTAAATGATCAGTTTAGGTACTTTTTAAAATGATGATAACGTTTATTTTTTCCCTTAGTGTTATTGTGATGGAGAATCATTCGTAGACAATTTGACAGAATGTTCTTATTAGTATTGGCTATTGTCATTTTTTGTACACTGCTCATGGATACGGGAATAAAGAAAACTAATTTTTTTTCCAGATTGTGTCATTTATGACATTAAAAGATTTTTGAAAAAAAAAAAAGAAATAAGAAATTGTTTTGGGATGTAAACTACTGCCGGTGTAAATATGAGTGTATTGTAAGAATATAGATTCTGTAATGAAAAATTTTCATGACGAATAGGTACTTTGCTGGAGAAATTTAGGTCAAATCAAGCTAGTATTTTATAGAGTTTTTTTTTTCTTCAGTGTTACTCATATGTAACAAATTTATTTAGAATTAGAGACATCCTATTAATAAATGGAAAGGGCTAAGACCCTTTTTTTTTTACGGACGTCATCTACGATAAAAAAATAAAATGAAGTAATCGTGCACACCTAAAATCATTGAATACAGCTGTTCGCATGAAAGTAAATAAATTGCCCCTTCCAGTAACCTTCATCTCCAACAACCAAATCCCCTAAAAATTCCAATTAAGGCCTAAATGAAGCTATTTGAATAAACACCATAAATTCCAATTTCCTCGATTTAATCGAATGATTCTACTCTTAAAGGAAATGATCGCATTTTTCTCTCTGCACAAAATATAACTTAATTACTTATCTTATCAATTCTATCATCATACTTCGAATTCAACAATTCGTTAAAACTCGAAAAGTATTGGATAATTTAAGATACCTAATTCAGCTAACTTTCATTAGTTTTCTTCTTTTTCTCTGAGAAAATAAAGTGGACTGCTGAAAAAAGTTTAATCAAGTTTTCACCTTTGTTGAGTCCAACGAAAACAAACAACGATATGTTATTCATTACGAAAAAGATTTTAATTTTAAAGTTGTGAAAGTTTCGATACTCCTTTCGTTTCCGTTTTTCCATCTATCTTTTCTATATACGCGTCTCCAAAGCTAAGACTAAATAAAAAAAATAAAAAACTCCAGCGCAGCAAGCCTCGCTATAAAAAGTAGGTTTGCGAGAAAAAGAATTATGAATTTTGATGTTCACATTAATTGTTTGTAAGTTTATATGCGTTAATGGTATGTTATGATTGTATGAAATGTGTTAGCTGCTGAAAAAATATTAGACAATGTAAAATATAAAAGCTTTCTTCTTGAAAAAATGAATAATAAATTAAGTTGATAAAGTATGCTACATCATCATATAATTTAAAATAAAATTAAGTATAATAAAGTTATGAAATAAAAAAAAAAGAAAACATGAACATATGATTAATTTTTGTAAAAAGAAAAATTCATGGAAATTAGAAAAAAAAGGGAAAAAAATTTTATAGGAAGTACCGTCCGGTCGATCCGCACTAAAATTGGTAGCATGCTATAGTGAATTTTAATGAATATTTATTTCAAATTTCGTACAAAGGTATGGTTTTAAAATTCCGCATTTTATGAAAAATATAAAAACAAAAGTAGCGGTACCAGAAGTACCGTCCTTCATCCGCGCCAAAATTGAAAGCGCACTACATCAAATCAAAATAAATATTCACTCAAAATTTCATGGTTATTGGTGGAAAACTGAGCATTTTATAGCCAAAATAAAAACAAATTGATGGTACTGGAAGTACCGTTAGGCCAATCCGCACTAATTAATAAATAGTAAAAATGTTCACAAAGTGCGTACCAGTGAAGTAAGCCGGCCGTAAAATTCGCGCTCTGATCAATTGAAACACTAAACAAGCTATGCGAACTAGTATCCCTCACAAAATGTTCTGGTGATGAAAACTGAGCATTTTATACAATCAATATAAAAACGAATAAAAATTGATGGTACTTGATTTTGAGTTATGGTGCCAAAATTTTCCTGAGATCATGAAACAAAAATCGTACCCACTCCCAACCGGCTAATATCGCATAAGGCGTAATGAGTAGATTTTCTAAAGAAACCTACTTAAAAATATTAGGTATTTTGTTCTGAATTTCGAAATTACACAGTTTGAAACAATTAAAAACAAAAATTGATTTGAAGGAAATACTATCTTGTTGATCTAGACGAAAGCTGGTAGAAAGTTACAATCAGTTATAATAAATGTTTGTTTTAAAATTAAGCATTTTATAGTCAGACTGAAAAGGAAAAGAAACATCTTTACCGGAAGTACCGTCTGGTCAATCAGCAGCAAAACTGACAGTATGTTTCAACAAATTACAGCAAATATTTGTTACAAATTTGGTATGAATATTGTTCTAAAATAGCGCATTTTGTGACCAATATAAAAAAAATAGCGGTACCAGAAGTGCGTTCGGCCGACCCACGCCAAAATTGGAAGCGTACTACAATAAATTATAAAAAATAATTGTTCCGAATTTGATGACTAATTGATGCCAAATTGAGCATTATATATAGTCGGTAGTACCGGAAGAACCGTCCGACCGATCCGCACTAAAATCAATAGGTCTGGTCCTTAGCTTAGTATAAATGTTCGTACCAAGTTTTGTGATTATTTGATAAAAATTGCGACCTGTACCGTGGGAAAAACAAATGGACTTATAACTATCTATGTATCTATATATATATATATATATATAAGCTAAGAACCAGACCTATTGATTTTAGTGCGGATCGGTCGGACGGTTCTTCCGGTACCACCGACTATATATAATGCTCAATTTGGCATCAATTAGTCATCAAATTCGGAACAATTATTTTTTATAATTTATTGTAGTACACTTCCAATTTTGGCGTGGGTCGGCCGAACGGCACTTCTGGTACCGCTATTTTTTTATATTGGTCACAAAATGCGCAATTTTAGAACTATACATACCCAATTTGTAACAAATATTTGCTATATATATATATATATATGAATTTGAGTTATTCGTGCCAAAATTTTCCTAAGATTATGAAACGAAAAACGTACTCACCCCAAACCTTGGGGGCTAATACCGCGCCAAGCGTAATAGGTAGATTTTCTGAAGAAAACCTTCTTAAAAAAGAGACCGAAAATTTTCTACAATATTAAGATCCTCCTGAGAGAAAAGTATGAGGAGGAAAAAACACACGATGAAAGGAAATATTGTAACAGATGTAGCATATCTGTCGCAACAAGTTTGAACTCGCTTATTTGTTTTAATATCCTCTGTACAGTATAAAATTTTATGCGGTGCGAAACACAAAAAGACGCATACGCACGTAATCATCGTTGCTTGCAAAACTTCTGAAATTTACCTTTTTTTTTTTTTTCTGAATGGGAGTCATTCATACGATGTCTGAAAACATTTTATGGGTTTAATGGCGGTATTCGTGTAGTTTCACCGAATGAACACGAAAAAGGTTTTTAATAAGTTTGGAGGGAAATTGTTGGGTAATTCGAAGGGAAACTCGGTGTTTCACATACATATAATGCTGGCGTATAAGCAATAAAATCTTATGTCATTGGAAAGCAAAAACAGATACAAAACGAGTGAAACAAGAATAACCCTACCGGCTATACTTTACCGAATGATACGTCACAAAACTGTAGGTGGGATATCCACCCAATATAATAATATTGAGAAATTTGTCGACCGACTCTCACCTTTATCTCCTTTTTTGAAAAGTGTTTACAGAAAGATAGTTGAGAATTTTCAGGAGTGTGGGGAAGAGGTTTGGTTATCCCAACCGCTCCCTACAATCCTTTAAACTAAGCACAACTAGGAGAGATTAAACAAATATTAATGACATGTACATTATATATTGGTGTTAAAATAAATGGTAACATTGCTATGATGTTAATAATCATTTGAAAATAAATAAACCAATTGATAAAAGTAAAATTGTATAAAATAAAAAAATTTATAAAAGTTGATATAAAATGGTAAATGAAATAAATGAAGTGATGCAGATAATGGTAAGTTTGTAAATTATTCACATTAAGATTATAACAAAAATGATCAATTAATTAATTTATATATTTTTATATGTTTCAGATCAACCAAGTAAATGAAGAAATGAAGTCAATAAATATGAATAATTAGTTATATTTAGGTAAATAAAATCATGTATTAATCGATAATGAATTATTAAAGTATTAATCGGTGAGTTTATGTGTTTTAGATGAATGATCGAGTTTCGGATTTATTTTTCTGATAAATTAAATAATTTGTAGTCCTATAATTGAATTTGAATTTGAATTTTGATACTAGTCTCAATTATTTTGAAAATTCTTATTGTACTTGGGCTGATCAAACTATGGGTAGAATATTCGATACTATCAAATTTTTCTTTAATCATTTTGATTAAACATACTACTGTTATTTTTCATGTTCAATATTAGGAAATTCAGAAAATACCATATCAAATCTTTCTGGTAATGACATCATTAGTTGACCTATCTCATTAGCTTCTTATATAGGGGGTAATTTACATCCCCAAATTCTTCAACCAAATTAGAAAAATATTCTAAAAATGGCAAATTAATATTACTTTTTCTAGGATCGAAGCATAAAGATTTAAATTTGGTTTTAATAACCATTATGTTAGTGGGAGTGGCATTTCATATCAAGCATCAAATATTTTAAAAATCTCAGAAACAACATCGCAGTATTTGATATGATCCAGAATTCTCCTATCTAACCTTTCAAAAATGCAGGCTTTGGCCCTCTCTTGAGTTTGGAAGAATTTAATCCATCTAGGAGTTAACCTTTCATTGGTCAAAGTGTAAATATAACTGATTTCTCAAGGACCTAGAAAAACTGTGACTTGACCTCCTTTACTTCTCAATATGCTAATTTTATTATTGTTGCACACCATCCTTCATAATCTGTTCCCTTAAATGTGTTTTTAATATAATAATTTGTTTCAGTAGCCAAAATGAATGGAGTAAATGAATGGAGTACCTGAATGTAGAAAAATAATAAAAATAAGCAAATAAACTCAACGGATAAAATTTTCAGTAAATGCCGCAAGACAAGGATTGGCATATCTGTGTCAACCAAACAGAAATAAAGATTGTAGTAGATAAATTTGTCCTGTGTGATTCCCTAGTAAGAGGAATAAAAAAAAAAGAAAATATAAGTCAATGAAAGGTATGAGAAATCAAATGTTGAAAGGTAAGAGAGGATACTTCCCAAAATAAAACAATACTAAATAACCCAAATTATGATAATAAAATAAATTACTAAAACATACACCGGGTGAATCGTTTTGACACACACCATACAAAAACCCCGTTTGGTGCATGCTAAAATGATTCACAATGTAAAACTGTATAGGTGACATAAATTTACCTGCACCAGAACATTTTACAAAAATTATCAGTAATTGATAATTTGTGGTCAAGTTTAGAAGTGTTTAATCTTACATACTGCGTCAACCATGTATTCTACTGCCGAAAAAGTTTATTGGGTTACAAAATATTTTTCTGGTCATTCATTTTGTGAAGTGTGAATTATTTCATGCTGAATTTTCAACAAGGCCTAAACCAAATCATACAACTGTAATGCGATGCTGTGATCATTTCAAGAAAACAGGATGCGTAGAATCTCACAAAACAAGAAACCTACCCCAATGCCAGGATTCCATGAGTGAGTTGGTAGTATTAGCAAGTGTGCATGCCAATCCTCAAGCCAGTACAAGAGCAATGGCTAGACAAACTGGGTTGTCCCAAGGAACTGTAATGCGCCATTTAAAAAAAATAAATTCAAAGCATTCAAGCCAGGTCTTCATCAAGAGCTGTTTGCCCAGGATAAAGACAGACGAATGACTTTTGCTTCTACAGTGCTGGAGATGTATGAAGAAGACCCTGAATTCAGTATACAAAATATCCTATTCACCGATGAAGCTTCTTTTACTCTGCACCACTCTCCTAATAAACAAAATGGACGTTTTTGGGCGCAAGAAAATCCACGTGAGGTGTACACTTCAAAGACACAGTATCCACAAAAAATTAATGTGTGGGCAGGTTTATTAAATCAAAATTTACTTGGACCTGTCATAATCGATGAAACTTTGAATGGTCAGAAATACTTAGAATCATTACAAACAGTCATTGGTGATCAGTTGGCTGCTGTAGATTCAGGGGTTGAATATTGGTACATGCATGATGGCTGCCCTGCTCATAATTTTCGTCCTGCAGCCACATTCCTTATTGAAAGTTTTCCTGGAAAAGTAATTGGCACTTACAAACAACCTCTGTCATGGCCTGCCAGATCACCGGATCTGAATCCTTTGGATGTTTTCTTACGGGGCCATATTTCATCCACTATTTATAAAACTGCACCATTTCCAGATCTAGTAATTTTACAAACAGCCATTGAGGAGTGTTGCAGACAAATTACTCATTTACAACTTAGACATGATCAGCTAGGCTACTGTGTAGCAGCTGAGGGAGGCTTATTTGAGAACTTAATCAAGTAAAAGTGACTTATTTCTTTATTATTTGTAGGAATTTTTGTTATTTGTTGCATGTTAATTTAAGATGTTTGGTTTTGAAACATCAAAAGTATGTTTTTTTTTCTGTGATGCAAACATTCATTTTGTCTGTAAAGTTTTACATTGTGAATCATTTATTTATTGCGTGTTAATTTAAGATGTTTGGTTTTGAAACAATAAAAGTACGTTTTTATTCTGTGGTGTAAACAAATTCATCTTGTCTGTACAGTTTTACATTGTGAATCATTTTATCACGCACCAAATGGGGTTTTCATATGGTGCGTGTCAAAACGATTCACCTGGTATATGCAAGCAGTTAATACCTAAAGGAAAAATTAATTAAATGTGGGAAAACAGGAAGATAGTAATTTATTCTCGATCACAACACCTGAAAATCCTAAATTCTAAAATGAATAATTCAAAATTAAATTTTTTGAGAGGAAATAATTTCATTTTCTGAACAGAAAAATTATAAAATTCAATCAAAAATTTATTAAGTAAAAAAAAAATCTTGAGAAATAAATAAAATTAAATAAAATTCAAAAGAATTCGTGTGATAATAATTTCAGATAATATAATACAAATAAAAAATTTTCTGAAGTTTTTGTTTATTCAAGCCAAATCACACGAAATAAATTTTACAATGTATGGTGACAAATTTGTGTAAAAATCAAAAAATTGCAAATTCAGGCAAAATGATGGTTTCAATATGAAAACCATACAAATTAATATTATGGTGCATATTTATCAATAGATTCACTAAACAGTGGTACAAATGTACAAGTTTGTATGAAAAAACAAAATGTGCCATGCTTATGTCACAAAAAGTGCACTCTCAGACAAAAGTGATTGCAAAAAAATGCAAATGACTCCCTGAAAATTTTCCAATAGAAATTATGTTTTGGCATAAATTATTTAAAAATTACAAGAATTTTGGATGTATACACAAAATGTTGATGTAGTAAATAATAAAATGCACAAAAATATGAAAAAATTTGTAAATACTTAGAGTTAGACAAGTTAACTTTTTACTATAAAATACAGTTTTTGAGTACAATGACTAGTTTTATGACTTCGACGACGGAATGATATTGATTCTGACAATTTACTTTGTGATGAACCAACTTATGACAAATTCGATTGTGACTTTGATGAATGTTATAACCTAAAATACAGAACTTTGATTGTTTGAAGACAAACTTTAATGATGTTTGAGTGATTTTTTGATGATTTTGAGTTGATAATTTGTACCAAAATGATAATTAATGATGATCTTGATGATGTAGAGCCAATTTGATGATCTAAGTTTCAAAATGCAGAGTAGTTTTCTGTTTGAATTACGTTAGCTCAAGACAATATTTCACCAATATGACTTCAATGAATGACTTCTACACAAGCAGTGAGGTAACTAATAACTTTATAGACTTTCAGGCAACACAAGCAGGGCTCCTAACAAGTTCAGCAATCAACAACAACCTTGGAAATTCAGTTACTTTGGTCGACTTTATACACAAGAAGAGCTAAAGTCTCTTTAACAACTGACAAAATTACTACAATTTTGGTAATGATAAACTTTTTTGATAAAAAAGGGTGCGAGTTGAATTAATAATAATTACAAAACAAGTTAGACCTATGTTTCCTAACTATTTTAAAATTTTAAAGGAAAATTTAAAAATTATGATTCAAAGTACTTTATTGTGCCTAATGAAATTATTTAAATTTACAAAATTAATTAAAAGTTATGTTTTGTTTGTTTCAGAGTTCAAATTTCAGTTCCAAGCAATTCAATGTAATAAACAAAATAATAAAGATGTTCACAAAGTTACATTTCAGAGGTGTGTAATTGCAGAAATAAAAATAAGTAATGTACACAGATTTAGAAAGTGTTTAGAAATGAATATATCCGGAGATGAGCAACAGAGTGGTGGAACAAGTATCAGTGTAGCCACATGTGTAAAAGTATAAAAGTACTTACAGAAAGATAGTTGAGTATTCCCAGGAGTGGATGGTGGAGGATTGGTGGTCTCAAAAATGTTTTACCTGAAACTTTGGCAATAAAATATCGATATTTTGATATGTGTTGGGACCACTAATCTTCTTCCCTTCACACTCCTGCCAACTTTCAACTTTAATCATACAAACTGTTTTACAAACTTACACTCGCGTCTACCTTGAGTCTCATTCAGCCGCTCGTTCATGTAACTTCGTATATATTAGTTTCTAACATACTTTCTATTACTTCGTACTTTACATATTTTCTCTGCTTCTGAGATATAACTTCATCAACATCTTTTATTTTGCTCATCTTCATCGAATCTGTTAACCTCAACCTCTATGTTTGTCGGATATTGGTAACCATCAATAGTTCTTTGTAATTATTGTTTCAGGTATTTGAAATTCAGGTGTTTTTTTTTTTTTGAATTTTTATAGATGAAAACTAGATTGCTGCGCTAGATTTTTTTTAAATTTAATTTTCAGACTTATAAAGCCAACTTTATCCAAATTTGAAATGACAAGGGTTTATTGTCAATACTTAAATGCATTTAACTTACTTACCAGTAGATACTTAATTATATTGAAAATTATTTAAACTCTGATCCAAAATGGAAATGCAAAATCTTCAGAAAATTACCGACAAAAACAATTAACTTTAATTTCCTTCCTTCGATAAGAAGAACCTCTAGAATTTAAAAGTGCCTGATGTAGATCACTACTATATCTAACTTCCCCCTAAATCTCAGCCTCCTAATGCTATAAATAAGAGAGAAAAATAAACTTTCCCCTTTGTCCCTTTATCCAATTCATTCCGCTGCTCACCAACCTTTTCAAGCTTAAAAATATTTCAAGTGAAAATAAAAACCAATAACGTTCGAAAATTCTGGTGTCGGAGACGCAAATACGCAATTGCTGATCACGGTATTTACTGTCTAGGTATCAACCTGGTATCGATATTTCACGATAAAAAAAACGATATCTAATGTAAACATGTGGAGAAGTAGGTTCTTGAGAAAATTAAAAAAATAAAAAATAAATAAAATTGTTGAAGTTTTAAATCATTTAAAGGTTATTTTATGTTTTCTAAGAAATTGAAACTAAGTACCTACGTAAGTACGTAACAGACGACTGTAATTGAAACTGATGACAGTAATTGATTCTAAAAAAACACAAAAAGCCAAACTGAAGTTATTTCGACAAGTTTTGATACCGTCACATCGAATGTAATGGAGAATTTCAGTGAAATTAAAAATAGAAGAGGATACTTTTCATATTGGTGTCGAAATCAAAAACCGAATACATAATCAGCGTTCAGCCAATGAATATTCAACCTTAGGAAACGTAAAGAAAATCAATATTGAATGACGTAGTACATGGTGAAAAACACATGAATTCATTAACCTCCCAAAGACGGAAGATGACAAGTGGAATTTTCAAAAATGAGGACTATTTTTTTTCTACCTTCCATTTAAACTGTTACTGCCACTCGTAAGGTTGCAACTCACCTTCAAGTAATGTCGATTCGAAGATGAGTTATTGATTTCCTTGAATTTCTTTTTGGGAAAAAGATAGTTTTTGGACTAAATATTCAACTAAAAACAAAATTTAGTTTTATTTTACAAATTTTTAAATTATTTTTGGAAAAATGAGATCAGAACGTTTTAAGGCTATCTCTTTCTAAAAAAAAAAAAAACATTACAGATATCAATCTACTCTGTGGATAGTTAAATATTTTTCATCAAGTTAATTTATGTTCAATAAAATAAAATATATGTATAGGCTTGAACTGGAAGTATTTTACGAAAGGAGATAAACTTATTCTCTTCCCATAACCTCTTTCATTAATTTGTCGCGTCTTCAGATAACTTGATATTTTATTTTCTTTGTGTAACTTCTCAAGTTTAAGTAGACGGAAAACTTTATTTAGTTCGCTTAAAAAATAAGTACCCACTTTGGTTGAATTTCTCGTCTTATCACTTTTCTTGATGAACTGTAGCATATTTTAGAACAAAGAGTTACACCCATAGGATTTTTGGAAGGGCCTTCGTCCAGTGGTTTCCAAACCATAGGTTGTGATCTCATTTTCAACGAGTCACAGAATAATCAAATTCTATAAATTTTAATTTTTGCTGTAACAATAAAAATGTTTTTACAATAGAAACGTTTGTATAATTATAATTGCAAATGCAGGGTTGCCCGATGATTAGTGCCAAAAATTCAAAATTTTTACCTATTTAATATTGAAAATGTTTGTATGATCGCGATTTCAAAACTAGCCAACACCGACAGCAACACTTACTGACACCAAATCCGAAAGCGGGGTTGCCAGATAATTACTACCGAAAATACGTTTTAATTTCAAATTTTTCCATTTTTCAGACTTGAAAAATCCTTAGAAATTCCTAGATCTATATTATGTTCTTGTAATTAAATACATTTTCAAAGACCAAAATTAATAGATGCAGGCAAAACCCGCGAATTTTTCTTTTTAATTATGTACCGTAGTTTTTATATCCACACAGTGGGCTACCTATTTTCCTCCAGTGCTAGAGTGGTGGTTACATGAATTGGGTTTGCTTGTGTTTAGTGTACTGATTGTGGCAAGTCTCAAATTAGGAACATTTTTGTTGCATGACTAAGAACTTGACTGTTACCTCATGGTGTAGGGTTTTTATTGTGTTTGGGGTTCTCAGGTTAGGTGATGGGGAGTCGATAGTGTTTGCGGCAGTCGATTTCGAACAAGTTGTCTTTCAAATGCAAAGCTGAGAACCAAACCGGTTAGATCTTATAATTAATATCAATTGGTGAAACACTTATGTAGCACTGTAATTCTATTAACTCATATTACATTTGCAGTTTCACATGATTTCTCGGATAGTTCATTTCCATTAATGGAGACACATTAATATGATGTATTGAGTACAGGTAACATATTATTGGAAACACTCTGCTTACTAGTTTTTTTGCTCAACTTGATGATGTAAATGTTCCTTTTCAGATTTCCCATAACAAGGAAACAAAATCATTTTTTATGTATGATTTTGAAAAAATAAAATTGAAAAAATAGTTCATCTCATTGCCTCCAAATGAATGATTTGAAACTCTTTCACTATTGGTGGAAAGTAACCAAGACACTTTCAAATTCGAAACACAATAGGGTTCTTCTCTGAGTGGGTGTGAATATGTGTTTCAAATTTTAAAATTATCCGATAAAAATTACGCCTATAAATGGACTTAACCCAAAAGGGGGTATAATATTATATATTTATGAATTGCAAAAAAATAGTGCCAAAATTTTCAAATCATAAAATGAAAAATGTATCGACCTCTACTCCTGGGTCTGAAGATCATGTCAATTTTAATAAAGTAGATTTTCTACGAAAACCTAATTAAAAACATGTAATTTGTGGTGCGCAAAGGAGAAAGGGACCTTAGGGTTAAAATGGACATTTTACAAAGGAGGCAAAAAACAAAAAACAAACAAAATACACGATTTTGTGCATTATAGGTGCTCACGGCTAGTCCGTGATATCATCAGCTCGTTGATCAAATTAGCACACCCCCTGTCATGAAGAAAATAAAAATGTTATCACACTAAATGTTCCATTCTCAAACCTACTGAAACTGGGCCTTTTTAAATAGGTTTTCGAAGAAAATCTACTTTATTAGAATTGACCTGATATTCGGATGTAGTGGCGGGGTTAGGTACGTTTTTCGTTTCATTACCTCCTGAAAATTTGGCACTATTTTTGGAAATTCATTTGTATATATATATATATCCCCTTTTGTGTTGAGTCCATTTACAGGCGTAATTTCGATCGGATAGTTTCGAAATTTGAAGCACATATTTGGATCTACCCAGAGACGAATCCTATTGTTTTTGGTCGGGATCGGACGCATGGTCCGTCCAATAGGTCAGTTTTTATGCATTTTTTATCGAACAGTGTACAGGTTGCAATTTTAAATGTATTGGCTTGAAATTTGGTATACATACGTATTTTAGGACATGGGCAATACCTATTCATTTTGGTACGGATAGACATTACGGTACATCTGGTAGGAGCGATTTTGTTGCAATTTTAGCAGATTAATGGCTCTAAAAATAGTAATTTTTAAGCTATAGTTACAAAATAAATTTAAAACAGGTATTGATTTAAAGTATATTTGATATTCTTCCGAATTTGGTTCTTATTAGTATTATAGTTCATTCCTTTGGGGTTTTTGAGATGCTAATTTTTCATGTTATCTTAATAAAAGTTGTAATTATCTTTCAATAGTCACGAAATGTTGTACAAACAGTATCTCTCGCAAAAAACAAGATGTACCAATTTTGGCTTTTAATGGCCAATTTTTTCCCAACTTATTAATTATTCAGTGTGATTTTATATTACCTACGACCTGCTTTTTCTTGCGAAGCTTGCTACAAGTTTCTTTTTTTTTGTGGGCACATTCTGAAAAATTTTGCGCCCTAGGCCTGGGACTAGTGAGCCTATTGGTAAATCCGGCCCTGGGAGCTTTAGATTGCGCATCGTTTCATTTCACATCTTCGCACAATGTTTTAGACTTTTATAAAATGTGCATTTTGTTACAAATTCGTTTTTAAAGTAATTATCAGTACATATGGCCATTGTCAACAACCACAGAACATATTATACGGTGTAGACCTAGGAACAGGGCCATCCCGTGACTTTGCGAGGCTGGGTGCAAGATAAAATTTGTGAAGCCTTAGGGGCTCTCCGAATTAGTTTTTCCAGGGGGGATGAAATTCCTAATTCAGCCAACTTTTTTTAAGTATAAAATTACATTCAGGAAAAAACAAGTCATCTAATTTTGCTAAATTCATCACAATTTTTCCTACTAACATCGAGTTAGGAGGGTGAGACACCTCCACACTCCTTGCTAGAAGAGCCCAAATGAGGCGTGTGGACTGTGGTAAAGTCTTGGTTATTATTATTATTATTATTATTATTATTATTATTATTATTATTATTATTATTGAGGAGGGATAAAGGGATTCACCAAAAAACATGTCTTTTTGTAATCATTCCAATGCTTACAAGTTCTATAATTCTAACAAAATTCACTCCATCCACTCTCCCTAATACAGAAGTTACTCAAATTTGTCCAATTTTTGAGGGAAAATTGTATGAATTACAGAATAGAAAGTGTATTACAAAATAAAAAATGTATTATATAAAATAAAAGTAGCCTATTTAAACAAAAAATTTTTTAATTCAAGGTTGCAATTTACCTTACTTTCAATTGATACAATTGCTAAACCATTAAGTGGATCTTGTTTCATGGTACTTCTTAAATAATTTTTGATGAGCTTCAATTTAGAAAAACTTCTTTTTCCTGAAGCTACTGTGATGAGTAGAGCGAGGAGAATATGATATACAATAGTGAGATTTGGATATGAATCCCACACAGATTTCAAAAATTGAAGGGCATCTAATGCTGTTTTCACATCTAGAGAAACTGTATGTTTAAATAATCTCAGCTCTGAAAATAAAACTGTTCCATCTACATCTAGTAATTCACCAATCTTGAAGCATTGTAGCAAAATTTGTGCAACACTTCTGCAGTTCCTCTTCCATTTTACAAAGCAGTGGTATGTCAAAAATAAATACGAAGCAATCTGAATACTTCTGAAGCTCACAAAATTTAGTTGTCATACAACTAAGAGCTCCATCAATGATTGGTAAAAAATAATTAATTCAAAAATCTTTTATTGCTTTAGCTTGGCTTTGATTTTCTAATGTTGCAAAATCAACTAGCCCTGATTCATCCTAATTTTTGTCATCGTTATTTTTTTCATAAAAAAATTTTACGTTTTTTTTAACGGCGAGTAGAAAATTTTGGGTCCTTACTCAATTCTATTATCATTTCTTTTGCTGCAATAATGGAAGATGTGAGGCCAGTCTCTTGATAGCTCTGAATGAAAATTTTTAGACACTTAATTTCTTGGATTGCAACACCCAATTTCATATCCCCAGATTGCAGCACTTTACTAACTGCATTTATGGCATGCAATAAGTCATACCAAAAAACCAAACTCAACACAAATTCATAAGAAGTAACTCCATGGTTTACCAATGACAAAGACTCTGAAAGGACAAAAGGGTCTTTCGTTCTTTCAGCAACTTCTTCCAGTAAATTACAGATATTTCCTAGCTAGTAGCCTACAGTAAAATATACAGACCAAATACTGCCGTAGTTTCATGTACTTTATCAATTTTACTTTTGATTGTTTTTATTTTTCAAAGAAATTGTTCTTTTTTTCTTTGTATATTTGCGAAGCAACACTCAATCATACATATATATTCCTTTTCATTTATTTTTTTATGTACAATGTATGATGTAGTGAAAATTTGTCATTTTTTTCCTCCTTTTGCACGAGGCCCTCTGAGGCGCGAGGCCTAGTGCAACAGCACCTATATCACCCCCCACGCGACGGCTCTGCCTAGGAAATACATTGAGTTTTGTAAAACTTCAGAATTGACCACAGAAGTGTCAGAAATATGCAAAATATGGTACAAAATATTACTGTTTTAATTAAATTGTTCAAGCATATCCCATTACTTTTAGGACTAAATATAACATGGGTAGTAATAGTCTATACCAGAACAAAATATTCAAGAAAAATGACCGAGACAGTATGAAGGAATTAATATAAATGCCTTTAAAATGCATGCGCTGATTTTGTGTTATTGGTTTCTCCACATTGAGAGGAACTGAAGGGATTATTGTATAATTGAAGTGAGAATCGTAGAGGTCTTGCGTTAAAATAAAACATTCGCAAGATCAATGTAAATTCACATTGTTGTAGAAAATTTTCAGTTTTCCGTTGATGGTTGTTTGTGAAATGAAAAGTTCTGAACAAACTACACTCTATTGCAAAATAAATTAAAATAAATAATCCAGCATCATATACTTACATTGCACTCGCAATGAAACAGGTTTGCTGGACGTTTCTCCATGTTCGTTTGCTGCCACGCAAGTGTAATTCCCCGTATGCAGCCTCGATACCTTTTGCAATACCAGACTATGTGTACTTATAATAATACGGGCTGACAGATCTTGATTGATCACATTATTCTGAAACAAACAAAATCAATAGATGGATTAAATACTCAACCACATTTTTCACCATTAGGTAATCAGTAATCAACCTAAAATCTCCATCGACCTTCATTTTTTTTTCACTTTTTCTCTCATACATAGGTACCCAGATACACAGATACACAGATACACAGATACACAGGTAATAGAACTGACTACTTTTTTTTACAAAATTTACAACACGTTTTTAAAGGGTTAAAGAAAAAATGGAATAATTTAGAAAGCCAAAGTGAAGTTACGTTTTCATATTTACAAAAAAAAAAAAAAAAGAGAAAGTTGACTCGTTTTATCTGGAGGAAAATTGTGAATGAGGAGGAAAAAAATCGAAAAAGAACCTTGCCTGAACTGACACAAAAAGTGCTTATACAACGTTAAATCTACTGGGGGAGCCTCTCGTCGAATACAGCTTCGGGAGTTGTATAAAGAGACCGAATTTACGGTTATAGATGGCGGAATATTGTGTACTATTAAAGAAAAGAACCCTCCTTATGATCTTAAACAGTATCCATTGCTTAAAGCGTTATCTTTCCACCAGTAACGCCTTTCCACCGCCACCAATATGTCGCATGTACAAAACGTAAACTTCCAACTCACAAAATAGTTCCCATGGGGTGCAACGTTTTAGTTTGGGACGCGTGAATTTTCATCGGATTTTCTGCACTGTAAATATTCGAAAGAGTACAATGACAAAATCCCTTTCTACTAATATAATATATACACACACAAACATACAAACACACATGCACACAAAAACCAAAACTTATTGCACATATGGTAACACGATGACACTTATGACGCGTAACCTACAGCATAGTTTCTTTTTCAACATTTTGTCGGTTGTTTTCTTGTTTTAGTATGGATAACGGTAGCTGTTTCATGCCAGTATGAAAAAAAAAAAAGGCAATTGCAACAGGAAGAAATACAGAAGAACAAAAACGAGACAAAAGCCGCTTTGTAAGTTTACTCAGCTGTTTCGAAAATACTAGCTAATTAGACAAATGTTACAAAGTAATTTCATTGGGGTAACACCTTTTGTAGAAAAATTTTTTTGCAACACCCACCCCAAACCAAAAATACGTTATTGTGTTAATTAACTACGCGTGAATTAGGAAACTTTACCACAATGTAAAAAAATTGAATTTCACACACTCGCATCTTCGAACTTGGGTACATTGTAGAATTATTACTCTTTGCTGAGCACTCGCACAATATGTTATCCAACATTATGAAATTTTTAAACTTCCTAATTCATGAAAAACGGTCATGTTTCCACCTTTACTTTATTGAACAAATCATTTCAATTTTGAAACAACAAACATATCATGTTTTGCTCAATGACTCATCTGCAGCCTCTATTTAAGCTAGATGGCTGTAATTGATGTTGCTTGAAAGAATATAAAATTTAGAAATTTCCATTAATTTTTGAAATCATCTTTAACTGACTGAAAATAATGGAATAAAAAAATATAAATCAATAGAAAATTTTTTTGGTTTTGGAACACAAAAACCTCCCCTCTTTCACCGGATGATTCCTTGGTGGTTGTTCAGGCTGGTTAGTTGAGGTTGGTATTTCTGGAAAGAGGAAGAGATTCGCTCGAATGTTCATTCCATAAAATTTTTTAGTCATCTTTAGTTGCTTGAAAATAAACGAACAATAAAAAATAAAATTAACCGTTTTTTGGAATTTAGAAACCTCTCCTCTTTTACTCGATGATTCTTCAGCCACTATTTAAGCTAGAAAGCTGGGATTGAATATGAAAAAATTTACTTTAAAATACTTTTCTTATAATTTTTTAATCATCCTCAACTGTTTGTAGAAATAAACAACCGAAAAAAATGCTAAATAATGGAAAATTTGCCTTTTTGGTTTTTTTTTTTTTTTTTGGATACCATTTCCAAAATTGTTTTTCCTTGTGAATTTCTTATTTTTATTAGGAGAGAGAGCTGTTTTAACTTCTCTTTTTTTATTTATCACAAAAATTATAGTATACAACAAGTACTTGTTGGCTATTTTAACTGTTATGAAGTTTGCAGCAGTTGTCTTCGGTTCATCTTGTCTGGGAACTCTTCACACTCGATGAAAACCTTTCCCACGTTACGCACTTGTCACACAATATACTTACTATTGTGATACACACGTGTGATGTACCTTGGTGATAGCTGCTTATTTTAGTTGCTACTAATGTGCTAGGTGCTGTAATCATCATCACACTAGTAGCAATCACTTATTTTTCATAAGCGCCTGCGATTAGACAAAGAGGAGGTTTTTTCTGGTGTTCCCGGTTGCATCCTTAAACAAATGACAGATAAAAAGTACTCAAGGGAATAAAATATAAGACTTCTGGCAGTTTAACTTTTTTTTTTTTATATAATAAAAAAACGGGCTAATCCGTTCTGACAGATATAACGTAAAAATAAAACAAAACAATTATAATGAAAAAATAAAATTACCCGGAAAAATTTCAGCATCATAAGGATTTGAATACAGGTTGCACGGGTAACAGTTCAAGTCATTAATATGGAGCCACAGAGAAGCTTGCAGATTCGTTTATTTAAACATAATTACATGTAAAACCATCCTATAAAACCTATTATAACCTTTGATAACACAAATAAAAATATCCTCTTTGACTGAATGTAGATGCTTTTCTACTTTTTTAATTTATATCACAAATATAGTAAGTATTGGTACATTAGCTACATCGGATATGGAAAAAAGTAAAAAAAGTACCTATTTTTGGACAAAAAGTTCTCTTCAAAGAAATTAATTATGTCAGTATCTATTGAGGTTTGTGGTAGCAGAGTGTTGCGAGTGAAGATAAATCGATAAGAGGACAGTCTTGTACCAACTTGAAGATATGTAATGAACAACAAGATTGAAATGGAAGAAGTAGGTGCTACAGAGATCAAGTCATGTACAAAATGACGTTATGTACAAGTAACAGTATATACAGGTGTAAGGTATGAATCAATAATACCGCATCTATTTTCTATTAGGTTTGGTTATTTTGGTCTTAAAATAAAGTGTGTATCTGAACCCAACTTGCATTCTTCGGCTTTCACTTTTTATTTTACCACGTGACTGTTTGTCTTCTTTCAATTATTAAACTTTAACACTCTACAGTTCACCAATTTCATTGTTCAATGAGACTCATGCCCTAATAATTAATTCCATAATGATGAAAAAACTCTGAACATTTTCAAAGGACAAGTTTCCACGTTTTTCCTAACCCCTCATTCTCAGTATCTACTTCTTCGAAACTTTTGGAAACTAAAACACCCAAAATGTAAACAATCACTTCGGAAAGATGCGTCACTTAATTCCAAAATAAAAGTGAAATTTAAATCACAGCGTCATTTTTCAAGCATGGTATATAATGTTAGTTTCAAAGCAAATCCGAGAAGAAGATAGGAAATAAATGTACTTACGTTTTTGAGCCACGTTATTTTATGCTCTCTTGGATTGGATTTTATTTTACACTCAAAATACACGTCGTATCCCTCTTTAATCTGAACTGCATTAAGATTGTTGCCCAATCTTAAATCCACTATAGGAGGATCTGAAATGGAAAATTAATACTAAATCTTCAACGTTGGTAAATATAAAAAAAAAAAATACATGTATAAAAAACTATTAAAAAGGGGAAGAACCGAGAAAAATATATTTTTCGAGAAAATTTTCTCAGTGTTTCATAAGTATTAACGGATGAAAAAGTTTTTTATTTTTCAGTTTTTTTTCTCGTGCTTGTCTTTTTCAACTTTCATCCAGTTTTTGTTTACCTTATAAATCGTTACTCTCAGTTTTTTCGTGAATAAAAAATTATTTATGGAAATGACGCACAATATTGAATTTGTAATTATAATAATAATTGATTGATGAAAATCGGTTTAATATTATGTTTTCATTCTCGTTTTTATTCGGCAAAACTTGTAGCAATTTGTCTTAAGTTAACAAAAAAGATCCAAATTTCTTTGAAATGAATTGAAATGTTATTAAGGCACATTTGTACTAGAATTCATGATATTCGTTGTTCAAATAAAATTTCACTAACATTCACGATAATATCAGTTTAAAAAACTAAACATTTAATTTGCGCAGGAATCACAGGTTAACCACAATGCCCATCAAAAGGCTTTTTTTGATAAGTCATAGTTGAAACTGACCAAGGTGCCAGAAAGCCATATAAAAATATGTGAATTTAACCTCACAGTCAGATTCACAAAATGCCTTAAAAAAACCTAAAATATGGTGATGTTGGATAAGTGTGCAGTCATTATGTATTTCTGTATTGCAAAAGTAACTATTTAAAAATATTGATACTTACAGACTACGTTAAACTGGAGAGTGTCATTTAATACAAAGCCAGGCAATTCTGGATTTACACCTCGACACTTCAGTACTCGTTTATCGTCCTCAGGTGCAGGAGAAAAACGAATAGAACTCAGGGAAACCGTTTCATTCCCTTCTTCTTCGATCTAAATCCGACAAAAACATCGCTAATATATATTAAACCATACACTTAATAATGAAAGCAATAAATTAACACTGTTTCATTACATAAAACACAGTTATTTCTGATATTGATCACTTCAGATTCAAACTAAGAGTTTCGATATAAATCATTATTAGGTTCATTCATACTTATGCTAAATGAATAAACTATAAATAGAATGTTGCATTTCATTGTAGCTCTATATGTATTATATCTTAAGTTCCAATTTCAATGAAAGGAAAATAATTATTTTCTGCTTTCTATTGATGTGGAAAAAGTCCTGTTCGTACCGACTCTTACACACTCGCAGATGTATTATAGCCGCCAACTTTCTATGTATAATTTCTGCATTCACATTGGTGATACTGGTCAAAGTTACATATGTGCATGTGGCATGAAGCCATAGCAGGACGGGGATCAAATGAAATTTGTTCATGCCTTATTAAGTGTGGGGACCATGTTCCTCCCTTCTTTCGGGGCTCAGCCCCAGTCGACAAACTGTGGACTTGGTCCATCACCAAGTCCACATAAAAAAGTCCACGAACGTTAAAACAATAAATATACGCTCGTAGCACATGGGCTAACGGACGAGCTACAAAATTTGTTCTCCATTTAGCCTACATGCTACAAACATAGCCTAGCGTGGACACGCGTATGTGAATACACGTACGGCGGTTAAAATGCTAGGCTTAATACAAAATACGCGCCTATCTTTCCGATACTTGAGGATAACACACGTGTACAGCCTAACTTATACACCAGCAATGCCTATCATTAGTCGCCAGTTTCCAATGTTATAAAAGGTTGGCTGCCTTACCAAAATGGTAATAAAAAAACATGCAAGTTCAAATTAAATGCCTGTGGGTATCGAGGTTTACTCACATTAAGGTTATAACTTCTCCATTAACAGCAAAAAATAAAATCGAAATTTGGTGTAATAATTGTGCTGGACAAAATAAAAACAAAGTACTTGTTCTCACAATAATGTACCTTGTTGTTAAATGTAATTTTGTCAGCCTAGAGTGTCGATTCTTTGTCTCAGGGCATAGTTTTATGCCTTTCAACCAAGATTTTGCAGTTATAAAAAAATGTAAAGAGTTGGTGAAAGCTATGATACCATCTGAGATTGTTGAATGGTTCAAACAGTTAAATGTGAACATCCCTTCAGAGTTGCTGAGATTGAAAAAAATGATATATATGATGTGCACTCTTTGGCTAATTGTTTACTTAATACTTCAAAAATTCAGATTAGAACTTTGTCAGCGATAAAAATCACAACTCAGTCACTTATAAAAGATTGTATTCTCACAAAGAAGACGTACGGGGACATTGAGGGTTGAAGTGACGTAAAGATATGCAAAATGGGAGTAAATTTAATGCGAGATATTCAAGCTTAGCTACTCAAATTGAAAAAGACTGCAACAATTAAACTGGAAAAAGTGAAAGATTTATTAGATATGTGAGAATTTATGAAGGAAAAATATCGAAACTTTTATACGACCATATTACGTTCACCAAAAACTTGTTAATATAAGTTTCAACATACTAATAAAATGTTGTTTAAAAATTATTTTTTGAAAATGTCACATACACTGATCTCTAGCAACTTTTTGATTTGAAAATGTAACATACACTTATCTCTTGCAAATTTTTACTCTGAAGACTGGAGTTTTCAACTTAGGTGGATGAATTTTTCACAGTAACATACACTCATGTCAATGAACATTTTAAGTCATCAAACTGGCCTTTAGGTTTATTTTTTGTTTAGATAATCATTTTTTTTGCTCTCATGAAAAATTTTGAATTTGTAACATAATTATACTGATCTCTCGGATAGGTCTTCAATTATAATAAATTAAAAATTGTCTTTTCTCATGATCGACTATACCTTTGGTCGTTTAAGTAGGGCCAGTGTACAGAGATTTGCAAGATTGAATATATTTTCCAAATTTGAATGATTGGTGATTCATCATCAAAAGATTTATTATTGTTTTGCATTGATTGATCATGATTGGAATCACTACTAACAACGCAAGAACTTTAAAATAATATTGCTTTAAGGATTTGTAGGAACTTGTCAAATTTAAAATATCAAATTATATTTGAGAATTTTTGAGGGTTTTAATAACAATAGCGCATATTTGTTTCGAATTTTGTTTCTAGGCTATTGGTTAATGACTAGGCATATTATAGATGAAATAAAAACACAAATGACAGTACCGGAATTACAATCATGCCGATTCGAGTCAAAATTGGTGGAATGTTGAAGTAAATAATTATAATAAATATTTATTTTAAATTTTGTAGCTATTGGTTAAAAATATTAGGCATTTTATAGCCAAAATAAAGACAAAAAATGGTGGTACCGGAAGTAGGTACTATCCAGTCAATCCAAATCAAAATTAATAGGTCTCGTCTATGCTTGAGTAATAAATTTTTGTACCAAATTTCGGAACTATTGGACAAAAATTTCAACCTAATTATACCGAGGTAACCAGAAAAGACAGTGCTGAGGGTACAAAATTATGCAGGAACAAAAAAAAAAAAATTCTGGTACAGCAATGCTTCGCTAGAAAACCCAGTTTACTGATGGAGGTAGAGATGGGGATACAGATGGAAATGGAATTAGAGACGGAAAGAAATAGAGAGAGAGAGAGAGAGAGTTTCCAGCAATTTTTCTTCTTCAGTTTTCTCGAAAACTACTGAACTAATAGGCACCAAATTTCCAAGACGTTTGTATCAACATTAGGAAAGTTTATTGCGAAAATTTAAGCATGATCTCTTTTGTCATTCTATCATAATCCCGGAAAAACGATTTCTCCAAGAATATTTTGTTTTCCCGTTTTATCAGAAACTAATCAACCAATAAACAAAAAATTGGTTTCGAACCGGCTCCAATATAAGAACTATCTTTAGTAAAAATTGTAGCCCTATTCATCCGGTGGTTTCCCCAAAACCCTAAGATACTTGTACCATAATAAGGAGAATCTATTGTGAAAATTTCAGCCCAATCCCTTTGTCATTTCCTCAAAATACCGGAAAAACGACTTTTCCATAAATTTTTTGTTTTTCAGTTTTCTCAGAAATAAATCAACCGATAGGCAAAAACCTTCTTTCAAACCTTCTTCTGTATAAGAACTATCTTTCGTGATAATTTCAACCATATCCACTTGGTAGTTTTCTCAAAACTGTGAACCCAAAATTTTGAGCGATATTTACATATATATATACATACATACATACGTACATATATATATATATATTTATGTACATATATTTTTTTTTCTCATGAAACGGATAATTTTCATGACCTTCACCCATAACTCCACAATGATGTCAATTTTAATACCAAGTTTACAACAAAATGGGTAAAAACACACCTACGTGTGTCACAATCAAGGTAATAATTATTGATAGCTTCCTTTTTGAAAATCCGTTAAATAGCAGGTTCAAACTGCGATTTAAAAAAAAAATAATTTTTCAGAATATTTTATACGTAAATTTTCGTGATTTTCCACGAAAAAATTATATCCTTCGAATTTTTTTAATGATAGGGGATGAGGTGAAGTGTATAGGTACATCAATAAACCTTTAAGAATCAGATCGAGGAAGTCCCGTATGAATAAAATACAAATTGTCACCTATAATTACCAATTTATGACATGTAAACGCCATCAGCGTTCTGACTTCTGACGTCAAATTGCATGTTTCGAAAAGTTCCATCATTTTTTCATGCTATCACATTTTCCACTTTTCAAATCAATTTTTCTAGGCTTCTGATGATCCGATTTTAACGCGTTATGAAACTATATTTTTTATTTTTCTTAGGTACCCTATGAGATTTATTAATTTTCGAACATATCTTCCGGTACCCTGCATACTATAGCTTTAAATTAACATAGGTGTCACCAGTCATAGAAATCAGTTCGAACTGAATCTAGCTCTTGGGATAGAAAACTTCTCACTTGATCGAGAAATCAAGGCCTACCATTCCAACTCCGAATAATATCATGCACAAGACATACCTTATTAGGTTTCATTCCTACTGGTGACCACAATGAACATCATTACGTCGAACACTTTATCGTAATGTAGGGTTCAAATATGTTTTTTGTTTTTTTGGCTGAGTAGATCTACATGTAACATTATGCTACCATTATAATTTTTACCATTTTATTTGTACTTACATAATAGGTACTTGTAATGATATTTCAAGTATCATTTAAACCATAATTATTCACCTCGTTCGTTTAAGCCTCGTGTATGTACATATGATAGTACTATCACGATAATATTTGAGCGATAGTGTTGCTATCTATCACGTCAATGTGACAGTATAGAGTACTCTGGTGCTAGCGACTGAGTACACTGTAATAATTCACTGTCATAAGATAAACTATCGTGATAGATTATTATAGTTTACACTAGGCTTTAGGCACTTAATTATCATACCATTACAAAATCACGTCATTAATATACTCTATTGGCATAATACAGATAAGTACACACTTTTATCCATTGTTTTCAGATACACAATATTTTAACGAATTCTCATAAGGTATGTGACCCGATTAATGCCACTTTTCGATAACTCCACAACTACACACATTGGCCTGTGGATGGCCTCACCTAATAAATTACTAGACTAGGTCTTATCACATATTAAAATTTGAAATCAATCGGATTGCTTGAGGCTGCATAGTGAATGATTGAAATTTGAGTGGTGTAGAATTTTGTTAAAAGTTAATATTTCTCGAATTTTAACTTTCTGTAAAATTTTTACACGTGAGTGTACTAACCTCTACTATGGCTCGTTTCAAATGGAATTTAATCATCATCAAAAATTCGTATTATTCATTTAGGCTAGAATAAAAAACCAGTCATCAACCGGGATATTTAGAGTAGTAATATTGTTCTTAAGATGGCCTTTGCAAACATTCTGGTTAATATGCGGAAATATTAAAGTTTAGAACAAACGAGAAAAGAAGAAACCACCCACCAAATCGACGAAAAAAGAAAAGCCAACGGCAAGATCATCCACAGCCAGCTGGTATTGCAAAGTCTGTGAAAATGACATTGTGGCGGATGTGTGTCAATAGCTCTGTTTGATAGGATTACACTAACTTATACGAACCTACACCGGTAGGGATATTCCACAAATATTCAAGTAAAACTTGGCCCAAAGTCACATGACATTCCTTACATTTGTGGAATCGCCCTCCTGGTGTAGGTTGGTGTAAGTTGGTGTAGTTCTATCACTCAGAGTTAATGTTTACAATGCGATGTCTACGTACACGATGCATGCCTAGGTTTTACTGCTACAGATGATAACATTTATGTTTGTGTTGATTGTGAATGATTTTGTTTAATTTTTCATATTTTTAGTATAATAATAAATCCATTTGAAATATGATTTTTGTAATTTAAATTGAACTGAAAAAAAGTGACCTCATTAAAAATAGGGCCGTGTTCCAAATAAGGCCACTTTCCTTTCTTTGATAAATAAAATTTTGGGAAGGGTGGAACTGATTGTAGGGGGAGAATCAATGGTGAATTATTAAATTAGAAGGTTTGGCGAATGACATATTAAATTTTCAGCTCAATCGGACTACTTTAAGTTGCTCTAAGCCGCCCTTTAAAATTAATATGACCTTAATCGGGTCACTTACCTTACATTAAATTTCTTGGTGGTCGAACCGTTTTTGTTGGATATGTCTTCGTCACATCTTTCCCCTCGGGCATCGAAATATCAAACATTTCAAATAATGACATCGTATTATTTTCCATCACGTGCCTATTTAATCGGTTTACCATATAATCTTTCAATCATGTTTATATTTGTCCTCCACCTGTTCATTGATCAATTAGTCCGCATATTTTGACGAAACGAAACTAATGATCGATGCGAGGAAAGTTGAAAATTGGCTGTTATTCGTAAGCTACGTGGAAATGGGTAGCTTTATTTAGGTAATATAGGCTAATTTTCAAATTATTCTTTCATTTCGCCTACTGTCGCCCATTTTCCCTTCGTCTAATGCCAATTTCACGGTAGACGATCGTCGACCTAACATCGTAGCAATACTCATTTCATAATTATTTGCTAGAACTTGACTCACTGATGGAGCTCAAAATGCGTACGACTGCTCTTTATTACGTTTCTTGGAAGAGAGTAATTTAATTTTGAAAGTAATTCGAGAAAAAAATCGTCGACGACGTATCAAAAGGCGGCCGTCGTTGCCGTCACAAATAACAAGATTCAACATCGTTGTCGTCGTCAAAGAAGAAATAAAAATAAAGAAATAAAGAAAGAAAACGATAAAAAAATTTTTTTTCCCATCACAGAGCAAAAATTTCTCATCTGTTTCTCTTACTCTTTCGTTTTGTAAGTATAAGTTAATGTGGGATTCGTGTTTCCGGACATAACGAAAACAAGAAAATGAAAATGAATGAAAAACAAACAAGGAGAACTGAAACACCTGTACATTTAAAAAATAAAGCACTCGAATATCTTCACCAGTTTTTTCGACCGCTTTAATTAAATTACCTTTTGATAGGCCGATCGTTGTGACAAAATAAATTGTAGAAATTCCATAAATTTATTATCTCTAGAATTTCATTTTTGAAATTTCCCAATTTTCGAGCTCTTATGCCGATCTTTAGGAATATGCTCTTTTCGAAAGGATACAAACAAAAAAACTTTTTTCTTTTGATAACACTTAATATGGAGTTAGTTTTCGATACCGTAGTTATGGCCTATATCGATTTGTTTGAAGGTGAAAATTCAATAAAATTTTAAATTTTTTTGGCCAATTAGGTTATAATTATTGCCCTTTGGATTTGATTCGGTCAGAAATATAGTTTATTTTATCATAAGTGCCAGACGAGAATTTAGAGAATGATTACAAAGTTGAACACATTATTATCCTCTCCATTGAGGGTGGGATTAAGATAATCTGCCTCTATTGGTCCAGTATTTTTGGTCGATTTTCTGTAGGTACGAACCGCAAATTTTTCCATGAGAATTGAGGTGGTTCTATATCAGTATTGAAAGACCACTTTTTTATAATTAAATTTTCATAGAAAAAATAAACACTCAGAAATGGGCTCAAATTAAGTCCTTTTAAGTCAAAATTTTACCGCATCTTAAATTTTTCTGGTGCCAACTTCTACCTATTCAGATCTCATTGTAAATACGCCGCATTCAATTACAGACAATTCATAGAATAACAAAACATTAGTTTCACAATTCGGAAACATGAATTTTCACGTGTGTTTTGCTTTCAACATTCGACCAGATTGTCAGCATCATCATCGTTCATTCTAGAACCAGTTGTAAAATTTTACACTGGGTTGCACCGTTGTGACAATTAAAATTCAAAATGTTGGGAAAATAACAGGTACCTACGTTACTATACAATCGAGATAAATAAGCGATTAACTTTTTTTTATTTTTTTTTGGGTTGAAATTGTCGACCCACCAAGAGTTTTGTACTGGTTGACTATGAGATTCGCACAAAACCCAATCAAAAAGAACTCCCTCCTCAACCTCCCAAAATTTATTTATCGAAACAAACTAAAAAGCATCGAATTCGAAAATGAATGATAAATTCTTCAAGTAAAGTTATCACCCTGAATGATTTAAAAATATGAACCGTTTAATAATTAACAACTAAATTCTCTCAACTCTTAAATCAGTGTCAACACCGTCTCAAACCAACTCTACACTAGAGTTTGAAATACAGAACGCTGTATTGACCCGGTGACAACAAAGCGATGTAAATAAAACGTCAAATTATCAAACACCCTGTTTCGAAATAATAAATAAAACGCATATATCAGACACCCAGTGTTGGAGTGTCGACACGATGTCAGTATTTCGTTACATAAAATACAAACCTATGGCTGACTAGTTACGAATGTTGTAGTACAAGCCGAAGGAAAGTGCTGTAATATCAGGGGCATAATCCCCGACTCTTCAACTCTCCGTATTAAGGTATTTTATTAGCTATGTAAAAACAGTTCTTCAATAATTATCAACAAAAAACATAGAATTTTCTATTCCACTATTTTGAAACATACGAACTCATGCCCCAGTCATGCTAGTGACATGAATCTGCTAAGATGGTGATATGTACATACATGAAAAAGATAACATTTGTAGCACACATGGGGTTAATCAAGGTAGTAAAATTCAGGAATATGTCTGTTGACAGAATAGTTCCTCTTGGATCTATGCCTAATTTATCACATGTGTTCACCTTAATCACGTTTTATCTTATCAGTTATCACTTTTGTTCGCCTCTCAGCGTTTATTTCCATTCGAACCTTCAATTATTATATGTACTTGAGATAAAATTAAATGATTAAATTATGACCAAATAATTCGATTTCAATTAATTACTTAACTAAACACCAGAAAACGTCGTATATTTACACAATCTAATACAAATAAAATGAATTTCCACTAAGCCTAAGGTATTACATCGAACAATTATTGATATGTCGGAGATTGGACTAATGATGAGGAGTAAACTTCCTTCAGTGTATTCATTTTTGCATCAGATCTTTTACACCACTCGTGAAGATGAGAAGAAAAATTAATATTTTCTACCTCATATTAAAACCTTCAATTAATATAGGCACTTAAGATAAAAAATTAAATGATTGAGTTATGACTAAATAACTCATTTGCAACTAATTACTTAATTAAACACCAGAAAACATCAAATATTCATACAATATAATGGTTAACTAATTGAAATAAATGCTGAGAGGCAAATAAGAGTGATAACTGATAAGATAAAACCTGAGTAAGTTGAACCAATGTTATAAGTTAGGTATGGATCCGAGAGGAACTATTCTGTTAGCAGACACTCTTGTAAAATTCTTTTGAGAACGTATGTGATGAAGGGGTGATTCTCTTTGTTCAGTTCTTCAACGATAGAATTTTTCGGGGAACGAAATTACTTTTTCACACTAGTTTATCCATCAGGATCAAAATTATTTGGTTTCAATGGATAACCGGTCCGGCAAGTTTTTTGTTCTGCTAACACTGAAGTAGCCAGTTGGGGCTGTTTTCATAGGTTTGATTATGTTGGAAAAACGGCTGCCAGATGTCGGATCTCTATTCAGCCAGAGCCTAGTTAAGCTTTTATCTTTTAAATATGGAGAAAAGTAGACAAAAAAGAATGAAACTGGTTTTTCATATTTTTTCACCTTTCTTTGTTCCGATAAACCAAATTTTTCAGTTTCAACAATCGTCCTTTAGATATTTTGAATGGATGAAACATCTAGAATTGAAAGTAATTTCGCCAAAATAAAAAATCTATTGATAAAGACTTGCACTTTTTTTTGTCGTGGATTTGGAATGTCTCCAGCTAACTTTTTTTGAATGATAATGATTTGAGTAGAATTTTTAAACAATTTAGCGTTAGTAGCAATAAATTAGATACTTTTTTGTTTTACAACACTTTTTAAGGATGACTCTCAATGTTGATCGAATTCACATTTGTTCAGAATCTAAACATGCAACATATCCTTTTTTTTTGTTCATGAAAAATTTATCCCATGTCCGATACAATGTTTTGCAAAGACCACTTCAATTAAATACTAAACTAGATTTTAGCTTTTATAATAATTTAGAGAAAAAAAGAGAGAGAGAAAAAACCCACAAACGAAACTATAAAACTTGTAGATGCGAAGAATAACGAAAAGCAGATTCAATTTCCTAATCTTTCAGAAGATTAGTGAAACTTTTCCAGCAAAGGAAGACAGGTACAGAGAATGGATGAAAAAAAAATGTTTTGTATTGACCAAATACGTACACTGGAAGCTTTTTATACAAATCAAATTCGCTGATTTCGAATAAGGCGCACGGGTCTACCTATATACCATAAACTATGTGCCTCTTTAAATCGACCCAAAATCTGTAATGGAAAAATTTTCGTTGAGAAGCAATTTATAAAATATAGACGAACGTCGTCTTCATGAATAAGGTATACAAAGGCGGTGGAAAACCTTTTCACTCTCTCTCACTCTTTCTATCTCCCTCACTCTCACTCTCTCCAACTCGTTCCCTTTTTTTTCCCTTTCTCACTAATACAGGGGATACCTCACCAGCCAATTTCTCACAATGAAGAATGCTGCGTGACTGTGGTTAATGAATTCTCGATTTTAAAATTCGCTTCCCTTTAACGATCTCGTGATAAATGCTTTTCTTGCAGTGATCTCATTTACTATATTTTTCTCTCGCTGGTGTGGCGTCGCTTTACGAAAGTTTTCGTCGTCCAATATTAGCTGAAATTTATTTGCCTGTCGAGTGGTGGCGAAAAACGTTCGAAAAGATGGGATGTGAATCTTAGAAAAGTATTAGGCGTCGGTTAATCACTACAGTGAGAGTATTTGACACCTTTCGTCCTCAGACTAATGAACGTCTAATACGAATATTACTTGAGAGAACAAATCATCCGTTGATTTCGGATTCAGACTTAAATAATGAGGTAGGTACCAGAAAATTGAGAGAATAGTGTGGGATGCTCTCAACTATCCGCCTCTTAAAGGACGGTTACTTACTGCCTCGCCCAGATCTCATATATCGGGCCTGAGTAGTGAGGTACTACACTAAAAAACACCTTCTATGGTATTTTTAGCTGCTGAGTGCCACATTTGAAAATACTACTGTGTGACCATATGATGAAAATTGAAATTTCTCCCTCTTGCACTCATATGTGGACAACTTTGAATTGAAGGTAGAGAAGTTTCTTTTCGGAAAATAATGAAACTGATGAAACTCCTTTGTTGAAAATTCATTTGACTGGAAAAAAATGAATTATTCATTAGAGGATCCAGTATCAAAATACTAATTTTTTTTTCTTTCTAGTGAATGAATTTTCAACAATTGAATTTCATCAAGTTCATTATTTTCAGCAAAAAAAGTTCTTATGGTGTACTCCGTATCTTCAATACCAAATTGTCTACATATTATGAGAGCAAGAGAGAAAAATTTTTAATTTGCATTATTTAGTCACACTATAATTTTCTCCAGTCTTACCCTCAGCAGCTAAAAATATCACAGAAGGTATTTTTTTAGGGTAGTACTTTACTGCCCATGCCTGATCTAAGACAGTAGGTAACCTTCTATGCAAATGGTACGAATAGGATTGTAGTAAAGGTTGTGTGGTTTTAACCGTGAATTACTTTTTCGGTCAAAAAATTGGGAAACACTGGACAATTTACCAATTTTAGACTAGTTATAAAAAACAATGTTTATGTTCTTTATACGGTAGGTATTATAAAAATAGTCAGATACTTTAATCCCCCTAATTGAGGAAGGTGGTTTCACTGAAGAATTTTCCTAAATTTATTCAGAAGACCAAAAGCCACACTATATTCCAGAGATCAAAGCTTTATTTATCCGTTAGCGTTATAGTTAACCCCATCTTAATTTTTATGGAAAGTAATAGTTATTGTGGTAACATTATACCACAAAAATACAATTTTCCATAAATATTTTAATTTTACATTAAATTTTTCAATTTTTTTAATTCGATTTGTCTTTATTCATACTTTTCAGCACCGTCAGCTCACTATTTTCAAGAACAAATTAATAAATAGCTGAAAATATGATAATCTTATGCAGTGTGTCATTGAATTTCGTTACTGAATTCGATTCGGTATACCTATCATCAAATTATACATGTAGGTTCTTAATGTTTAAAGCTTTCATTACAGACAAGGTAGCGTAATAAATAAACTGTTATGCAACAACAACTAATTTCAATCTTGTTCAAAAATTATTGGATTGAAGTAAATTCTCTTGTTAACAGACTGATTTTTGAAAATTTTTATTTTCAAGTTCTTTCAAAGTTTAATCAACTAAAAAATTCCATCTTAAAAATATGTCATTCTGGGGTCAGAACTTGCTTTAAGTATCACTTATTTAAAATTCATTCACAAATTACATAAATATTATTGTGGGGACGTTTCCCTCTTTGCCTCTTCAGGGCTCAGCCCTGCGTCGACAGACGGGTCGCAGACCAAAGTCCGCGACCCTTACTAATTGTGCATTGCACATTAAATAGAGTACATCGTCTGTATGAACAGACGATGCGTTTCTGTTTACCATTGAGGCGGTAAACTGAGGCGACAGTATACGTGCTGTGGTCCATATATGGTACCGCATCGCTTTTGGATGATTGCCCCAGTTAGGAAGTACGCGTAGTGTATGGTAAGGCAACTTAAACCAGCTGGCTACCGGTACCGAGAAACAATTTGGTCGCCCCGCACGTAAACCACTGTCTTCCTCCTTAGGTTCCATGAACCCCGTGTAGGTAGCATCTACCTACACCAAACAAGCCACAGTGGTGACCCCGACGTTGTTACAGTGGTGCAGGCGTGAAAATGCTAGATAAGCGAGAAATTGCTCTGCTGATAAGTGCGGCTTGGACGCGACTTTTTCATTGGCTAGAAATAGCTGCTGTGACTTAGGTGACTATTAGTCGACTACGGAGTGGGAAATTTACCCCCCAGTACCAAATAAACGTTGCCCCATAAACTTGACAGGTCAACGAAATCTCGGTAGAACACGCATACATTGAAAATCTGCTAGATAGGAAATAGTCCTACAATAATTTCTGCTACAAATTTGGTTAAGCCGGATTTCCAAAAATTAAGAAACGGAAAATTAATACGAAAAATAATGCTGAAAAACGACGAAACTAAAATGCTTGGAACTTCGACTGAAAATCCAGAGGAAAAAGAACGTAGGTTACTGGCTGAGAAACAGGCTCAGATAGAAAAGGAGCTGTTCGATCAATATATGAAGGAGATCGTAGCCTAGGCAATATTGGAATACGACAAAAAGAAGGTCGAAGAAGCCAAAAATATACTCAAAAAACGTATCCAACTACCACAGTGTCTCCCAAAGGATGTAGAAACTTGGTTCATTCAACTGACCGGCTGTTTCCAACTCGAGGAGATTCCTCGAGAGCAAAGATATAGACAATTGTGTGGAAATATGCCCACACAAATCATAAAAGCTTGTCCAGACATCATGGAATGTCCCGACGAAGCAGAGGATTCATACAGTTGGTTCCAGAATAAAATAAGAACTGCATTTGGCATAACCACTCGAGAGGAAATTCGAGAACTGATGAGAGGCATGTCCATCGGAGATGACAAGCCTACAGTATTCATGGCAAAACTTATGAAAAAAGGGGATAACCATGTATCACCCTTAGTAATAGCTGACTGATTTTGCCAACAACTACCTAAATCAGTTGTGCAATCACTTGGAACTTTAAATCTCACCAATGCTACCTGCGATGAGGCATTGATAAATTTGGCCAAAGCTGCTGAACAAGCACTGGAGTACACAGGTAAAACTGCAATCAGTGCCATCTCAGCGGAAAAATCCGAATTAGCGGAACTTAGAGCCGAAATTGCTGCTTTGAAAATGGAACACAAAAACACCAACAGCAGCGGGAATAGTAACAGCTGTTCCAAAAACCGAAATTGGCGAGAACGAGACTCTAGATCTCGTGACCGCAGAAATAATAGCAGAAAAAACAGCCCTGGCAGAACACCACCAAGGTCTAAATCTGGACCCAAATACAAAAATCCGAATTGGCGTGAAGACCATTGCTTCCACCATAATAAATGGGGAGAAAATGCCAGGACTTGTAAAATCACCTGCCAATTCAATGCCAAAAGGATGATCAAAGATGAGCAAAAGAAAAAGGAATTGCTCACGGAATTGGATAAAGTAAAAGACAACCAAAAATCTCCCAATAAGTCTAACTAGAGAGAGGGGTCGTATCAGCGGCAACCAACCCCTCAGATAACTACTCTTGCCACCTGTTCATACAGGATAGGTCAAAAAGGAGAAAACTTCTTGCTTACTCAGGCGCAGATATAAGCTTACTGCCAGCCAAGATCAAGCACAAGAATAACACTCCGAAGTCCCAATTAAATGCAGTAGATAACCATAGTTTCTCTGCATATGGAATTAAAAAATGCAAAGTAAATATAGGTTTTAACAAACCAATGAAATGGACTTTCACCATAGCTGATGTCAAATACCCTATATTAGAAGCAGATTTCTTAGCTTATTATGGACTATTGATTGATCTTAAAAATAAACAATTAATAGACTCCACAACCGGTGAACACATAAAAGGAAAAACTAAAAATTATCAAATAATTAATATAATTAATGTGTGCACGCAATCAAATGATAAATTCGTCAATATATTGACAGATTTTCCTGGTATCACCGAACCAACTTTTAATCCAAATCCTACATATAAACATGACACAGTTCATATAATAGAAACTGTAGGACAACCCTGCATAGCAAAAGCAAGACGCTTAGCTTCAGATAGATTAAAAGTGGCTAAGGATGCATTCGATAGAATGGTAAAAGAAGGAGTTTGTAGACCCTCAAATAGCTCATGGAGCTCACCCATTCATATCATCCCTAAGCCAGGTGGAAAATGGGGAGTAGTAGGTGACTACAGACGCCTAAATGCTCAAACAAAACCAGATAGATATCCAGTTCCTAATATCATGGATTTCAATATAAACATGAAAGGAAAAGATCTATTTACCAAAATTGATATTAATTGGGCTTTCCAACAGATACCTATGGCTAAAAACCATATTGAAAAAACGGCACTAATAACTCCATTCGGCCTCTTCGAATATCTTCGAATGCCATTTGGATTAAGAAATTCTGCACAGACATTCCAGCGATTTATAAATGGTGTATTGAGAGACATACCATATGCCTATGCATACATAGATGATAACTGCATATGCTCCAGTGGAGGCATTGAAGTGCACGAGAAGAAAGTGAGAACAGTATTACAGCGTCTGCACACTGCCGGTTTAACTATCAATCCCGGTAAATGCGAATATTCAAAACCAAATATTGATTTTCTCGGGTACAACATTACTTCTGCTGGAATTGCCCCTCAAAAAGTCCGGGTTGAGTCAATAATAAACTTCCCTAAACCAAAAATAGTCGCTGAATTAAGACAATTTTTAGGGATGACAAATTTCTATAGACATTGTATAAAAAACCCAGTGGTGGAATAAGACAAATTATTTGATTTGATAGAAACAAATAAAAAATGCGACAAAACTCCTGTCATATGGACAGAAGAAGCCAACTTAGCATTTGACAATTTCAAAAATATGCTGGCTAACGCGACATTATTAGCTCACACAGATGACAGTCTGCCATTATGCATAGCAACAGACGCGTCAGACTTTGCAATTGGTGCAACATTGTACCAAATTGATAATGATCAAAACCAGCCCTTAGCATTCTTCTCGAGGAAACTATCTAAACTGAGAAAAATTATAGTACGTACGACTGGGAGCTATTGGCGATAAATGCTGCAATCAGGCACTTTAGGCATAATGTAGAAGGTAGAACTTTTACTGTGTATACAGACCACCTACCTATCACACATGCATTCCAGCAGAGAGCAGAACATGCATCACCAAGGCAAATGAGACACTTAGAATTCATAGGCAAATTTACAACAGACATCAAGTATATAAAAGGGGAATTAAACACACCCGCTGATGCTCTGAGCTGAATAGAATCTGTCTCAATGCCATCTCAGTTGCGTTATGCTGAAATAGCCATTGAACAGCTAGGGGATGAAGAATTATTAAAATTCATATCTTCAGACAAACCAAGTCTACAACTGAGACAAAAAAGACTCCCTGGCACAAAAATCATGTTAACATGTGATGTGTCCCAAGGTCAAGAACTACCCTATATTCCACAAAAATATAGGAAAATGGCGTTCGACAGTGTTCATAACTTATCGCACACTGGACCTAGGAGTACAACTAAATTAATGACCTTGAGATTTGTATGGCCCAACATAAAAAAAGATGGCAACAACTGGGCCCGTGCTTGTCTAAATTACCAGAAATCTAAAATTGGCAGACACACGAAATTGAAACTTGGGAAATTCAGACATACTGACAGATTCAAACACATTCATGTAGACTTAGTTGGTCCTTTACCACCTTCTTGTGGCTATAAGTATCTGCTGACCATTATAGACCGAGCTACTCGCTGGCCCGAAGCAATTCCACTTACGGAAATGTCAGCCCCAACAGTGGCTGCAGAAATATATTCAACGTGGATTGCTAGATACGGTGTGCCCCAAAGCATAACTACAGACTAAGGTCGACAATTCGAAAGCCAAATATTCAACGAGCTAATAAAGACCTTGGGTGCTAAACACTGGTCCACCACCACTTACCACCCACAATCTAACGGGAAAGTGGAAAGGTGGCATAGGGCTCTAAAAGCCTTAATTATGGCACACGACACCAAAAGATGGATTGATAGGCTACCAATTATCTTATTAGGCCTCCGATCAGCCTTGCAAACAGATACTGGACATTCAGCTGCTCAATTAACACTTGGTGAGGAATTGCACTTACCAGGGGACTTTTTCTATGAAACCAAAGAAATTAACCCCGAAACATTAGTTCAAAATATAAAAGACGATGCAAGTCAATTTTTAAAACAACTGCAACTCATGGCAAACCTAAAACCTATTTCTTGAGACACTTAGCAACAACTACGCACGTGTTCTTACGAGAAGAAGGGATGAAAAAGGCTTTGCAGAAACCCTACACTGGTCCCTATAAAGTAGTGAATACAACAGAAAAAACGTTCACCCTACTCATAGCCGATAAAGAGAAAAAAGTCTTAATAGAGCGTATAAAACATGCATTCTTAAAAGCAGATGATAAAGTCAATGTCATAAAAAATTACAAGGAAAGTGACAAGGATACTGACATAAATATAGTCAAAGATCCACAAGAAATTGTCGAACAAAATACCGACACACAAAAGCTACATACACAGCCAGAAATAGTACAAGAAATACATAGCGATGTACCCAAACCAAATTTGGAAAATACGGCTGCTAAAACTAGAATCAAAAAAGTTTTCAGATTTGATGACAACGTACAAAAATATTACTATGATCCTAAAGTGCCCATAAAGCCCAAAAAAAGAGGCAGGCCCAAAGGAAGTTACAAAAAACGAAATCAAATTCCGAGTCGTAGATCAGAAAGGTTAGCTCAACAACAAAAATAACTAAACCAAAAAATGATCACAAATACAAAATTCACTCATACGAAAACCACCAAATTCCCAAACTATAGAAAAATAAATGGTTAAATAAAAAGCAAAATAAATTTATTCACCATCAACTCCTGCATCAAAACATAGCAGAATGTCAAACAAAAATTATAACATCAAAAAATGGTCATAAAAATCAAAAATAAAATCTTTCGCTTCCAGGATTCGAACCTAGACGCAGAGAAGAAAAATGCGAAAATAAATCAACTTGAAAATAAAAACATCTATCGTGAAATTCAAAATAAATTCACGTGTGTTTTTATAAAAACAAAAATCAGCTGACGAACAATGAGAAACGGTGCAACTGCGATGACACACATCCTTATAGCAGTACATACCACAACGTACGTTGCAATAAGGATATCGCACCACAATTCCTTATCACAGTGACCTATATAAAAGAATAAAAGTTCATTCACTCGAATACGTTGACCCACATAAAAGCACGTTGCAATTTAAATCAACGAATTTTGCATGTAGAATCTTCTACGTGGGAATTTCTAAATGGTGGGAAAATACTAAATCTTTTATGCTGAGATGAATTATGATAAACTCCACGACAAATTCGTACCAAATAAAACAGCCAAGAGCGATACACAAATCATTCGTTTGTCGATTACGCTCCAAGCAACATCGCATTCTAATTTCATGTAAAATTTGTTCAATTCGAACAACCATTTATTTCTGTGCTAAAATCGCTTTGAAAATTTCTTACTTTGTCTTATTTGACACTTGCAATCCTGAACAATGTCTACCACCAACTCTTCTGAACCTTTGCTCGACTATGAGGAAGCCCTCCTTGCAGAAGAGCAGGAACAGAACAATCGGGAGCATGACATCATGCTTTTCCAACTTTCCACTTCGGCGAGAAATCTCGCTCTGACTTCTAATCCGAGGCCTGAGGTCAGTTCAGTCTTGGCTGAAATGACCCAACCTCTTCCTCGCCACCTTCCCATTGGCGAGACCTTGGATGCTTCACAATCCATGATTACCCCCATGGATGTGGACCCATCTAGGAGCCTTCAGCCTTCTCGCTCCAAAATCACGGTCCATAGACCGGAAACCCAACTCCAGCCTTTCATCCAACAACGGAATTCTATTCCAAATATGAATTCCAGCAACTCCACCCAGGCGATCAGGCATAAAAATAAAAAGAGAGGAGCACGATCTTGTGGTAACTACAATCAACGGAGGATCGTCAACTATCATACGGGGACTTTCACTGGCCATGCCTTAGGCCAGGCCCTCGGAGACATCCTCTTTGGAGGAAATAGGTCATACAGAGGACGTAACCCCGCTGGACAATCATCAGTCCAATGTCCCCCCAACTTTTAGAGTATAACGGGACTTAGTCTTTTTGTGCGAAAATACTAGGGGGGAGTGGCTGTGGGGATGTTTCCCTCTTTGCCTCCTCAGGGCTTGGCCCTGTGTTGACAGATGGGTCACAGACCAAAGTCCGCGACCCTTACTAATTGTGCATTGCACATTAAACAGAGTACATCGTCTGTATGCACTCATACAGACAATGCGTTTCTGTGTTTACCGTTGAGGCGGTAAACTGAGGCAAGTGAGTATGTAATACTTACATAATCACTGACAGTATATGTGCTGCGGTCCGTATATGGTACCGCATTGCTTTTGGACGATTGCCCCAGTTAGGAAGTACGCTTAGTGTACAGTAAGACAACTTAAACCAGCTGGCTACCTGTACCGAGAAACAATTCGGTCGCCCCGCACGTAAACCACTGTCTTCCTCCTTGGGTTCCATGAACCCCGTGTAGGTAGCATCTACCTACAATTGTCAAACTCTATAAATTATAACGGACAGAAACAGAAGGCTTACGTCCACAACCTCACCAATTCCACAATCAATCGCTAATATTTAATCAAACTCAAATTTTCGAGGTCACTTTCTCGGGAGTCAAGTACAGTCATAAAAAGACACCTATCATTTTCTTAAATTTTCTTAAATTTTCTTAAATCAATTTGAAAATGTTATGAAAGAAATATTTGTCATGTTTTCTTATTCCTCTCACCAAAAACGTACTGATGAAATGAATAATTCATTATTGAATACCGTATTTATTCGAAAAACTTGATGTTAACATACGAAAATAATACCGAAGATGTCACTTACAACATTGAAAATGAAATTTCGTTGACCTAATGCAATTCTAATTTTGCCTGTCATATCGCAATGTCTATATCTACATATTATAAAATAATACGGGCTAAAAACTTTTGGAAACATTATCATTCCAAAATCATTGGACAGATTTGTATCAAATTTTCCAGAAAAAATTGTGTATTCCAAAGTAGATTTATGCCCATCGAGGAAGTTCGTAGCCTACTGAGAGTAAAGTCATGAATTTTTACCATCGGTGAAAACAGAAAATGGAAAAAACAATTCTTGAAACCCACGAAAAGGAGCAAAAGAGAATTTAAAAAACTTCCTCCTCGCTTTTTTTAAAGGCTGACGTCTACTGGTTGATGGGGTAGATATGATTTTTTTTCTCTCGCTCTGTTTTGGTTTTGTTTCAATGGGTTCCATTTGGGTTGATTTGGGTCCACAAAAAACGTGTTAAACCAATTACCTATCAGATACTACGCAACGGAAGCTGCGGATAACTGCTTATATCAACATAAAATTGGTTGAAAGTTTTCAAGAAAATGTAATAAAAAATCATTATTTTTATCAATTTTCGTATACCAGGTTTGGCACATCGATAATTTTTAATATCGAATTGAATCAGTGAAAGACAGCCGATTCAAACCCACTATGCAAGTTCAATTCAAAAATAAATTATTGAGTAATTTTGTAGGTATGTTTGAAGGTTAATTACGTACGACAGATGGTATTCTAATTCGTTTTAAAGAAATGTAACCCTAACATATAGGTCACTTTTTACTCTCCCTACAAACAATCAAGGGTAATGGAACTGAAACAGAAAAGAAAAACGAAAATGAAGAAACCAAAAACGAAAAGAGAAAAAAAATCAGAAAATGACAATACGGAAAAACGTTACGAGAATTCTCAATGAGCCAAATTTCTCGAAGTGTTATTTTCCATTCGTTGCTACTTTGTTTCTTTTTTCGACTCATTCCCAACTCGGTAGTCGATACGATTTTATTCTTTCTATCGTGACAAAAATGTAATGAAATAAATAAATGAAGAACTAACTGAATTACTAATTCTAGCGCTTAAAACTGTTGAAGTGTCAGCAAAAATTAACATAATCAACAAAGAGAACAAAATCTTCGTTCAAACTGCAGGCGTTTTCTTGATAACCGCTGAAAATGAACAATTTCAATATGTTGTTCTCCTCAGTCATACACTCATACATGAACTTTTTGCAATTGGAAAATGTCCATATTACAACGTTTGTATTAAGTGCATTGACCACCATTCAGAACGGTATATCCGTCAATCTGCATATTACACTGAGGATAATGAAGGATAGTTGGTGAATTTTCTGCTTTCAAAGGAAACGATCGAACAAATGACGAGTTTTGCCAGTAATGAAATTTCCAGTTTCATAGGTCCAATAAATTGTGTACGAAACTGTTTTGAAGTCGTCCTAATGGAACAATGAATTCGATTCAATCTAACAACTGGTGAAACTGTTTCTTAACTCGATCAAGAAAGTGGAAAAAATTACAAAAAAATCATGAATTTTTAAATTTTGAACTAATAGTCAGTACTGAAAAGCTTTTTTGTCTGAGATATCATCAGTTAAAAGCAAATCAAAATTTCATTTTTTTTATTGTTTTCTCTCAAATTTATATTATTTATAACGAATTTAAAAAAAAAACCGGTCGATAGAATGTAACACAACGTGAGTTGATGGATTAATATTATTATACCTAATTAATGAAACGTCGTGGTATGCTTATTGCATAATCAATTCGCCGTAAAAACGCATAGCATTCTTTATAATTCCCTATTGTGGACATTTTCATCATAGTGTTAACATGTTTTTGAGCAGAGATGTGGCTATTTCATGTAAGAGGTAATGTATCATCGTATTATCGCAGAAAATTTTTTGCTTTCGATTTCAAAAATTTATCTTTGGCAAAATATCTTACGAACAATACAATGTTAACGTTTCAATGTCGGTAATCGTCATAGTCATCATGATATAACGACACATAATTTATTATATGAGCCACTTTGGAACGCCATAGTTCTATTATTTCAAATTAAAAAATACATAAATAAATTATTGGTAAATCTCTCCTTCTTACTGTGGTCTTCTCTTAAGAGGGGTATAAGTATTATATCAAATTTCTATGCAAAGGCCGAACATACGGTTTACAACTAGTTCATTTGATAATACTTTAAGGCTTTTGCCACTTAGATGACCTAATCTTTTGTGCCAAAGTGTTTTAGTTTTGTTTATATTTTTCTTATGTTTTCTATTTATACCGACACTCTCACTATCTAGTTCTTCCTCAGATTCAGTATAAATCTCCTGAGGGGCTGCTTCCACTGCAGCATCTTAGAAATTTTGTGTTTGGTCAATGCTTTCCTTTTTACAATGTGGATTATTTGTTTTTATCTCAATCTGATCTTCGAAATTTTGATTGTGATCATCTATATGATCGTCCTGATCTACGTTTGAATGAAGTACAGGCATACACACAAGCTCCTGATAGACTTTGTCTTCATCATCTTCCACAATCTCATAATCTATGTAATACATTGAACCTCTCTTTGGAGTGGTTATGGTGATTTCACCAGTTTGTTTGTTGATTATGTCTGCATGATCTGGGTCAGTTATGATTTTAAAAATTCCTGATTCCATGATTTTAGCACCTGACCAAATATCAAGGCTTAAATCAGGATCATAATAGACTTCTTTGAGATGGATTGTAGAAAATTCTGCTTTAGAATTGCAGACATTGACGTACATTGATCCAACATGAGTGGGATTTACGAAGACTCCTTTTTTAGCACAAAGTGCTTTACGTGTATTGTCAACCTTACGTACATTTCTCAACTTTGAAAGGTTGTTGACCATATAGTCATCTGCTCCATTGTCTAATAACATCGTGTGTAATTGGTTTTTTGGGGGTTTGGATCTTGATACTGTTGGGGGATTGGGCCATTGGAATTCATCGTCGATCCTTTTACATTTGCTTGTTTATCGTTATTGGAGACACCATGCATACACTATGGGTATGTACTGGCATGAAATATGATGTAGGTACAAAACTATAGATCGATATATGAATGGGAAATCTCAAAATGTAAATTTCTTAACCATCTTTTCGTCTATGTTCATTTCCAGCTCGCCAATAATAATAAAAATATGTTCAAAAAAAAAAAAATACTCTTCTTCTCCAACTGGTAATTCAGATCCTTTGATAATTACAAAAAAAAAAGGTATGGAAACTTTATTGTTTGAGATATAATGATGATAATTTTTTTACAGTTGTATTTTTACTGTTCATTATATTATCGTTTCGTTATTGAGAAAAATTTTTTAAATATTTAAGTCTCCACCATGACTGGTAGAGAAATATGCCACGGGATTGAATAATTTTTATCACTCATTTAGAAGACCACCGTCGCAATACTCTTGACAAGCTGAAGTCTTTCCATTAATAATTCTTCAATTTTCTCCAATTACACTGGTGATTTTTTTTCATTTCTTAGAAAATTTTTCGAAAGTAATTAATTTCTTTCAATAATTCTCAGGCAAAATAATTATTTTTCTTGTACTTTACTCATTATAAATGAACTGTGATGCTTATTGCATAACCAATTCGCCGTAAATAACAAATTAATTTATTTCAACTATTTTAATTAATAGTATTAAGACAAATTCCGTTCCATATACTTATTCGTTAGTATATCACTTTTGAGTGAACATAAATAAATCGATGCAATTGTTAATGGAAAATTTTAGTAATCGTAATGTCCTCTAGGTGCTAAGTTATGCATTAGAATATAATTGCAAATAGCTTTGGAAGGTTTTTTCATCCATTTTCTCATTCTACTATTAAAACGCGGTATAAATTTCAATCTTACGTGGTAATATTTCAAATTTAGTTGTACATTTCCGAACTTATTACATAACCAATGTGCCGTAAAAATATGTTTTTGGTTTCCATGAATTTTGCAGCAACTTCCAACGTATAGATTTATTCGAGAAATATGTTAATAGTTGAAAATTATTTTTTTGCAAGAATTAACGTTCTTTAGGTAAACTAATACTGTGTACGATAGTAAAAGGCTGACTTTGTGAACGACTAATAATTATTATTTATTACAGGAAGGTTTCTGGGCATTTGCCATATTTATGATTTCTGTGCACTTTTCCAGTTGTCATATCCAATCTAATATTTTCCACCTACCCGTTACCACTAAAAGAGTATTACTAAAATGAGGTCGAACGCAACGTTTTCCATTACTTTTGCAATCTGATATTTATATTATATTATATAAAATAGGTGTGTTATTCGATGCCATGCTTATTGCATAACCAATTCGCCGTAAATACGTAGTTCTTGCTGTTCGTTTCTTCGTAGAAAATGTGCGTATAATCTTGTGTTATCAAAGAATAAACTAGATAATTTCATTGATTCATTGTCGATGAGAAGCCAAATACTTTTTTAAACAGCTTGGAAACAACAAAAAATCCTCTGTTGGAAACAAAAAATAATTTTTTCGAAAAATTTCTCACTAAGACATAATATAATATGCATAGTCGTGTTTTCGCTTAAATTAAAATCAATAAACTCACAAAAGTCACGATTTTTCCATTGAGGGTTTATACAAAACGGTAAATTTATACCTTTTTCATTCAGGAAAAAAATTCCATAAAATAAAAAAAGCACCTAATATAATATCGAGTAATTTGTTGACCGATAAATATATAGTAGATAAATAAATAATTTCTAGAAGGCGATTTGACTGCAGAAATTTTATTTCTTCTGCTCTTCCCTTTGTAATAGAGTTAGCCCATAAAATTGTCTTACATTCTGTAACATTCAATTTTTTATTTTACGCTACATTTACCCAACGAGTGACAGAGAAAAAGAGAAAAAAAATGTATGGTTGAGTAAAAACACACACGATAATATTAGTCTACGTTTGCTTTTATTTTCCAACCTTGAGGCGTCCAACATGCGAAAATTGACAGCGTTATATCAACTGATCTCTTTATAGTACTTTTTATTTTTCGTTTTTCAATCATAATTTTTAATGTCTGCCTGATGTGTCGCGCAATATGGTCGAGTAATAAACGAGTGGAGTTTTCACAATGATTCTTGTGCAACACTCAAGCAAAAAATATGTTTTTTGATGCCCTTTGAATGAACAAAAAGTAGCGAATTTCCGTAAAACGAGAAAAAATATTATTGGGCGCATGCGCACTTTTGAGTCAACTTTCTTGCACTGCTCAATACTTTTTCAGTTTTTTGTTTTTTCCAGAGTAAAATTATTAAGTTCAATATTTGATTCTACGAAAATTTATTGAAAACATTTTCTCTTGGATTTGGGGAGTTAGAGGAGTGAGGTGATGATTTAGTTGAAAAAGAAGTAGAATGAATTATTATTTGGTTTTAAAAGAAGGAGGTGGGAAGTTTTAAAAAATAGTGTGTAATTCGTGTGAATTTAGGTCATTGATACTCGTGTGATTTGCAACACTCGTATTAAAATCACAAACTTTTTTCCTTTGTATCACAAATAACTATTTCGGCTAAGTATGACGTGGGGTTTCTCTTCTCATGTTTAATGATTGCGAAGTATTCCTTGCCTATTACCTTTTTCAAATATTGCATTTGACTGCAATGCAAAACTGCGTGTTCATCGAAACGATTGAAATATTTTCACGGATTCTTCAAAATAACTTAATTGATAATGAAAAACAAGTTGTTTATGATCTTGAAGAACCAGTTAAACATTTTTCACTTCTGTAAAAAAAGTATTTAAATTATAAATTCTATTTTGTTTCTTCTCAAAGGATAAAAATATTTTTTGTTAGAAAACTAATGGAAAGAATCGTAACAATTATTGACTCGATCTAATTTCTCCTCTTAGAAATTTAATGTGAAAATAATTCAATTAAAAAACTATATGAAGCTAAAAATGAGAAGGTTCAAATGAATCTTTTATGTATACGAACAAACATATTTCTAAAAAACTGTTGAAGTTCAAGATCATTTTTTCATATTTTTTTTTTTTAAAGATCATTTTATTTTATTCCCAACATTGTTTCAAACTGACCAAGGTCTTACTGGAAAGGATAATAAAGGATCTATCATAAAATTTGTACTAACATTCTCAATTTAGATAGGTAATCAATGAAACACTGACTTAGATCGAAAAAATAAGGGGAATCTGCATGTACTTAGAGTTTTGTAGTTATGATCTCTCAACGAATAAATACACGATAAAATAATATTTACATCATAACTACCTGATTGATAATCAGTTCGAAACATCTAATTTATAGGTGAGTACATGTGCTTATAACCAATTTCTGGAATTTCCTAATTTTGACTCTTGTGGAGATGAAAATGGATAAACTATATTTACAATGATTGATTATTGAAATTATATAATTACTTTGAAAAAACTGCCCTTTTTCAACCTTTTTTCAAAAATTTTGCTATTGAGAGTCTACAAAATTAACTTTATTAGAAACACTAAATATTGCTGTGTACTATATTCATTGTAGATAACCTGAAAAACAATTCCACTTATTTGCCACTCAAGAAATTGCAAAACTTCATGGTAATGGCAATTTATATAGTATAATCGGTACTGAGGCTGATTCGTATTAATTCTATGAATATATACCTAGATATTATGTATACCCAACTAACATAGAACCTTCTCGTTTTTTTTAGCACTTTAAAAAATGAAGAAAATTAAAAAGTATATATATATTTCTCCGAAAGTTTATGCAGTCAATTTAACTTTTCAACTCAATTTTAAATCTCTTCAAAGCGAAATACCAGCTTTTTCGTTCTTCGAGAAAATCCTTTTTCTTGAATTCAACCCGAAAAATACCATATCAGTTTTTCTTCGACATCAATAACCTTCGTACCCGTGGTTACCACTTATGTAATTAAAAATACTGCCATTAATAATGAATTTCGACGTTCACAGTTCAAATCCTTTCATTCTTGCTTTCTGTATGTAAACATAGTTTTTATGAAACTTTTCCCAGAAAATGTTTCGAATTTTTCCCGTCAATGCCTTTTGGAATTCGAATAAATTCGATTTAATCCCAAGAAAGGTTTCATTTTCTTTGACTAGCCATTCAGCATTGGAATTTTTCCATTTTGAAAATCATTCGGTTCGGTGCCGAAATTGCCGACTTGGTTCACTTCTCGAAAAATTCCTTTTTATTGGTGGGAAGTTTATTCAAAAAATCAACGAATCATATAAAAATTCGGATATTGTTTTTTGTCAGCATGTGAGGTAAAATTGTTGGAATATTTCACAAAGTTGGAGTTTCATCGAATAAATTCATTACAGTAAGTATCGAATGATTTTGAGATTGAAATTTTTTCTCTCCAGACTATAAGAAATCCAGTTTACGTGCTAAACCATCGGTTTATCACTTAAATCTCACGAATCTCGGAGGTTGATAGTGGGAGCCTAGGCGGTCGACGACAAATATACAGTGTGTTGACAATTTTTTTAATTTATTTACAATTTCTCCATATTTTTGAATGCACTGAGGAGTTGGGCCCCGGAGTTATGCTTTCTGCACTAAAAGATCACAACTAAAAAAAAAGTTGAGAACCACCGTGCTGAACAATAACTCTTTTTGATCAAATTTCTGCTAACCCAGTTTTTCTCTCCAATAAAATAATATTTACAGTTTGAAATTTGAACGTGGATATTTCACAATAAAATTATTGAACTAATAAGCTGGGCACTTTGCACACACGACATGCAAGACGTAACGACATTAAAATTAAACAAACCCTTAAGACTGACATATCTCGGTTACAGTATGAGCCTACTGATTTAATAATAAGTATTAATATTCCATTAATTTGTCAACTAACCTAACTTAAAAGTTCATTTTTAAAAATTAATTTATATAACTCAATTGATTTTTATATCAAGAAAATATAACTGCCAACAAAGGGGTTGTTTTTCACAGTACAAATTCTTTCAGCTTGAAATAACTTCCGACCAAATATACGTATAGTGGGTAGTTAAACGAAAATAGGGTATTTAAGTAGAACGATTGTAGGTTGCGTATTTTATTCGATCAAACATTTAAATCTTTTTGTTCCTCACTATTTTTTATCCTCTTTTTTTAACTCTGGTGTGGTATAACCATAATACCCATTCATCCTACATCACTGTATCCCGTATTATATACTATAACAGTGTAACATAAACAAGAGTAACCTCCGGTATATTTTAATCGTTTTACAATCGTACTTTACTTAACTTGTTATCAAAAATGTTTGGGTAAAAAATCAATGGAACTTCAATAACTTAATTTTTTTATTATTTTTATTTTTATTAAGACGAATTTCGTCCCAGTTTATTTCGAAAAATCTGCCACATTATTTACAAACCCGAAACTTTAGCTGCATGTTTTCAATCCAATTCTAAAGGATCCATGCATTAGTTGATAGTAAAATTATGAGGAAATTTGTTCAAAGCAGATAGAAAAAAATAAAAAATGAGTAAATTTTTCAAAAACGTTACCTCATAATCATTTTACATTTTACTCTTAAGAAATAAACGTTTTCGCATCTATACTCAACAGAATAATTTGTTCTCACCAACACAGATTATTTACTCTCCATAGTGATGAAGAGTGAATACACGCATGCTTCGCGAATTCATACTATTTTAACAAAAACTTATATTACCAATATCTAGTCATGCTGTACGGATTCCAAATTGGTAGAAAAAATATAATATTTTTAGAATATGAATCCAGTCTGTTAGCCTCAACCGCACCAACGTAGTGTTTTATCGTTCGAATGGAGTGGCTCTAAACAATTCGAATTTCGTATACTATGTAAAACCACACACTTCCGTCAAAACTTCGGTCTACACTTTCACACTTCACGAATCACAATATTATCGAAGCTAATGCTTCGATTATTTTCACAAATATTCCAACGCCTTGACAGGATTGCGCTCTTAATGGATAATTCTATACGATACTAAATGGCTTATAGGTAAAGTGATTGTATCTGTGCATTATTACCATGTATTTCATCTTACATTGGGCCAGAATTGAATTTTGTCTTGGCAAAAACGAAAAAATAAAAATTTAATGTTACAAATTAATGATGGTAAAATTATGCGTATCTTTTCCCTACTGACGTTGTCAAATGTTATCTGAAACAAGTGTTCAGTTTTGCAGAACTTTTGTTTCTCGAGATAAAATATCGTTTATTTGGAAAAAATGAAAAATTTATGATACCTATGCAAGTAGATAGGACTATTCGGTTTTAATTTCTATTACACTGCGTAGCTGTATCTTCGCACATATGAGGTATAATATGTGTAATTTTACCAGTACAATACAGTAATTCTAGCTGGTGTAGTTTTCACTTAATTTCAAGTGGTTCCACGATTAGCCTATATTTTTCTACCTTCTCTTGAAATGATTCCATTTGAGGAGAGAAAAATACAAACCAATCAGAAAGCTTCACGATCATCTGATCTGCAGCTTACTGCATTTGGCTGATCATGTGAGCTTTTTTGTTTCTTCTTGTGATAGACTTCTTGGTGTAAATTACTGTTGTTTTTTTTTCGATATTATACTTTGCAAGCGTTTTGTTTTATTTTGTTTGATTCCAAAAAATGTTCTCGTGAACAATTTATTATGGTCCTTTAGGCACCAGACAATTGCGTGCAGTACATCTTTGAAAAATTTGTTGTTGCACATGCCTTCACTTTTGTTTCAATATTTCATTTCAAATGTTTCAGTCTTTAACTTTTCAGTTTTTCATGTTTCATATTAATCATGAATGTTCCTTTGATATAATATGTCATTTGTAGGTACCATTTTTATTATTTATTTAACTATTCATTAATGCTTCATTGGTTATTACAAAATGAATCCTATTATTTGTACTACCTACCAATGTTATGAATGCTCTTATAATACCTTACATAAACCTTATTTGAGACATCATATGATTGCCAATCATCTATGGGACAAACTTCAAAAGTTAGATGTTCAGATTGTCATTTCGTAGGCTGCAGTAGAAAACAGTTGATTTATCATCTAACTACAAAGTATAATCTGGAATTTAAGGAAGAATGTTTGATTTTCGAATCCAGATATGGTAATTTATTAATTCTAATTTTCTAGCTTAACAATTACAATAAATTGGTATGAGTTGAAATTATATTTTATTATTTTCTTCACCCAGAATTCTCAAGACAATGTAAAATAGAACTAGATGAATTTGTTTACTGCTATTTTTTAATAAATCTGTATTATAAGATCCAAACCAAAAATGGAATAAATCAGTAAACAGAATTTCTAAAAAATAACTAATAAATAGATTCTATTACTTCAAAGGCACCGATATACGATGAAGAATGTCAATGCTGAGGGACTGGACAGCAGATTTATAATAATCTGAAAGTAATAACTAATAAATACTTATCATGAAAATCAATATTAATACTGAGTATTTAACTTCATGTATAAACACTAAAAACTGAAAAGTGAAAAATAGTAACATTTGAAATGAAACATTGGAACAAAAACAAACATACATGCAATAAAAAATTTTTCAGAGCCAAATGTAAGTACTGTTGCAATTGTCTCATCTTTAGACCTTGGTTTTGTTTTATTGTTAAATTACTAATACCTATGTAATGATTTATATTAATTGTAATATACTTGTTTCATCTAAAATGTTTCTCTTGTGCCTTTTTGTGACAAGAATATATGGGCTATGAAAATAAAAATAATATTTTAAAAATTTATCCAACAAGATCTAGATATAGGGACTGGAATCATTGAAGTTGGATCTAATTCAAAAATTTTGTCATACAAATCAGAGGAATTTTTACAATACTGTAAACCTTGCTTAAGATGCTTTTTAATAGATGAGCTCAACAGTGCATTTTAACAGGCAAAGCTTAATTCTTATATAGAAATTGAAAAAAAGATCTCTAAATTCTTGAAAAATCAAGTTTATTGCCAAAATATATAGGTACCTTATATTATTTTCAATAACTACTAAAGATTAGATGTGGATTTTTCTGTTGAGAACGTTCATAAAATTCTTTTAAAAATTCTTTTCGTAGAAGAAAATGTTATATTGGCGCCTTACTCACATGAAGCAAGGAGCAGTTGCTCCTTAAACTGTCATATGAAGTGTTTCTCCACATGAAAAAAATTCTACAAAACCAATCAAAGGGTGTAGTAAAAGGGTGAAGTGGGGGGTCCAAAAAAGAGTAGGATATAAAATGTCAAAAATTTTGTCTCACTCCACACTGGATTTAGAAACTTAAGTACCCTTCATCCTGAATCCACAAATTATTTATAATTCTGACCAACTGTGGTATGCAACCCCAGGGGAACATATCCTGAGGTAAAACACTCCACATAATTAATTCAATGCTATGAAATAAACCTACACCTCGAGTGTCATCATCAACTATATCTGATGGCGATGAGAATCTTAACCTAGCCCTGCTCAGCTATCCCAGAATTTGTAACACCACAATTTTAGTCATGCAGCTCGATTAAATCAATAATACCAAACGGCTGAATGTTTCTGAGAAGCTGCCATTTAGGGAAACTAGGGAGCAACAAACTCCACGAGTAAATAACCTAGAGTTTAGTCCATTGCCACGAGTGAATTAAACCATGATATTAGAAAACATCATGTATTGAAAAAAATGTTCTCTGTGAGAAATCACCCAGTAGTATAGCAGCAAAATATTCTGACAATAGGAAATTCTAATATTATTTACAATGTAAAACAGCAGAAACTACCAAATAAATTATGTGATAAGCTAAACAAAATATTTTCAGAAAATACGAAGAGACATTGCAACTAATTTCTACAACTTGAACTATCCGACTGGATTATACCTGGTGCGCAGACAGGTAATCTTCATTTTCTCCTTGTCGTTCAATATTTTATAAGTTGGGTCATAGAAGTTATTTTTTTGTTTTTTTGTTGTTTTTTTTTTCACTCTTTCAATGAGATGTGACGAATTATGTTTGGTAACGTATCAATCTCAGTCCATAGCGAGTCAATATAGCGTGTCAATATAGCGTTGATAAGTAATGACGAAAAAAAGAGCGGACTAATATTAGTTTGAATGTTTAAATTACCTTTCCATTGTCAAACAGCTTATCGTCCATCGACCAAGTGAGAACAGCTTGGGGTCTTGACCCCACCGACTCGCAACTAATCACGTACTCTTCTCCAGCGATTAATGCCGCTGGTCTCCATCTTAATTTCACTGTCAATGGCCGCACTGAAATAATATATAAAACGTATTTGTGTTTACAAAATGACGTTAGCGTCCGTGGGTTTACAAATTAGATATATATATATATATATATATATATATATAAAAAAGAGCGAGAAAATGAAAAAGAAGGAAAATCCCTAAGGAAGAAAACGTATTGGCGAAGAGTGAAAGAAAATATTCACTACCGCAAAAGCCGCTTAATGTTTTTCCTCCTCTGGTACCTACATAACCAAGTCGAGTGGAGTCGGGGCCACTTACCCTTCTGACTAATTAGCTAACAAATACGACGCCTTGACTGGCACGCAATGCGAACTTCTATCATAAACATGAAAAACTGCGGACCTATCATAAAAGGCTATTTTCGCGGAGAGAAAAATTAATACCGATTAAAAAGGATGGCGAGAAGAAAATGAGGTGATTATTCCTGCATGGAAGAAACGAAACGGTTCCGAAGCGAAGTATTCATTGTGTTCCGTTTGAGGAGGACTTTCGTAATTAAATGAATAAAAATAAAATAAAAATTTTGAGAAGACAGTGTTTTGAAGTTTAACTGAAATTAAGATAATTGATTATATTTTCTGAATGAATGACAGTTAACGATGCGAATTTTCCTGCTGCAAGTACACGCCAGAGATTTGCATTCGTAATGCTTGTTGCAGTATATACTCACGAAAGTGTCGCCAGATATTTTTGCAACAATACATTTTTGAAATTCAGGATCCCAATATGATAATTATGTGGTGTTTCTAATCAGTGTACATTCTTAGAAATAACATAATAATATCTTCCATAGGGTGAATGTTCAAAGTTTAATTCTTATATAGAAATTGAAAAAAAGATCTCTAAATTCTTGAAAAATCAAGTTTATTGCCAAAATATATAGGTACCTTATATTATTTTCAATAACTATTAAAGATTAGATGTGGATTTTTCTGTTGAGAACGTTCATAAAATTCTTTTAAAAATTCTTTTCGTAGAAGAAAATGTTATATTGGCGCCTTACTCACATGAAGCAAGGAGCAGTTGCTCCTTAAACTGTCATATTAAGTGTTTCTCCACATGAAAAAAATTCTACAAAACCAATCAAAGGGTGTTTCAAAAGGGTGAAGTGGGGGGTCCAAAAAAGAGTAGGATATCAAATGTCAAAAATTTTGTCTCACTCCACACTGGATTTAGAAACTTAAGCACCCTTCATCCTGAATCCACAAATTATTTATAATTCTGACCAACTGTGGTATGCAACCCCAGGGGAACATATCCTGAGGTAAAACACTCCACATAATTAATTCAATGCTATGAAATAAACCTACACCTCGAGTGTCATCATCAACTACATCTGATGGCGATGAGAATCTCAACCTAGCCCTGCTCAGCTATCCCAGAATTTGTAACACCACAATTTTAGTCATGCAGCTTGATTAAATCAATTACCAAATATGGGGTACCATTCTTTCTCTTGAACTATTGACACAGTCGGTTGGTAAAATAGGTAACTTAAGAGTGACCGAAGTCTGAACATGAATGAATGAAGTAAGAGGGAAAGAGACACCGAGGCAATGAGGGTGAGAGTGAATTCAAAAGTGTAAAAGTTTGTTAAAACTGTACAACTGACCAGCAAAGTTTAACACGTCTAACATGGAGTATAAAATGTAAGAATCAAATATTTTTTCTCTAATAGATAATTAGTTATCGCGTTTAAAAATAAATTTTCTGCCGAATAACACTCAAGTAAATATTCATCACATTCGATGAACACTGTATAATTTTAAATAACCCCGAGAGGCAGTTGTGATGGTTGAAAAAAATTTTTTCCCCAGAATATAATATAAAACATTCTGTCAGAAATTGTGGTGTGCTAAATGCCCAAAAAATTTAAAGCTCATCATAAACATCAGAAATTAACAAAGCAAAAGTCCAATTTCAATACTGATTTATTTTTGGTTCCAACGAAGATAAATCCTACGGTAAATCTTACGCGTGAATCATAAGTTGGGGAAAAAAAGAAAAAACAAAAAAGGTGGTTAATTTTTTTTTGATTAATTGTACTTCTTTAGTTGAAGGTTAAGTAGCGAAAATTATTTTCATCAAATGTAAAATGTGTGACGTCCGAAATGATTATCACATGATTATTTGAAAAAATTAATCAGAAAAGATAAATAATCAAAAGATGAAATTTTGAAGGACAGCCTAAGATTGCAGATTTCAATAAATACCAATGTCTTAGATCAGAAGGGGAAAACAATGTGAAACGGGCTTGCCTACATGCTACATAGAACTATGAGGTCTTGCATCATGGTATCTCACACAACTCTCCGTAATTATTATTTAAAAGCCTTTAGTTCGAAAGAAAACAATCTTCTTCTACAGTTTAAATAATAAAAAACTTAATCATTACAGTTACCGATGCTGTGACCAGATATTTTAAGGTTTTACACTCTTGATGTTACAAATTTGTTGATGAATTGGTCGTAGTAGCCATGACGATGTGATGTTAATTAGAAATATGTTTTTACAGTTTTATCTTCTGGGTTTAATATCGCGATTGTAATATACGATAATAAAGAACACCAAAGGTAAAAAGAAAATTCCTGGGAATTTTATAAAACTATAAACTCGCACCAAAATTCTTGCTACTCAGGCATAGCTACATTCAACTACAGATTACTTCGATAAAAAATAATTAAAGAAGAACTCTTTTTAACCGACGATTTCCTTGGATGCATATTTGCATCACAAAAAAGGAAGACTGGAGAAAAGTCGAAAACGTAGTTTCGATATAGCATCATTCCAGAGAAAAAATAAACCATAAATCTAAAAATAAGTTCATCTAAAAAATCACAGAAAAAAAATTACCGTAGGTAATCATTTTAATGTAAAAACGTCACGAATCTATTTTATAAAAAACATAATCACTTTTTTACTTTTTTTTTTTTGTTTTTTGTCTGAAGAGTATTATGTAGAGCTTTATTTTTCTTCGAAGTGAGGAGACATAATTTTTATCATTTCTTCGTTCTTTAGAATATTATGTTACTTACATTCTTTTCGATGGTTCACAGTTACACTCACAGGAATAATTATAGAATTAGAGGTCGTCCCCTTTCGATATTCATATTCGGGAATATTAAATTTTTATTGCAAAGCAGCTACAGAAAAGAAACATATATTGGGAAGAGTGACAAAGAAGAGACCTGGATCATTGTTTTCTACATTTTTTTCGAATGCAATTCAATATCACAAAACTATTGGTGAACAGGTGCTTACCAATTAATTTTATCTTTCTTTAAACAATTAACAATTTACGTTAAATTAGGTACACATTAGTTGTTTGGCCAGTTAAAAAAATCTTCAATTAATTACAAGTCAATCGATTGTTTTCGTATATACAACAACCTACAAGTATGTCTATCTAATTTTTGTAAAAAATTTAATTTTGTCGTAATTTTATGAAAACTAAACTGAAAAAAAAAAAAAAAGTATAAAAAAACGACAAAACTTAATCGTGAATAGAGGAAAAATCATCGTGGGTAATGTTTTATAAATTACAGACAAACTTACGATCACTGATACTCATCATGTAACTTTCAAGACTGCTTTAAACTAAGCCTAACGAGACGTGACCTTTTTGAATTTTTTTTTTTTGTGCTCTCTCATTCGAAGTTTAATAGTCAGTAGAGGCGAATTTTGGCGAAACAAACGGGTCCATGAATTTTTAATTCGAATTCTCGGCTGACAAAAGTTTTTAGAGACAAGTACAGAATTTTCTATAACTAGCTACCACCTAAAAGTCCGTTGTTGAAGTTTGACAGAGGAGAACATACGAAAATACGTAATAATCCGAAATGAAAAAGTTCCAAATTCTGACCGTGTGACACGAAACATGAATTTTAGCCAACGAAAGAATAATTTGCGTAGTCTGGGTGGATAACATTCTAAATTTTCGAATCAATCGAAAGGTTTTGATTCAAACAAACAAAAAAAAAAAAAAAGTGTAGTCTAGGTGACATAATTAGTTCTCAGCGGAAATTAGAAGCAAAGTTTAAGATTCTTGTTGAATTAAATGAATGTTACGTTGTTTCGTTAGATACCTACTTGATAACACTGCATAGGACCATTCGATAGTTTGTCTCGAAATAGTTTTAAGACTTCATTCATCTCCATTCACCATTCGGTACTTATCCATATTTCGATTAATTTGCGATGATTAGCATTGGTTAGTTTTGGAACCCTACGTAAATTGTCATAATGATGCTTTTTGCTTATTTCGCTCGATAGCTGAAATGGTTGAGGCATTCTGCATACACCAGTTTGGTACACAATTATTTTAATGGAAACTTCAAGACTAAATTGATGCATGCAGTCATTACTTACGTTAAAAACAAAACAAAAAATGTAAATTAGAGATTTTAAATTTCAAAGCTCCAAAAGTATTTGGCTTAAAATAAATTGTTTGACCTTGTAAAACCAATTAAAGGTATTTGACACTTTTGAAGGCGATAATTATTTTCGCCAGTAAGTAAATTCTAGTGTTACGATGTGGTATTTTTCCTACGATCTAGAAACAATAATAATTCTGTCCAAGTTGAGAATTTGTTGTTCAAATTTCTCCACGACCAAAAGCTGTTACTGAAAATCATAGGTCAAGATAGGGACTGAATAGTATTTTTTTTTTTGTCAGGTTACCTATTATATAGTTAATGCAGCACATTAAAATGGAACAATGCATAGCCTAGTTAATTTTAAATTAAAATCAACGCCATATGACTTCCAATTGGCCATTCAAAATTTCATATTCTAGCATAGCAATGTTCTCGTTCGTATTTTGTCTGCCATTTTTTCCAATTCTTAATGCTATAATGATTTTAAATATTAAATCATTTCCTTACGTGTTAGATTTATCTCCGCCAGATTATATTTCTCATTTTTTATGCTCAAGTTAAACACGAAAATAAAAATCTGCTTCAACCTTGACTATCCTATACTATAATACATACAATAATTTGTAAGTATTTATGTATGTATGTATGTATGTATGTATGTGTGTTTGTATGTGTGTGTGTATGTGTGCATGTGTGTGTGTATGTATGTAACCCTATTCTGAAGAACTAGACTAACAATGTTATTGAAATTTACAGGAAAGATGTTTTTGGGTACAAAAAACGATCTAAATAGGTCTCAAGTTTGAGAAAATTCATTGAACAGAAATATGAGCACCTCAATTTATCCATCAGCGCAGTTAGCGATAACAACGAATGATAAAAAATTCGCCTGACTAAAAGTAACGAATAGGTAAGGTTTTATTATCCAATTTTGGTAGGCCTAGGCTGCCTATGATTACTATGATTTGTGACTAATGAAGTAATGAATTTATAGTTGTAATCTTCAATTTTATTCTCGAGAATTGAGATATGTTATAAAAATATATTTATAAAATTCCCCAGCTTGAATTAAATTAATAAAATTTTTGATAATACCCACATACGAGCTTTACTTGGTGAACCAGGTACTATACATAAAAGATAAACTTTTTTGTTTTGTTAAATAGGTAGGTGTGGGGACTCACTGGTATGAGGAAAAGGGGCTCGGACCCCTCGACGACAGTCGCCGCCCCACAGGGCAGGCAAATTATTCGTCTACATGACGTTAAACAACACAAAATTTGTTCGATCGTAATTACCTGTATGTACTTGCAGGTAATGTACGAGTACCAAATTGTGACACAATAAGATGATGTCACAATTCGTACAGGAACCAGCCAGCCATCTCTTATCTTGATAGGGGATGATGCAACCTCGCCGTTCTCACCAACGTACGTATTATCCTACGTACAAGTGTTTGTGTGCGTGCAAATAAGCCGTATATAAACCACCCGAATCGGCTCTAAAATTGCCAGTGTTTGGTCTGGTTCTGGCTTGCCCGTACTTGTGTACAAAGTGGTTGAACACGCTTAAATTCTGTAGAATTTCCTTCTGGTGAGAATATCTCTCACAACAAGGTATTCCACAGTAGGTACCAAAATTGAGAATTATTTTGATTTTTTCGAGTCTAACTAAATTATTTCACCTTTATTTCTGTTGACTTAGGATTTATGTGGTAAGGTCTACAGATATACAATTTATTGCAGGAAACAATAAAATTAAAACTATGGAGAATATGCCAAAAAAAAAAAGGCCCTTATTCAACCACTTTCTTTTTCAAAAATACATTTTTGGATGTCCGTTGGATAATGGTCGAATCAGCTACCATCATCCTTGAGCCTAAGACGGTGTCACATTTGATTTGGTCGATTAGTTTGATGCTCTCACATATGATCGGAAGATTCCTGATTGGAAGACCACTGTCTACCAGACCCCATTCATGAGCCGATAAACAACTCAACAGACTAACCTCACAATAATAACTCCAAAATTTATAACTCACCAACGGATATTCTCCCACTTTTTCCCAGCCAAAATGCCCTCAGCGACTCAGCTTCTAATGCCAGTTGAAAAATATAACAGACAGAGATAGAAAAAGAAAAATCTATTTTAATAATACGAATTGTTTTTCAAGATTTTATAACGCCTAAGGCCGTCGTGCGTAATCTACATCAAAAATACGCACTTCCGAGCACACCGTTCGTTGAATTTCCACCAGCGCTCAGCGAGTGCATTTCTCTAGTGGTATTCGTGGAAAATGCAAAACTGCTTCACCAACTATGGTACGTAGGTTGTCTGTGCGTTATGTTGAAAGTGTAAAAAAAATTGAGAAAAAAAAAACTCTAACATAGCAAAAAACGCTAGAAAATTACGGTTTTCTAAACCAAAAAAAAACTAAGTAGGTAAATAAATAATTCAGTATTATTCGATGAAATTGAATTATATGAAACTTAATAAATGATTGCTTGTCGAAGAAAATAACAGCAAGAGTGCCCCGACGACAGCTTTTTTTTCCTTCTAGAATACAACATTTTTTTTTTGTTAGCAATAACTTGAGATTTTTTGAATCATTTTTACACAAGACATTCAAAGTTGATTAAATAGTTATTTGTGACACAAGTGCAAAAAGTAGGTGATTTTGACACATGTGAATTTTGTGGCATGAGCCGAAGGCGATAGTGCTGAAGTTATACGTACGAGTATCAATCACTTACTTTGCACGCGAATCACATACTATTTTTTGCAACAGGCCCCCTTAAAAAAAAATAAAATTGTTTTTTTAGAACAAAATAATATTTAATAACTTTGCTTTTTTTTTTAAAAAAAATCTTCATACCTTTTCACTCTCCAATCCGAGAAAAAATTATTCATAAAAATTTTTTCGGAGTCAAATAAGTCCCGAACTTAATAATTTTATTTTGCCTTGAAAAACAGAAAACTGAGAAAGTAGTCGAGCCATGCAAGAAAATGATCAAGCCGTGCGAAAAAGTCAACTCGGAAGTGCGCATTCACCTAACAATATTTTTGCGCGTCGTTTTGAAATTTACTACTTTTTGTTCGGTTTAGGGGCATTAAAAAACGTTATTTTTCACTTGGGTTTTGTAAAAAATATACTTTTCAATTTGTTGGAACATAATGTAATTTAGTGAAATTAAATAAAATAAAAAAAAGAAAATTATTTGGAAGTATGGTGGGTAAATGTCATTACGTTGAAAACCAAGTGTCAAGGAAATTTACTATAAAGTGAAAAAATTAAAGCGTATTATGAAGTTATAAAACACGTATGCATGTTATTAAATGATTGCTTGGCAAATTAAATAAAAACAAGCCAGTTTTCGACCCGATTCTTTGGTTCATCTTCACTTTATGTTCTTTTCTTAACAATAGTTCGAGATTTTTCATAAACTGGTAAGCCATTTAAAACAAAATTTTGTCCATTGATAGAATATTATAATAAATTCAATGTCTTTACCAAATTTCGTGACTATTGGTTGAAAATTATGCAATTTAGAGTCATTTAAGCCCCAAAAATGAAACATAATAGGATGTAATAGGAACCATAAAGGTGATATGAGCCAAAATAATGGCGTTAACCCTTGTCCAGATCCAAATAAGTGTACTAAATTCCAAGACTATAGGATAACTAAGTTCAACAGAAATGTGTATGTATTGAGACATCTGAAATCCCACAATCTTCCCCATGTCACCACATGAAATCGACCTTTATAAGTATACTTAATTGAGAAAATGGCTCACAAATTATAAATTTGTATTAATACTATATCACAGAATTTACAAATCAAGCATCAATACAGACAAAGTCCCATTCTACAAAATACATATATTAACAAATTTTAATTGTAGACTTTTATGCAGGGTGGTGACATGTAGATTTTTAATACAACCAGCGATGAATCAACAGACCTTATCTCCCTAACTGTTCACAACTTTAGTTTTATTCTGACCAGTTAGTCTTGTTTTTGACATGAATGTTTTCCGTTTGTTGTAAATGTGTTATATATTCATGACATAATACAGTCTTAATTTGACATTTCAAGTCCTTTTGTCTCCATTTTGGAGACTTTTTTTACCAAAACTTATTTGAAAGGTGAACACTGTTAATAAAATTGTTTCCCATTTTCCCCATAACTATTTTCGGTTTCCATTCTGGATATACTTAATTGGAATCTGTTGGTTCTTTGGACATTCAAAAACCATAAGGTTATATAAAAATAAAGAACTGCACACCAAGACTATGTTCTATATAACTGTAAGTAACTTTCCTTGTACTAAAGGTGAATTGTACTGATGAATTGGCCTACTTATAATATTTGCTTTTAAGAAATTACCTGACATGTTACATAGGCCTTGGGAGCTTTCACTAATAGGTTGGTAGCTTGACTGTTTGGGCTGACTTGTGAGTTCTCAACTTTACGGTTTTTCTAGACCTCTAGATATACTTTATTTTGTGAATTCAAACCCTATATTTGAGATGTGTGTTTGTTTTTGGACACTACAGTATATAGAATAAAAACCCTGAAGTGTTACTTAGGAGCGCTTTGATTTGTACAAGCTCTGGATTTTTGGTGGCGTATAGGTAACACTATAGAATTCGTTGTTACGGCAGAAGCAACAAACTTTTTTTCTTCATGTCTGCGTATAGCCGTGTGGATAGTGGCGCATGCGCGTCAAATAAAAGGGAAAATATTGGTAAAATAATTTAGAGGAATAATATTGTGAAATAATTTTGACAAACGAATTAATTTTGGCCGGCTTTTACACTTATTATAGTAATATATATATATATAAATGAATTTCAGGTAATGACGCCAAAGTTTTTATAGGGTTATATGACGAAAAACGAACCTACACTCACCCCTAGATTTTAATGCAAGATACATTTTTTAATAAGTAGATTTTCTTCGAAAAAACCTACATAAGAAAAGAAGAAAAACCTGCTAAAAAGGTTGAGAACCCGTGCGCGAAACGACCAGCACGATTTAACATATCGAAAGCATCGTACGCACAGCTATCCGGCCGTTTCATGCGGCGAATTTTAAAAGAAACCCGATCTTGGCATGCGTATTATTGCATTATGTTATTACCACGCTGCTGAAAATCAGTCCAATTGACAAGAGGTTAACGTACTTGGTTACGTATTAAACCTTTATTTTTTCACATTTCTTTTCTCTTTTTTTTCGTTCTTCTTTTTTTTTGTACTATTTTTTTTTCACCCTTTGCCATTTCATTTTGTCGTTTTTACTTATTCCTCGTCGCATCCTTTTTCGAACCAACTCTCGTTTGTTTTTTTTTTCCCTTCAGATGGGATGAAATTATTTCAAAGATGAGAAGTAACATATGAATAAATAAAGAAAGAAAGAAAAAAAAAAAACTTTATTCGCATTATAGGTATACCTACGTGAAAAAAGAAATAATTATATTACGCTGTTACGTAGGCTATGGTAGGTAAGTACTTACGTAATAATTCTAAACGAACGGTTTTTTGCGTGGGAAGCACTAGATTTGTATTGCTAGCTTGACATTTAAAAGTCGAATTTAAATGAGTTCGTCGCAATCCTTGCATTTCTATTCTGTTTACGATCACTTTGTCGTTGCTTTCGATGCGACCGTCGACTAATTTGTCGTTCACAAACCAATTCACTGTCGGTAGTGGTTTTCCTGCACAAAAGAAAAAAAAAGAAAAAAAAAAAAAAACATAAACATAAATTTACATGTGTTTACACGCAATCATAGTTTCTGCAAAATGCAAATTCTTCGACTCGATTGATCGCAGGAAGTTAGAACTAAACTTGAGCAATTTTTTTTGCTGCTAATAATATTGGGAGGAACCATGTTTTTGGTTGTGGCGGACACTTACCCCTTCATTGCTGGAATGTTGTAGAGCCAAGTGTCTGGGGCGTTGGCTGCAGTGGGGCTCCTGCAAATTGCTCGTGGGCATCGTAGTCAGATAAATAAGTTGGGCTCGATGGGGCAAAAAAATTCTAAACCTAAGGTTTTAGCTGTAGACTGGTTCTATCAAAACAGTTGGAAAACTTGAGAAGATCGAATTTGAATCCAATTCAAGTCCAAGGTTTAATTGTGACGGCTAAATTGTAAACATATTCTTCTCACACAGATCAAAAATAATCTTCGCATGGTAGCAATTTTTGATAAGAATCTCGTTACAAGTCAAACTGTGTCGCAACCGAGTTGCAAGATCTATCTAAATATAACTTATTTACATTACTTGGCTTCTCAGATTGTTTAATAAAAACGTAGACTATGGGAAAAATCTAAAAATTCAAATATTTTCTCTAAATTCAAATCAGTAACTTCATAATTACTATACCTACTTAATAACATATTGGTGACAACCAATTTAAAACACAGGGGTGCTAACAAACTGAGATAATATTGACGTAGGTTATCATAACTGATATTTCACTTATAATAAAATTAACTGTATTTCCACAACTATCAATACCTATAAACCTAGCAACTGATATTGAGTTTTTAACTTAATTCAATCATTTATTCTTAAAAAAGTAAGAAATTGATTGAAATTCTTGATCGTTTCTCTAGTTTTCTTTTCTATCAGCTAATGTTTTTGCAGTATTTTTTTGTATTTCACTTCGTTTGAACATGAGTATGTCTATTATTTTGTATCATGACCATCAATAGTACACGTCTTGTGATACACGATCTTTCAAGCACACAGATATTAGCATTTGAGATAGTTAACATTTATTTGCTCAATCTAGAACCTACACTTTTCTTTCAACACCTAAACAGTGCTAGTACTACTAGCCTATCTTTTGATTCAATACTGTTCAAACTGGCTTTTGCCTTCCTTTTTAAAATGCCATGTAAGGTGATATTTTTATGGGCTGCAATTGATATCTTCCTCGGAACTGACCAATTTGACGAGACGATTGATACTCTACAGTAAGTTCCACTGGCAAGTTTGATTGATACATTTTGAAGATATCCTTCAGGATCTGGAAATACAGCAACTATTCTACTAATTGGCCATTTCATAACAGGAATATTGACTTCTTTAATGATACCTGGAGACACTGCAAGTAGGTGTGTACCAACAAGGAAATCACCAGGTGTAAGCACGCCAAATGTTCATCAGATTCTTTACGATAAAAAAGTGGTCAAGAGTTTAAAATGGTTTCAACTTGGCATAGAATGGTGTTCAGTTTTTCATAGGTGAGTGTCCGATTACGAGTGGCCTTTACTAGTAACAATTTGCCAGATTTAATGGCCGATTCCCACAAACCACCTTGGTGTGGAGCACGAGGTGTAATGAAGTGCCAATCAATACTTTCACTGGCTGCAAATTGAAGTAGTTTTGATCGATCATGGTACAACTGATTACTGGCACCAACAAAGTTTTTACCATTATTGCTGTGGACGTGTTTTGGGAAGCCTCGACGAGCAACAAATCTTCTGAATGCCTCCAAAAATTTGTCAGACGACAAATCTGATATAACTTTGATATGCATGGCACGACTGCTGAAGCATACAAAAAAGGCAGCATATGTCTTGTTGTATTTTATTGAACGATGTCCCAGACAGCCAACTATGAAAGATCCGCAGAAATTGATGACTACATTTGTGAATGGGTGTGCTGGAGTTACTCAAGGGGATAGCAGTTGACCCATTATTTGATAACCAGTGGAAGTATCATCGAGTGATAAAAAAACTTTGCCATTCCCTTAAAAACTGTTCTAATGAGGTTTCTTATTATTAATGTTAGTGAATAACTCTCAACTCTGCATAGGGCTTGTTAATAAGTAGGTAGATAGTCTCTGAATTGAATAATTTTTATACTTCGTATCAGTATTAGTAAATGCTTTGATGATATTTTTTCTGTTTGTTTTAAATTCCGTCATAAGTATGCAGAGGTAAGTTTAAGAAAATTTTCTTGTCTTTAATTCTTTGAAGAATTACTGATAAACTGGGAAATGTTGAGGCTTAATTTGTTGACCTCGAAAGAAACGTTTCAAGTATAGATATCTACACCGACCATCTACAAAAGCCTAGAAAACAGCAACCAGAATACCCCAAACCAGTATGCTCAATCTTCGCACTCTTCAGTGAGTTATCTTGGTTGAATTTTCTATGAATTTAAGTTTTGTACTTTATACAACCTTCAGTAAAATTAAGTTCTTTGATATGCAAAAACTTGGAAAAATAGTGAAGTACTTATAATCACTAGGCAATCAGTGAGTCGCCATGTTAAAATGATTATGTGGATCTGTCTCCCATCCTGATTTACATTCTTACCACCCTCTCTCCTCTTAATTTTCATGGAAAATTTATGCGAAAAATGTTGAACCTCTGACGATATAACAGTGTATTGGTTCTAACATACAATGATTTTACCAAATTGTGTTTTCAATGTCATTATAATAAGTAGTCAATTGTGGAAAAAACTATCCTCTTTGAAATGTAAAAAGTTTTGTGACCATTTGGTGAATGGATTTTCGATAATTTGAGCTAATGAAGAAGCCTTTACAGCACATTTTCTGAGCACAATAATTTCTGGAGTCAGAAGGATTTGAAACTCGTTCACACATGAAAATCATTGTAAATATTTGAATTGTTGGTCATAATTATCTTAAAACAAATAATATCTGCTTATTTGCCGTAAACAAAATTTTAGAGAAGGCTTCAGTGAATAAAATAAGCGAATACCGCGAGAATTGAAATAGAACACGAAATCGTGCCTCGAATTGGTGTTTTTGAATGGTATTATTTGTTGTCTTCAGGATTAATTACACTGATAACATCAGATTAAATATTTTCTCAGCTTCTAACACCTCAAATTTCTTGTTCTTTTTCTTATTTTATTCCTTGAAAATTCCTCTTTAATTTCATTTATGACGAACAAGTAGCTCTTGTTTTAAGACAGTTAGAATCAAAAATTCCTCTATTCCCATGCTTTTCAATACTTTTCATGAATATTTAGCCACCCAGTGGGATGAATGATAAGAGCTATGATGTAAATGATACTGCCTTATACCGTACTGGACCAGTAAATCTCCGTAAGCCCAATGGACTTTTTTTTGTCAAGACATGTCGGCGTTAAAGTAGGTAACCAGAGTGTACTTTGTGTGTACTTTTAATGTTTTGTGAGAATTCATTAATTTAGAATACATTCAATAAAGTCATCCTTTAAATTCACAAGGATAGTGTATATAAATGTAAAGTACGTCAAATGACACACCTTGGTTGCCTATTTAGTGTTGACAGTGACATATCCAACCAGCTAGGGTGTTCGTGGAGTGGACACTAAAACTCCTGGTGATGGTAAAGTAGGTTGAATACATAAATACTTAGTTGTAGCTTTTAGGTAAGTTGACCAAAATGGAGAACAACAAGAATTTTTCAGAAAAACTGGTATTTTCTTCCCTTCCAACTAAAATAACTCAAAAACTAATCGAGAAAGAAATGAAAACCAAAATACAAAGCCTTCCTAAAAGAATGCATTTTTTCAACATTTTCCATACTTAATAATATTATTATGATTTTTACTCTACTTTTTTCCAATGACTTATTGGTATGATCTGTTAAAATATATACACTTACAAAAAAAATTTGAAAACAAAGCTGAAGCTGGGTATGCGGCTACTTTAACATGTATGTAATCAACCTACTCTACCATCACCACCACCACCATCAATTTTGAAGTCTACTCTCTCAATATCCTGTAGTGCAAGTGCGCCAGTTTATAACACCTTAAGAAATTTTTGAACTTCAAAATGCTGTATATTGTTTATCAAATGAATAATGTCAATTAAAATGAACTATTCCAGTATGATTTTTCATAAAAAATCCAAAAATTTCATTGAAAATCATTTTGGACTACTCTGAAAGCTACATTCTGCAAAATGATACCTAAAGGTAAGGTTCATTAGTTTGCATCATTAATGATTCAGTTAGCAACACTTCTTGAGCCAGTTTGAAATGTCAATGTGCAAGTTTACAACACTGTCTGTACCAGTTTGCAACACATCCAGAAAATCAATGATCGAAATAGAATTCTCAGTTTGTATGTCATTTTCAGTTTCTCAAAATACAATTAGGGTTGAATCATTTAACAACACACAGGATAAAAAACTTTTTTAACAATTACTTACCCCCTGAATGTTATATAATTATATTCATTTATATAACTATAATAAGAATATAATTATCTGATAATGGTGAAAATGTCAGAATAACCTAAGTATTTTTCTTGCATTCAGCCCTTAGGTGCCCTTAGCATGGTCTTTTCCAGCTTATTTGGAGAGTATTTTCAACAAAAACCAGGCTGAAATGGAAAACAAATCTCAATCAAGTAAATTTGTCAACTTAAACAATGCGTGTTGCATACAGGCTGGTTCCATTTTTAATACACTTTGCCAGTTTGTAACACTTTCTTTCAAATTGTCGCAAATTGAACATTGTGAATATTTACGTACCAATATGTAACAATTGCATTTCAATAAATTAAAACATTCATCTGCATCTCCATTTGTTTGATATCAATATTCTAGGAGTACTCGCCATCTTGGAAAAAAAATTTCATCACGAATAATATTCACAATAGTAACTCCTACTGAAATTGTTGTCTTCATCCAGCACTTTGAATTCAAATAAGAAAATCAAGGCAACTGAAAAAACTGCAATGAAACATTGGATACTGATTTATTATCAGTTCCCAGTCGCAAATGAAAAGTAGAAGTTAGATTTTTTAGATTTCGTATCAACCTCTCTTTCCGAAGAAAAAAACAGAGATGAATTATTTTCGCAGAATGAAGCCTTATTTTTATCAGTTGAATAAAGCCAACAAGATTAGTGTTGAAAAGTGGTGCACTCACCCTATAGTCGAAGCTACCGTTGAATGTGCGAACTAAAAATTTCAAGTTACACTTTTCGCACATTCACCGAATTTCGGTCTTTTACCATAACATAATATTGTACATTTAGGTATGTTTCTTTTTTCGAAAGGTGGATTATAGATTTATCGCGATTGTAGGATGCAACAACAAATTGGCACGATCTTCGCCCTCAAATCCACAATCGTTGTTCTCTCCAAATAGGAAAACCCTTTTTTTTTTCTTTTTTTTTTTCATCCGGAATTACAACGTAAAACCGCCAATAGCAATAGAAGCTATTACGAAGGAACCGGAAATTATTCATTTCCCGTAAGATTATTTTGTAAACGAGAAAGCGAAATTTCGTAATAATTTCACGTGTTCCTGTCACCTTCGATCCAAAAATTTTCGTGATATTCTTCACGCAGTCGATTGGAACGCGTTAAAATCACGAAATCGACAAAAAAAAAAAAAAAAAAAATATTCTTTTAACCACTGCCAGTCACGAATGAACATTATTTCCCATATAATACGTATAAACCTTTTTGCTCTTTCGTCCTCTTTTTCTATCCTTCCCCATTTCTCTATCCTTCTTTCTCGCTCGCTCTCCTTAACCTTTCCTTCGTTTCCTCGTCGTATTTCTCTTTCGCAGTATGTAGGTATATTTGTATAATATGTATATAGGTACTCACATCAGTCTGTATCTCTCTTTTTTCTGGAACGTTCGCCTATATATTGCACCAAATTAACTTCGTACGCCTATCTAACATGCAATATAGGTTGTGAGATAGCCGAAGAAATTTAGCTTTAACATCTCTTCGAACGACAGACTATTCACATACACACACACACACACACACACACACACAACATACGCTGTTCTGATAGTTGGATACAGAAAAAACGTTTTCATTCTTTCCTTCACAATATAAAATCGATTTTAACGAGAGAGAGAGAGAGAGAGAGAGAGAGACAGAGACAGAGAAATAACGATAATTTATTCTTTATCTATCCTCATCGATTTGAATTACGATCTGCAGTAGTCGTGTCGTCTTTGCGTTAAAAGCGTATTTTGAATTACCGTTTTGTTTTTTTTGTTTTTTTGTTTTTTCGTTTCATTCTTTTTTTTTAAACTCTTTTCGATTTCGTGAAACGAATACACCTCCATCGTCGTTTACACTCTTTTATGCCCAATGAGTGGAAAAAACAAAAATTTCTTTGGAATTTTTCCAGCTAATAACCACGAAAGATACCTCTATATACGACGATAACGACCGCATAATACGAAAGTTGACTTACAAAAACCTGTGGGTATTCGTCGGAAATTTTTGACAACAGTTGAAAATTTTTCACAGGTTAATCTTGTCGTGCTATCCTTCAACGGGTGAGCACGGATCATTTTTCCTGTGCAGTACCCATTCATTAATTGGGTACCTAGATAAACTTTAACGTTTCTTCAATTGTTTGTGTAAGAATTCCCCATAAATGTACATATTCGGGCCTGGAGAATTTTATTAGTACCGCATTTTTCCGGCAAAGACACTATTTATGTGAACGAAATTTGTCGACTCGTCGTGCAAACCAAAATCGGGACGAACTTATTTTAATAGGTAATTTTGCTGAAATGGATAGGTATTCTTGAATCATTCTATCGAGTAAGTAGGTATAGTAATCTACACCTTATTCTGGCATCTACGTTTTGGCTTATGACAACATAAACGTCAACAGTTGAATTCACGTGGACTTACAACGCTACTTAATAATTCATGGCAACTTTTGGAATTATTTTTGGTGTTCGTAGCAGCGAAAACGTTTAGAAATCCACATAGGTAGCGAAATTATTTGAGATCAGCTGTTCTCGCAATCCAACCCTAAATAAGAGTGCTTCCGGTGGGGTCCATTTAGTTCTTTGTCTTATGAATGAAGAAATTCATATTGGCAGACCAATTTTTGGGGTTTTTTCAATGCAATTCTAATGCAACCAGGGATTGAGAAACTGAAAATGGAAACCAAATTTCTTTGAAACGAAAACTATATTTCGAAAGTAACGGAAACAGAAAAACTCTGAAATGGAAACCAAATCGGAAACAATTAACCACTTATTTTCAAGACCAGTAATGGAAACGTAATGGAAACAAAATGATGAATTGTTTCTATTTCTGTTTCTCACGTGAATAATTTTTGATCTGGGAGAAAAAATTTGAAAAAATGTCGAAAAAATATCAATTTTTCTGGAAAAAAAAAAAAAAAAAATATCGACATACCAATAGTTGAACAGGATCTGGAAAATTGTAAATGAATTAAAAAATTTTTTTACACAGAAACAGAACTCAAAATGGAAACTGTAGGAAAAATTTTTGTAAAACCTGGAAGCATAGTGGAAATTGAAACCAAAATGATGGAAACAAAAACAAAAAATAATAAACATTATGGTAAATTTCAGAAACTCAAATAAGTAATGGAAACAAAATAAAAAAAGGTAGAATTTCTCAATCCCTGAATGCAACAATCAGTTTCACCATGGAAAAAAAATCTGCTTATACGACAATTTTGGCTACTAGTTTCCAATTATACCCCTACAGTGGTATTAAACCCAGTTGGTTAGATCCTAGAGAAACAAATCGTAATACCAATGATTTATAATTCCAGAACACATTCAATTATCTGAAAATCTAATGAAGTGGCGGGAGTCCAGCCTAAACCTGCACAGATAGCCAGGTATTTATTTAACCACGCTTTTAACCATGCAGCTGAAACTAAAAATTCACCCGACTAGCCTATATGCTTCGAGAAACTCCTTTTTGAGAGGAATGTTGCCCACAGTCACCATGAATTTAACCAAGGATTGACCCACTGCCAGTAGAAAAATTAGTCCATAATACGAGAACTTAATATCATGAATTAATAAAAAAGTAAGATAAAAGTAAATCAATGTTCATTCAGAGAGAGAAGAATTTAGGACGACGAGAAAAAAAAATTACAACACAGTGTTAGTCCTAACGAAAATGAAGAAAGCACGTCATGTAAATATCCAAATCCCATCAATTTTTTTTATATATAAAAATTAATCCAAAACTTCATCAAAATATTAACTAAATCAGGAGAAATAACATATAATTAAAAATGTCCTCTTTACAACCACAGAAATGGTGAAAAAAGTAACCTTTCAAAAAGTCACGTATTTTGGCTTGTTAACATCTCAAATATAAAAATCAATCCAATAATTTGGGAAGACTCTTGAGAGACGACAAAAAAAAACCAAACACTAAAAACTTAGCTTATTGAAAATTTAAATTCATTAAAAAATATTTGACCTCTTGTTGAAGGTGAATAATTTTTCTGACTGCTTTACGATTTATCAGCTGATTTTTAGGAAAATTTCTCGTTGAGTAGATGAATGCATGAAATATTTTTAATGAAGTCCGCACAAGATTGTGTCTTCAGAGAGATATTAAAACAACAGGCTTTTTTTCTGAAAAGTTTCCACATTTAATTACTGTGGAATACCTTGTCGTGAGAGATATTCTCACCAGAAGAAAATTCAACAGAATTTAAGCGTGTTCAGCAACTTCGTACACAAGTACGGGTAAGCCAGAACCAGACCAAACACTGGTGATTTTAGAGCCGATTTGGGTGGTTTATATACGGCTTATTTATACGCACACAAACACACGTACGTAAGAGAATACGTACATTGGTGAGAATGGCCAGGTCGCATCATTCCCTATCGAGATAAGAGATGGCTGGCCAGTTTGTGTACGAATCGTGATATCATCTCATTGTGTCACAATTCGGTACTCGTACATTACCTGCAAGTACATACAGGTAATTACGATCGAACGAGTTTTGTGTGTTTAACGTCAAAAGGACGATTATTTTCCTGCCCTTTGGGGCGGCGATTGTCATTGAGGGGTCCGAGCCCCTTTACCTCATACCAGTGAGTCCTCACAGCTACTCCCCCCCAGTTTTTGCGCTGCAAAAATGATCAAAATGCGCAGGCCTGGGGGGACTTGCGGATTTATGAGTGTCTCTTCTGGTCTGCCTCCCACTTGGCTAGTGCGCTTCCAACAGCAGCGCCGACGCATTCATATGATTGCCTTCTTGTGTCGGCTTACGCCTGGTATTGGGCGCAACTGCCTTCTCCCCTACGCCTAGGTGGACAATTTTTTGTGTAGGCGTATGGGTGGTAGGAGGGAGTGAGGGGCAGCAGTTGCTTGAAAAGTAGTTTTCTTTGCATCGAAGAGTTTGAAGTCTCCGATGCTAGGGCGGCCATCTTTGCATTCTCGTTTGCTGCAATCTCTGCCGTGAAGAGGAACTTCATCGGTTCCCTGGTCTCTGCGGGCTTTGACTCCAATTTTGGGGGTTCAGGAATCAGGGTTGGTTCCGGCGGTGACTGGGGAGGAGAGACTATTGGGGAAGCGGAGTTGTCATCTCTGGTAGGACTTTGTCTACAGGAGGAGCTGTGTCCATGAGCAGCTCCTCCTCTATACGATTCAGCTCCGTTTTCTGCTCGATTTTCCGGTGAGTTTGTGAGAGCTCAGCAGTTCTTCGAGCAGTCTAGGAGGTGGCGGACGTCAGAATGGTATCAGTTGGCAGAAATATTAGAATAGGTTGTTGAGGAAAAAGGAACCAAAAATATTATTTCAGAAAACACGTCCAAGATATTTGGAATTCTGAAGCAGGTGAATTTACTGCTGTTTTCGATTTACCATTACAGTTTTGTTTCATTATTTTCACATCTTCTTATCACTATGTAGAGGGGATAGCGCTTAAAATTCTCAGCCGTATGCAAGTTTTCCAGTTAAGTTCTGATCGGTTTAAGCAAAGTTATGCCTGAAATAAACTCATAGAATATATTTTTTGAATTTTTATTACAAAGGAATCTCCGCTTGTGACGTCACAACGTTGAGATTATCTTTGTGTTTAACGGTAAATGCACGTTGCGATGTTTATTTCCATATCGCACTTGGATTTGTTTATTCCTGTAATTTTCTTTTTGTTGGCATTCCTCGTTTGATTATCTCTGGAGTTTCTTTTGTCTCACAAAGTTCCAATTTTCGTCGCATATTTTTTAGCGGGTTTTAACTTATGTAGCGGATATTATTTTTTCGGGAGTAAATTTTATTTTCTTCGCATTAGCCTCTCAGACATGCGAGAAGGATGCCTAGGGGCCTGCCGCTTTTTTGTGGGCTTATGGGGGCCTCCGGATCGAATGTTTTAGTGGTAACATCGTCCGAAAATCTTACAGACTTTTTTGATGTTTTCTGATGTGAATTATTTATTTCACATTTTTCGACAGATTTTTCTGTGTTTGTTGGTGAATCCGTCTGGATATTTTCAACGTTCTCCCTCTGCAACACTTTTTATTCTTTTATCGTCACTTACCATGTATGCAGGCTTCAATCTATCGATTGAAATTGTTCGAGGTTCGCCTGCAATGAGTATCACAAAGTTTTTCTCATCTCGTGATACTACTTTGTAAGGACTGGCATATGGTTTCTCCAGCGCAGATCTCATTTTTTTGTCTCCAACACAAACGTGTGAGGTATTGGCCAAGTGTTTTGAGACGTAAATCTTGGGCTGGCCATAGCAAGCTGCCTGTTTTAGGAAATTGTTGGCATCATTTCTTATATTTTGTACTATGATTTCAGAGCTAACTTCCTTCAATTTCGTGAAGAAATCCCCTGGAAGGCGTAGCTCTTCGCCGAACGCTAGTTGCGCTGCAGAGTGACCTGTATCCGTTTGTAGGGCAGATCGAAGGACTAAGAGGATGGTAGGGAGTACTTCTACCCATCTCTTTGTATCATGTGACATGATAGAGGCTTTGAGGTCTCTATGCCATCTCTCGATTTTGCCATTGGCTTGAGGATGGTAAGCTGTGGTATGACTATGTTGAACAACAAGCTTATTAGACAGCTCTTTAAAGAGCAAGCTCTCGAATTGCAACCTTGGTCTGTAATTATGACTTCTGGTACGCCATACCTCTCAATCCAGGTATCGTATAACCTTGCAGCCACTGTAGGGGCTGTCATCTCGTGTAGAGGGATTGCTTCTGGCCATCGTGTTCCCCTGTCTGTTATCGTCAACAGATATCTGTGTCCTTGAGATGGTGGCAATGGTCCTACCAAGTCCATATGTACAGTTTTAAACCGCTCCGTTTGTTTGAAGGATTTGAGGGGCAAGTGAGTGTGTCTTCCTACTTTGGATTCTTGACAGTTCAGGCAGCTGCGAGCCCAGTTGTTGCAGTCAGACTTTATTTGTGGCCATACAAACCTTGCCAAAATCATATTAGCACTACATTTTAGCCCAGTATGTGACAGATTATATACACTATTGAAAGCCAACTTGCGATATTTTATTGGTAGAAATGGCGTATTCTTACCTGTACTGATGTCACATGTTAATAAAACATCAGTACCCGGAATTTTTTGCTGACTCAATTTGAGAGTAGTATCATCGTTTGATAATAACTCTTGCAATTCTGCATCCTTAAGCTGTGCTTTAGCTATTTCAGCATAAGGCAATTGGACAGGAGCCGAGATAGCTTCGATTCTACTCAAGGCATCAGCTGGAGTGTCAAGTTCTCCACTTATATACTGAATGTCGGTAGTCAATTGACCAATATAGTCTAATTGTTGCGCTCTTCTCGGCGATGCCGGTTCTGCTTTTTGTGTGAAGGCATATGTTAGGGGTTTATGGTCAGTATACACAGAAAAACATCTACCCTCTAATTAGTGCCTGAAAAGCTTCAATGCAGCAAAAATTCTGAGCAATTCCCTATCGTACGTGCTATAGTTCTTTTCTGTTTTTGAGAGCTTCCTCGAGAAGAAAGCTAGTGGTAACTTTTTGTTGTCTTTGTCAAGTTGGTACAGGGTTGCACCAATAGCAAAATCAGATGCATCGATACTCACTCATAACGGCAGACTTTTGTCTGGATGAGCCAATAGAGTTGCATTTGCCAGTGTATCTTTGATTTTCTCAAAGGCCTGTTCGGCTTCTTCATTCCTTTCGAGTGGAGTCTTGTCTTTATTTGTGCAAACAGCTTGCTTTGTTCAGCTGCTGCGTTTTTCATGCAATGTCTATAGAAGTTCACCATCCCCAAGAAACGCCTAAGTTCAGCGACATTTGATTGGGAAGTTCAATATTGGCTCTACTTTGGTCTTCAGGGGGGAAATGCCTTTGGTCAAGAGTTTGTAGCCGAGGAAGTCAATTTCAGTCTGTGCCTATAAGCTTTTGCCTACGTTGATAGTAAGCCCGGCAGCGTGTATACGCTGTATGACGGCTCTTACATTCTCCTCGTGCTGTTGCTCACCGCCTTCAGAGCATATGCAGATATCATCCAAGTATGCGTATGCAAACGGAAATTCCCTAAACAGTCCATTGATAAATCTCTGGAAAGTTTGTTCTGAGTTGCGAAGTCCAAACCGCATTCGAAGGTATTCGAATAATCCAAAGGGGGTTATAACGGCTGTTTTTGGTACGTCCTGTTCGGTCATAAGAATTTGGTGGAATACCCAGTTGATGTCAATTTTGGTGAACATCGTTTTACCCTTCATATTCACATTGAAGTTCATTATATTGAGGACTTTGTAGCGATCAGGAACTGTTATGATATTTAAGCCCTGTTCCCTTCAACAATTTGCCACTCTCCACTTGCTTTTTTGGTCATGTGGATAGGGGAGCTCCATGAGCTTTTTGAGGGGTGACATACGCCCTCCTCAATGATGCGATGGAAATACTCCCATGCTGCTTTGAGTTTGTCAGGCAGTAACCTTTGTGCTCTAGCATGACATGCTGTCCTTTGGTTTCTATGTAATGAACCGTATCGTGTTTGTATGTAGGATGCCTGCAAATTGATGGTTGAGTGACTCCAGGATAGTCAGACAGGATCCGTAAGAGTTGTCCGTTGACTTTTGTACAGCTGGATATGTTTGTGTCCAGTCTGTAAGCATGCGTTTTTCATCCATACAATTTTTAGTTTCACTATTGATCAGCTTGCCATTTTTGAGGTCAATGATCAGGGTATCATGTGCAAGGAAATCTGCACCCAGGATCGTGTTTGGAACATCGGCAACTGTGAAGGACCACGTCATTTTTTCCTTAAGTCTGATGTAAACTTTGCTGGTCTCAAATCCGTGGGCTGGAAGGTTTTGACCATTCACAGTATGGAGATAGTATTTCAGAGGAAGTACTTTTTGGTTTTTACTTACTGGCAATATACTCAAGTCTGCACCTGAGTCTATCAAGTACCATCTCCTATTTGTCCTGTCCTTAACGAACAGGCAGCATGAGTGTTTTTCTAAGGGGTCTTTGGCCACATAGATGGCCCCTTGTTCTAGTTTGATGCCTCCTTGGTGTAGGATTTGCCCCACCATTTGCACCTGTTGTTGCATTTGGTGGCCTCTGCGCCAAACCTGTTATGGAAGAAACAACTCTTTTCATCCCAATTTCGAGACTAGTTTCTGAGAGATGATGTACGTGGCAGAGTTGAACTCTGACCCCTGTTGTTGGAACTCGATTTTCGGTCTCTGGACCAGGACTGTCATCCACTGCTATTGCCATTGTTGTTGTTGTTGTTGTTGTTTCTTGATTTCGATCATTGTTGCAAGCTGCTATTGGATTTCGTTGAGCTTTGGCTTTTGTTCTGTTTTACCTCATTGGTCAACTGAGCTATTTGGGCTCGAAGTTGGGCGAGTTCTCCAGTCTCTGCAGATACTGCACTGACCACGGGTTTTGACCTTGTGTATTCGAGTGCATTATCTGCTGATTTTGCAAGGATATCAAGTCTGTGGAAGTATTTATCACGGTCGAACCTACGGCGGTTAGGCATTGCACAACACTTTGTGGAAGTTGTTTGCAAAATTGGTTGCCTATGACAGAAGGGGCTACTATATTGTCCGCCTTTTGTCTCAATTTCACCATGAAGATTGAGGGTTTGTTGTCCCCCATCTTCATACCACCCATCACATCATCAATAACTTCGTTCTTTGTTTTACCGAATACATTTTTGATCTTCTTGACAAACCAGGCATATTTATCATCTTCTGTCGAAGGGCATTCCATAATTTCCGGAATGTGGTGGATTATCTGTGGGGGCATGCCTCCACAAATGTGGAGATACCGCTGGTTCTGAGTTATATTTTCCATCTTGAACCTGCCTTCCAATAGAGTCAACCACAAGTCTACCTCATTGGGCAGAAATTTGGGGATCTCTATCCTCCGTCTATAGAAGTGGGGTTTTGCCCTGGCTGCAATTGCAAAAGTTACATAATCTGCGCCAAGACTTAGGGGGTCAGCTGTGGCTGACTACTACCTCCCTGCGATGGTTGTGGGTTTTCCGTTGGTGGTGGGACTCATTGCTGTGTCTTTATGATGACAAGCGTATTCCACAAAACTACTTCTTTCCTTGCTGGTCGAAAACACTGGCTCCTGTGTTTGTAGGACAGGTTTTTTTGGGTCAGAATTTTGGCTTAAAGTTCGACCGCTTCTCAACGTTTTAACTGCTAGTTGTTCTTTATTTATTGCAGTTCCCAGTCGTTCTAATTCTGGGTGTTGAGGGCCTTCTTCCAGATTTGTTAAATTTGTGGAGTGTCGAGTCGAAGTTGATGGAGTTGGGGGATGAGTCCAACCTTCTTCCTCCAGGCCTCCTGTCTTGTTTATCCTTGTTTATATATTTTAAGGAGAGGGGTATGAATTCCCACTTCAGCAGACTCTACTTCAACAACCTAAAAAGGTGTATTAGTCTGCAAAAAAAAAAAATTTTTGTATTTGCCAAGCAAGGGAGTTTCTCCCCAGCGCACCGCTCCAAATTTTTGTAATAGCACAATGCGCCTCAAGACACCTCACGACATAGCCAATAATCACGTCGGGGTCACCACTGTGGAATACCTTGTTGTGAGAGATATTCTCACCAGAAGGAAATTCAACAGAATTTAAGCGTGTTCAGCCACTTCGTACACAAGTACGGGTAAGCCAGAACCAGACCAAACACTGGTGATTTTAGGGCCAATTTGGGTGGTTTATATACGGCTTATTTACACGCACACAAACACACGTATGTAAGAGAATACGTACGTTGGTGAGAACGGCCAGGTCGCATCATCCCCTATCGAGATAAGAGATGGCTGGCCAGTTTGTGGACATCATCTTATTGTGTCACGATTCGGTACTCGTACATTACCTGCAAGTACATACAGGTAATTACGATCGAACGAGTTTTATGTGTTTAACGTCACAAGGATGATTATTTGCCTGCCCTTTGGCGCGGCGACTGTCGTTGAGGGGTCCGAGCCCCTTTACCTCACACCAGTGAGCCCCCACAATTACGTTTATTGGTCAATTTTGTACCTAAAATTCTGCACAAGAGCTCATGTGACTCGTATTTGCAACCTAATGCCCAAAAAGCAGTATCTATTTCGAAAAAGTAGTTTGACCGACAAACTATGGCCTTTCTATGGTCACTGATGGCCGTTATCGAGTAACGGTCATGTTGAAGAAAACCGAAAACAACATTTAAAAAATGCTTACTTACTAACTTTCCTCATATCAAAAATAGAATGACTGCCGAACTTAGGTAAGTAATTTGTGACCTAGGTACTAAGACGAATAATACAATTATTCTTCTGATGATTAATGAAACAAAGTTCCTATTTCGCAGCCATCGGCCAATTTTCAGTGGCAGCCGCAGCCGCAACAATTTATTGAACCCCTCATTTTTGTGCTCATTTTAACCGACAAAACCATAACCACTAAACAACCATCTTTGCAACATTTGCTCCTTTCTGGTGTGGGTAGGTAGGTATACTATACATGTACACGATTTTATAACTTGTTATTCAAAAAAACGTTTTATTGCGATGTGAAAGAAAAACAAAGACAGAAAAAAGAAAAAGAAAAAAGAAACAATGTGAAGGAAGATGGTGAAGGAGAACAAGAAAAGGCAAATTTAACGTTTATATTAGCGTACCTACGTACAAGTGAATAACCAAAAAATTTCGTTCCACTACATAGTATGAATATTTTGCATCTAGAATACGTGAATGAAAAAAGAAAAACATAACTATAGGTGTATAATATGGTTGAAGGAGAGTTAACACGGAGCACTGAGAAGACGAGAAGCTAAAGAGTGAGAGAGCAAGTAACAACGAAAAAAAAAAAAAAAAAAAAAAAAAAACAATTTACACCGGTGCGAAAAATTTATGCGCGATTTCGAAGAAACTTCGAAAATAAAATAAAAAAAAAAACAGAACTAAAAACGGAGAACTGAAAAGGTATGAAGGGGGTTCAAGTGTTGTGGAAAAAAACGTGGGAAAAAAAAAGCAAAAAAGAAGAAATTTGTGAAAATATAGTTGTAAGGTAACGCGCGTTGCAACAAGAGGGCAATCATTTTGGCAGCGTGAAAGAATTTTTGGGGAGAATGATGGTGTAGACTCCTCGGTGGAGGTGGCGCCGGTGGCGCGGGTGGGGGCTTGAGAAAACAACAAAACGAAAAAGTTAGACGAAAATCATTCCCGTAGGAAATATTCATCGTGTTTAATGTCAACGAAAATGGGGCAAACGGCGAAGGGGTGGAGAGGTTAAAAAGTAGCAACGCGTACATAAACTGTGTGAACGAAGAGTAGAGTACCAGAAAAACAAATAATACTGACGCTGAAAATACTGTAGAATAAAAAAAAAAAAAAAATGGAAAATCGTTGAAAAAGACGAAGAAACATAAAAAAATAATAATCAACGTAGTACACCTACGTAGGTATTCGACATTATAATATTTTTGGAAGGGAAATCGTTTGTTAAAGTTTAACAGCAATGACTCCGTAGGGGCTGAACTCGTTTTTCACCGAAGGTCTTTAGGGTGGAATTAGAATAAACAGTTAAAATTTTATCGTAGTGTAGTACCACATTGATTCTTCTGAACTCATTATGAATCGAGTTAATATATTGTACTATGCAGGTATGCCGGATGAGCGTTCTTCTGTTTGAAGGTTCGGTTCTTGGATTCTTTTCAATTATGAAACCTCTGAAATGTGTCACAAAGCTGAATGATTCTTGTGAAAGAACCTTCATTTGTGCGGCTTTTTTTTCAACATACGAACCCTACTTTTTTTTTAATCAATTTTATAATGTCATACCATTTTTGAGTTTCTTTGTAATTTTATGAGATAATTTTATGACACCACGAAAACTTTTACAAAATATTTTTCTAAATGCAAGTTTGGAATATAACTTTTACCCTACATTGTAGGAAGAAAAGTCTGAATCGAGAGAAAATGTTCTTCTCAGTATCAAATGTTGAAGCCATTATTTCATCCAGATCTAGCTTCAATGAATCAGTTTAGCCTATCATCGATGTACCATACTATATCGTCTAACTGGTGGGAAAGATAGTCAGCCACTTTACACTACATGCCATACATGCATCAGAGAGACAGCATTTCCCTGCACGTGTTACAAAAAAGCGTTTTCAATATTATCGACTCCGCAAGTAATTTTGAATTTTACAATTTTCGAATCTATGAATATGAATAGACAATACAGTTGACAATGAAGGAAACGAAAATAAAGGATTTTTTTTTGCGGAGTGTAATATGCTGTAGCATGCGGGCTTCATTTCTTCTTATTTTCCTATTTCTTTTCCTTTTTCCTTTATTTTCCTCTTTTTGTGCGCTAGAATTACAGATAGAGCTACTTATTGCTGGCTAGCAATCCAAGTCTTGACCAACATTTTTTCATACACTTAACTGCTGACTTTTGTTACTACCTTTTGGCATTCTTGATTCTAACATCAAGTGCTCAACATGATTTTCTTTTTCCATGAGTAACTTATTCTCTCATCCAAAAATAAAAATTTTTTTTGGTAATATGTGTAGTGTTTTTTCTTTCCTAACTTGAATCTTTACATTCTTCTATATGTCCTATGCCATAAAGTTGTCCATATCAAATCTTTGATATATGATAAATCTTAGAATGTGGTAATTTTCTTTAAACCTAATCGATGTAGAGTGTGTGTGAGGTAAGTCATGAGCACTCAATTCCCCTTTTTGTTATATCCATCTCACAGTGAAATAAAGTTTGTGTCATGAAAATCTGCTACTCTTGATCCATTTCCTGGAACCTTGCTTCCACTGTGTATGTGCTTTTACTTAGAATTTTGCACACCACGCACTCAGCGCCCATTCAACCATCATTGGAGACATCATAAATGTATGGTTGTGAATCACTTTTACCAACCTATAGGTCACCGTTTCAATTTCCTAAGCCAACAATCTATGGGAAATGGTGACTCCGACATGAAATGAACACACTCTGACATTCTCCTCATCTCCCTCTACAGAGTAGCATTGAACAATAGGGACCTCAATCTACTAAGTATGTAGTGGGTTTGTCAGCTTTACCACTGTACAGATGCTTAGTTCCACCCTATGTTGTCATGCTTGCTTTCCTGTATAGATATAGCATCACTGGGGAAGTGGTTGTGTGGATGTAATATGAGCTCAGTGCTTATTAAATTGTCGGTGACACAGATCACTTTTACCAACCTGTAGATCACTGGTTCAGTTTCCTAAATCAGCAAACTATACTTGTAAATAAAGAAAAGTTATGAAAACTAACACATTGAAATTCACTTATTGCAACGTTGGCTTTGTTTTAATGGACCTCAAGTTTTGTGACCTCCATTAAATTTAATCGAAGTACATTAAGCGGTAGGTATATATGAAATCATCGACAAAAATAGATAAATTTTTGTGATAGTTTTAGGCCTCCTTCTTGAGAGGTCATAGAAAATAAATTTCTGAATGGACTAAGGGATGTTTTTAGTTGGTAGCAATATTTATAATAATTTCTACCGACTGGTTAAGAAAACTACCGTTTTATGGAGCCGTTATTTACTCCAGTTATTTACCTACACCAATTATAGGCTTGTTAACAATTACTGGAATTATCATTCATGCGTATTTTACGTCAATGATTACACTAAGCCCCATCAATTCAGTTTTCAATCTCAACAAATTTAATGCCAATATTTTCAATACCTAACCATACCCTATGCCTGCTATTTATGACAATCCGTCCCATTCACAATACAGTTTAAGAATAAAGAAAGAAATATTTCTGATAAAGTTTGCTTGCTGCACTATTAGAGAACACAACAATAAATTACAAATTCAGAATTCATACGGATTGAATTACATAAATTTCAATTATAGCAAGTTGATAAATTTATGGAAGACGAAATTAAGAAGAAAAATAAAATCAAGAGAGATTGAAATCTAACGTTTTTAAAAAGAAAAAAAAAAGTCTACCAACGCAACGCAATATGATCTTAGTCTTAGAAAAACATTTCTTGATAGCTTAAACTTGTCAGAACAGTTCGTGATGGTTTTGAAAGCATGCAAAACGTAAGAAACTATGTCAAAAAGCCTTCTTGTCTTTGAACTGATAATTTTTTTCTCTAAACTATTTTTCTTATACCAATTTTTTCTACCCACTTCTCATTTTAATATTGGTTTTATTAAAAAAAAAAAAAAAGTCAAAACGATGTTTGAACGAACATTCCAAATATTGTTAACCTTAATAAAATCTTCGAGATTTTTGAAACACAAAAATAATCTTAAGAAGATTTCAAGGTTTCACCTCTTGACGACTGATAGGACCTAAAATTTTTATTTTTCGTGACTAAGCTGAAGCTTATACAGTATATGTATACAGTAGACATCAATTTTTGCTTCACTCTGTATATAAACCTACTGAAACAGTGCCATATTTCGTTGCTTCTACCCAGTAGTTTTGATTGGTTCTCATTTCTTTCAATACAAATCGTTCATAAATAATTATTTTTTCATCCATAAGTGGGCAGGTATAGTAATAATCGAATAGACTTAAGCAACTACTAATAATTTTGAAATGAACAAAGAACTAAAATCCTCCATACCTATTGGTGCTCTTGAATTTAAAAAAAAGAAGTTTTTATGACTCATTGGAAGACTTGCCTAGATCCATTGTGGGGATGAGGCGATATGCACTACTGTACCTTATCTACATCATCAGCGTCGTAGCCACGCAGCGCATTGTCTGTTTTTTAACCTGTGGGTTACTGGTTCGAATCCCCAAGCTGACAGCCTACATCCATCGTATTATTTTCTATTTAAAAGAGGAGTGTAGCAGCTACCTTAATAAGGAAAAAACGTTTCAAATAAGCCTAATAGTATAAGCAATAACTTAAGCCTAAAAAACACAATTTTTTAAGAGAGCAGAAAAACGGTTTAAACTTTAATAGTAATTCTGAATAATATTTTTATTTCTCAGCGATTTTCACAGTGAAACCTACGTGAAAATCAGCTGGTGAAAATTGTCTTCATGAAAAAATCTAGGTTCGAGACCATTTACATTTTTGATGTGTAAACATGATAGGGGCTAAATAAGAATTACAATCGTCAGATTTGCGTGACTTGTAAGTCTTACAATTGTAACTCTCATTTGTGTGTGTTAAGTGACATAAAGGTGTGTGATTGTGTGCATGCACAATGCACGCGCTCAAAACCACACTATTATGTTTATACATCAATCTTTCATAAGTAGAGCCTCAGCGGAATTCACCTTTTTTTTTTTTCTATATTTTTATGACCAAATATAAACTCAAATACCAATTACTAAAAGTCATATTCATAAGATGTTCATTTAAGAGCTCGTTGAAAGTTAAACAGCAGAAAAGAACACACAGACACAAATAAAAAATGTTAAATGAATATATGAAGCTTACTGTTCTCAACAATTCAGAAGCTATGTACTCAAAGAACTGAATTAATGTATTTTTTACTCTATAATAATAATTATTACCCACTTCTTCTTTGCCAACTTAGACAGACAAATGAAATATACTTAGTGCACATACTGACTTGAAATCAGACACACTTAATGATTTCAGCTCAAATAAAGTCAAATATTTTCATAAATGTACAAAAAATATATTCAAAATGAAATTGAATCGACATGGAAAAGAGAACCCGAGACATAATACTAACCTCACTCGATTGAACAGGTAGATAAAAATTAAATGTTTTGAAGTGGAGAAATAAATAAGTAAGCGCAAATTTCAAGACCTGAGTGGAGATGTTAACTCATCTTTAAGGAACACTGGAACTGAAAATTTGGACCATTGAATAAACGAATATACTTTCAGGAATTAAGAAAAACAATTTCATATGAATTCATTTTCGTAAAATGAATAAATAGAAAAAATTTTAAATTGAAAGGCAATGGTACAACAAACGTAAAATTATAAGTGAGGAAAAAGTAAAATGTAGAGATGAAGAATAAAACAGTCCAGCTTTGCAGTTCATAGCCAGCAGTCAGCAGCTCAGCACAAAGTGGTCACAGGAAAAAAAAGTTAATGAAATTTAATTAAAAATGAATTTTTAAAAGATAAGCTTTTATTTTTTTTTTTTGGTTTTGGCTTTCAGCTTCATGCGAAATAAATATTATTGTTTCGTTGCAGAAGGTTAGCTGCAAAATTGATATATTTTAAAACCGCAGTAGTGAGCAGAATAAAAGCTTATAAAAAATTATAAAAAATATGGAAGTGTGGACCACACGCTACAAACTAATTCTACCAGTTGGCTATAGGTAAAACAATGAAAAAAAATTTATTTTTCTTGTGGTATGTTTTATGAGTCTACATATTCAAATACAAATTAAATTGTGAATAAAATTTATTAACACTATGCTTCTAGTATACAACCCTTGAAATTGAGACACAATTATGTTGATTATTATTTGTTTTTTAGTGTAGGCTACTATTATCTAGAGTTAAAATTTGGTGGAATATTCAGAAAACACCCTATAAATAAATTTTATTTAATAGTTAGGTACTAACATTAGCAGCAAGACAAGTAATTATTAGACCTTGTGGAATACCTTTTTGTAAGAAATATTCACTCATGGAAGGTAATCAGCAGCTTTGTGTGTTCGGCTTTGTGTATTCTGCCACATCATACACAAATATATGGGAGAGACAAATCCAAGGCGAACACTGGCAATCTTGTAGCCAGTTTTGTGAGTTTATATAGTGGATTTGGTACACGCACACAGACACACATTTGTACATTATACATATGGTATTATGTCATAACACTGCATCGTTTCCCGTCTCCATAAAGTGATAAGAAACTGACAAAGTGTATTTGACACTGGGCTGTAACATCAAGATCTTTATCAGGTAATTTGTCACGGTCCATATAATTTATCTTACTTGTACATATACGTACAGGTAAGAACATACAAAAGAACATGCATGTAATTGTTTAACGTGTTGAAGACAAATATAAGCCAGCGTTTTGGCGGTTACTGTTGTCAAGGGGTACAAGCTCCTGTACCTCATACAAATATTTTCCCCACAGACCAGTTAATTTAGGAATAGATTGACTGGATGGTATATCCACATTCATTACAATTTTAGAGGGATGTTTGTTTCAAAACCACCTTTTTTTCACATTGTATTGCAACTCATGAGTCATTTAACATAAAATATTGAGAGAACAAATTGACTTGTTCTGTTAATACCATCCGAAAAAGATTTCTTCAAACTCTTCAGAACCACAACAATAAAAAACAATCATGTTTTTTGACCTGTTCAGCCTATTTAAAACAAATAAAAAGAAATTACTTCAATTGATTCTTCGTTTCTAAAAATTTAATTTAAAAAAAAAAAAGTTAGCTTCAAAAATCTTGAAATTGTCGAATCCTCATTTCACAATAAAAAACTAAAAAAATGTATCTACCTGCCGACAGGTAAAACGACCATGTAGCCAAAGCTCATTCAATAAAATAAATAAATCTGTGAATACACTTACCCCCGCGAACTTCGCATGTTAATACCAAATCCGAACCCTCAGTCAATGGTCCGACGAATTCCGTTAATTCTCGACTGGAAATGTCGTACACAATCAATTGATTGGGAGGCACTAAAACAGAAAAAAAATAAAAAACCGATTTCATTTCACTTTATGATCATAATAATTAGATATACAAATTTATATTCAATGTTTTTTTCTTTATTTGCTTCCGTTTAAACTTTATTCTGGCCAAAATGACCATCCAAGGTGTTTTTAGACAATAGATTGAAAAATTCTTTTGTGGTTTAACGAATACCTAGCCAAGAAAATTGAATAATTCCCATCAAATACATTATTCTTGAACTTACATCGTAATTCACCCACTAAAAATCCTTGATGATTATCACTTTCTAGGAAGATTAGTTTTTTTCATTCTGACAGTTTGGAAGAGGAAGGATCATTCTGTGAAAACTTTTTTATACAATTGCCAACAATTACCCTTATTTCACGTCAATACTTTTGCTTGATATGCATTTCTCCCTGTCCGATTAACTGCCATTATGTTTCCCTCTCTTTGTTTTAATTATATTCCTTTTTTTCTGGATTTTTCTATTCCTTCCATTTCTTCTACAAGTTCTCTGCTCTCTCTTTCTAACTTTTCTCAAATATTTCCTCCTTTTCTGCAATTTACGCTTTCACCAGCATCCAGACATTTTACCGAATGAACATTTTTCGGAAATAAATTATACCGCATATGATTATTTTACTGAATCCATTTTACTAAAATTAGTTTACCTAAAGACTTTCTACCAAGAAACCAAAAATTTTAATTTTTTTTTTTTAAATAAAATGCGTAAAATTATTTCTCAAAGTATGCTTGTATCGTAGGTATGGTGAAAGGTAAGGTGATTTTTTCTTTTTTAATAAAAACGAATGGAAAATTGACAATCTTCAAATCCTTCTTTTTATCAAAATTCAAAACTACAACAATTATTATTTGGAAACAATACGTTTTGGTGAAGTTCGGAAAAACAGTTTTAGTAAATTAGAATTTTGTCAAATGATAATTTGATACACTTGCCATTTGGTATTTTGGATTCGGTAAAATGACCAGGAATTATATTCGTGATAGACCTTGGGCCCAATATAACCTTATCTACTTTTTATGTTAGCGTATTTCAATATTTCAGTTATTAATTCATGTAATGTAGCAAAATTTCTCTCTTTGTGCATCCCATATATTTTGCGCCATAGGTATCTGGGCATTTACAGTGGAAACCGTTTATTAGGAACACCGGGTGATAGGGACAACCATTTGATTGGGACAAATTTGGAGAGTCTCGAAACAAATAATATGCATCGGTTTATTAGAATAAAGAAGTCCACCGACAAAGAAAAATAGCACTTGAACTATTATTGAAAGTGATAATAATCTCATTTCAGTTCAGTAGGGATAGTATTTGTCGTTGATTGTCATTATTCTGCCTTTCATTCATAATTTCATGTTGTCTTAAATCTATTAGTTTCAGTTTAGGTTGTGAAAAGTACCTTCTACCATCTTCTTCCAACCAAAACCCCCAATTGCCTTTTTTTTATCATAAATTTATGGATGTGTATATAGTACAATTATTCCATGATTTAACCCTTTTTAATCAGACTGTACCAGATGTCCAGTTATGAAATGAACTATTAATTTTTTTTTCATTTGTACTCTCAACATCATTAAATTCAGACACCGCTCATTAGGGAAAAATAGAATATTTCCCAGCATATCGCTATTAAGTGGTTCACATTGCATATTTTACAACACCCATCTGAAAAGTAGACTTTTTATGTGCCTTAACTATAGTAGGAAATTTAGAGACAATAGGAAATGTGGGGACTCACTGGTATGAGGAAAAGGGGCTCAGACCCCTCGACGACAGTCGCCGCCCCAAAGGGCAGGCAAATTATTTGTCTATATGACGTAAAACATAAATTATGTTCGATCGTAATTACCTGCATGTACTTGCAGGTAATGTACGATTAGAGGGTCGTCACACAATCAAACAATGTCACAACCCGTACACAAACTGGCCAACCATCTCTTATCTCGATAGGGGATGATGCAACCTGGCCATTCTCACCAACGTACGTATTATCCTATGTACGTGTGTTTGTGTGCGTATAAATAAGCCATATATAAACCACCCAAATCGGCTCTAAAATTGCCAGTGTTTGTTCTGGTTCTGGCTTACCCATACATGTGTACGAAGTGGCTGAACACGCTTAAATTCTGTAGAATTTCCTTCTGGTGAGAATATCTCTCACAACAAGGTATTCCACAGTGGTGACTCTGACGTGATTTTTGGCTACGTTGTGAGGTGTCTTGAGGCGTGTTGCGCTTTTACAAAAATTTGGTGCAGTGCGCTGGCGAGAAACTCGCTTGCTTGGCAAATAAAAATATTTGAGGCGTCAAACTAGAACAAGGGGCCATCTATGCGGCCGAAGACCCCTTAGAAAAACACTTATGCCGCCTGTTCATTAAGGGCAGGACTAATAGGAGATGGTACTTGATAGACTCAGGCGCAGACTTGAGTATATTGCCAGTAAGTAAAAATCAAAAAGTACTTCCTCCGAAATACTATCTCCATACTGTGAATGGTCAAAACTTTCCAGCTTACGGACTTGAGACCAGCAAAGTTGACATTGGACTTAGGAAAAACATGACATGGTCCTTCACGGTTGCCGATGTTCCAAACCCGATCCTGGGTGCAGATTTCCTTGCACATGATATCCTGATCATTGACCTCAAAAAAGGCAAATTGATCGATAGCGAATCTAAAAATTGTGTGGATGGCAAAACGTATGCTTACAGACTGGACACAAATATATCCAGCTGTACAAAAGTCAACGGACAACTCTTACGAATCCTGTCTGACTATCCTGGAGTCACTCAACCATCAATTTGCAGGCATCCTACCTATAAACATGACACAGTTCATTAAATAGAGACTAAAGGACCGCATTGCCATGCTAGAGCACAAAGGTTACTGCCTGACAAACTCAAAGCGGCACGGTGAGTACTTCAATCGCATCATCGAGGAGGGTGTATGTTCCCCCTCAAAAAGCTCATGGAGCTCCCATATCCACATGACCAAAAAAGCAAGCTGAGAGTGGCGAATTTTTGGAGACTACAGGGCCTTAAATGCCAAAATGGTTCCTGATCCAGTCCCCAATATAATGGACTTCAATGCGAATATGAAGGGTAAAACGATGTTCATCAAAATTGACATCAACTGGGCATTCCACCAAATTCCTATGGCTGACCAGGACGTACCAAAGACAGTGGTTATAACCCACTTTGGACTATTCAAATATCTTCGAATGCCGTTTGGACTTTGCAACTCAGCACAAACTTTCCAGAGATTTATTAATGGACTGTTTAGGGAATTGCCGTTTGCATATGCATACTTGGATGATATCTGCATTTGCTCTGAAGGCAGTGAGCAACAGTACGAGGAGAATGAAAGAGCCATCATACAGTGTATACACGCTGCCGGTCTTACTATCAACGTAGGTAAAAGCTTATATGCACAGACTGAAATTGACTTCCTCGGCGACAAACTCTCGACCAAAGGCATTTCCCCCCTGAAGACCAAAGTAGATCCAATATTGAACTTCTCGAAGCCCTCAAATGTCGCTGAACTTAGGCGTTTCTTGGGGATGGTGAACTTCTATAGACGTTGCATGAAGAATGCAGCAGCCAAACAAAGTAAGCTGTTTGCACTAATTAAGACGATACTACTCTCAAATTGAGACAGCAAAAAATTCCCGGTACTGATGTTTTATTAACATGTGACATCAGTACAGGTAAGAATAGGCCATTTCTACCAATATAATATCGCAGGTTGTCTTTCAACAGTGTACATAATCTGTCACATGCTGGACCAAAATGTAGTGCTAATTTAATTTTGGCAAGGTTTGTATGGCCACGAATGAAGTCTGACTGCAACAAATGGGCTCGCAGTTGCCTGAACTGTCATGAATCCAAAGTAGGAAGACACACTCGCTCGCCCCTCAAATCCTTCAAACAAACAGAGCAGTTTAAAACTGTACATATGGACTTGGTAGGCCCATTGCCACCATCTCAAGGACACAGATACCTGTTAACGATAATAGACAGGGCAACACGATGGCCACAAGCAATTCCTCTACACGAGACAACAGCTCCAACAGTAGCTGCCAGGTTATACGATACCTGGATTGCGAGGTATGCGTACTAGAAACCATAACTATGGACCAAAGTCACCAATTCGAGGGCTCGCTCTTCAAAAAGTTAGCAAATAAGCTTGGTGTTCAACACAGTCATACCACAGCTTACCATCCTCTAGCCAATGGAAAATCGAGAGATGGCATAGAGCCTCTATCATGTCACATAGTACAAACAGATGGGTAGATATACTCCCTACCATCCTCTTAGTCCTTTGATCTGTCCTACAAATGTATACAGGTCATTCTGCAGCGCAATTAGCGTTTGGCGAAGAGCTACGCCTCTCAGGGGATTTCTTCACAGAATCGAAGGAAGTTAGCCCCGAAATCATGGTGCAAAATATACAAAATGACGCCAATAATTTCCTAAAACAGGTAGCTCGTCATGGCCAACCAAAGATTTACGTCTCAAAACACTTGGCCAATACCTCACATGTATTTGTTAGAGATGAAAAAATGAGATCTGTGCTGTAGAAACCATACGCCGGTCCTTACAAAGTAGTATCACGAGATAAAACCTTTGTGATACTCATTGCAGGCGAACCTCGATCAATTTCAATCGACAGATTGAAGCCTGCATACATGATAAGTGACGATAAAAGAATAAAAATGTTGCAGCGAGAGAACGTTGAAAATATCCAGACGGATTCACCAACAAACATAGAAGAATCCGTCGAAAATGTAAAATAATAAACTCACAAATAAAGAGAACACCAAAAATAAAAAAGTCTTTAAAATTTTCGGACGATGTTACCACTAAAACATTCGATCCGGAGGACCCCATGTGCCCACAAAAAAGAGGCAGGTGCCTTGGCAGTAAAAAATGTAAAAATTCCCATCCTTCTCGCAAGTCTGAGAGGTTAATGCGAAGAAAATAAAATTTACTCCCGAAAAAGTAATAACTGCTACGTATGTTTAAACCTGCTAAAAAATATGCAATGAAAATCGGAATTCCGTGAGACAAAAGAAACTCCGGAGATAAGCAAACAAGGAATGCCAACAAAAAGAAAACGACAGGAATAAACAAAACCACTTGCAATACGGAAATAAACATCGCAACGTGCGTTTATTGTCAAACACAAAGATAATCTCAATGTTGTGACGTCACAAGCAGAGATTCCTTTGTAATAAAATTTGAAAAATATATTCTCTGAGTTTATTTCAGGCATAACTTTGCTTTAACCGATCAGAACTTAACCGGAAAACTTTTATACGGCCGAGAATTTTAAGCGCTATCCCCTCTACGTGCTGATAAGAAGATGCGAAAAAGCTAAAATGAAAGTGTAATGGTAAATCAAAAACAGCAGTAAAATCACCCATTTTAGAACTGTCTTATAACACAGATACGTGTTTTTTCTAAAACATTTTTTTGGTTCTCTGTTTTCTGCAATCTGTTCCAATGTCGCTGCCAATTACCTTTCCAAGAGTCCCCCCACCTCCCAGACTGCTCAAAAACCGTGAGGTGGCTCACAACTCAGCAGAAATCAGCAGAAATGGAGCTGGAAAACCGGATAGGAGGAGTTCTCATTGATACAGCTCCTCCTGTAGAAAACATCCTAGCGAGATGACATCTCTCCCTCCATCGTCTCTCCTCCCTGGTCACCGCCGAAACCAACCCCCCCGATTCTGGAATCCCGAAACTGGAGCAGAAACCCGCGGAGACTGGGAACACCAGGAAGTTTCCTCTTCACAACGGAGAGGGCAGCTAACGAAAAAAGCGAAGATGGCGCCCTAGTGTCGGGAGAATTCAAATTCTCGCGATGCTAGAAAGCCCACTTTCAGGCGACCACTGCACCCCGCCACCACCCTTACGCCTATACTAAAAATGGGCCACCTAAGCATAGGGGAGAAGGCAGTCGCGCCCAATACCAGGCACGCGTCGATGCAAGATGGCAATCATACAAATGCGTCGACGCTGCAGTGGGTAGCGCACTATCCAAGTGGGAGGCAGACCAGAAGAGGCACTGATAAATCCGCAAGTCCCCCTAAGCCTGTGCGATTTGATCATTTTTGCAGGGCAAAAACTGAGGGGAGTAGCTGTGGGGACTCACTGTTATGAGGAAAAGAGGCTCGGACCCCTCGATGACAGTTGCAGCCCTAAAGGGCAGGCAAATTATTTGTCTATATGATGTAAAACACAAATTACGTTCGATCGTAATTACCTGCATGTACTTGCAGGTAATGTACAAGTACAGAGTCGTGACACAATCAAACAATGTCACGACCTGTACATAAACCGGCCAACCATCTCTTATCTCAATAGGTGATGATGCGACCTGGCCGTTCTCACCAACGTACGTATTATCCTACGTATGTGTGTTTATGTATGTGTAAATAAGCCATATATAAACCCCCCTAATTGGCTCTAAAATCGCCAGTGTTCTGGCTTACCCGTACTTGTGTACGAAGTGACTGAACACTCTGCAGAATTTCCTTCTAGTGAGAATATCTCTCACGACAAGGTATTCCACAGGAAACAATAAGATAATTATTATGCACCCATACCTGTGTTTCATATAGCTGGATTATTTCTACTTCGTATGGTTATGAGACAAACTTTTTTCCATTTGTTTTTTTCTCACAACATTTTGTTTTGGAGGATGTTACAAAAAAGAGCTAATGTATGTGTCAGTACATTAATTATTGTTCAATCACTAGTTGGTAACACTGTATCGTCATTTTCCAGTTCCTATTCAGTTGCGTTGTCATTCTGTTCAGTTCGTGAGTTGTGTTCATTCATGTGAATAACTCTCTCTTCATTGAAGTCTTTTATTAGTGCGGTACTTGTGTTTTTCTCATTTAATTATTCTCCGATGTTACATTTAATATTTGTCTACCTCATACATCAACAGACTCCAAGCCCCCGGAGTCCAACATAGTGGAGGCGCCGGGTACCTCGCAAGAAAATGAAGTCAACTATTCCAGAGGTAAAACGTGATGGTACTCGAATTCTGTAAGTAGCAAAAAGAAGATGGGTATGTGAAATTTATTAATTATTAATAGTGTTCGTAATGGTCTTCGTAATTTGAAATAGTGGTGTGATAATTAATTAAGTAGTGATGTGATAGTTAATTAAGTGGCGTGATAAAAAGGCTGTTGACAGCAAGGCATGAGGTGCATAATATTGTTTCATGGTGTGGCGTGTAATTTTATTGTATGGCGTGTAATTTTTCACTGTGTGGTACGTAATTTTAATTGTATGATGCGTAATTTTTAATTGTGTGGTGCGTAATTTTAATTGTTAGCGTGTGGGGTAAATTTTTATTAAATGACATGTGATGAAGTAACAGGCGTAAATCAAAAGTGTACACTATAATTAATCGATATTTTTTATTTGTTATTTTAAATGGAGAAATTTTTAGGTTAATGGAGATGAACGGAGATGGCGTAAAGTCAAGTTGATTTATTTAAGTCGTCAGTCTTTATTTGAAATGGGAAAAATGAAGATGTAATGGCGATCTTTTGTAATTTGGAGTACATAAAAAAAGGTGTATTATAATAATAGTTAAAGGGTGAGATGATATATATATTTATTAGAAGAAGAAAGTGGAGAAATGGCGGTAAACTGGTGTAAAAACCTTTCTGTTAAAATGGCAATTATTTTTGTCTCACTATATTCAAAGTAGCCAAACGGTGAAGAAGGAAGGTTGAAAGGAAAGAACAAAAAGACATATATATATAATTGTGCGGCGTGATACTGGTTGTCATCAGTATACACGCACACACAAGTATAAAAGATGGAGAAACCTATTGTTGTAGCAGTGTAAAATGGATAGTTGGCGGATGGTGAAACATATTTGTATTTTATTTTATTTGTGTGTTAGTATTGGTGAGGTGGTCGACTGAGAAGACAGAGACGTAATAGTAGATGGTGACAAGGCGAATTGTATAGATAAGAGAATGAGAAATTATACGTATACACACACACACAAATATACAAAGGAGTTTATCTGGTGAAACGTATATTGTGTGTCAATGAATAATATAGTTCCGTGCATTGTTGGATATAGGCAACATGCATGAACGTAATAATGTGGGAATTTTTATTGCCCTTAATGAATATTTAGTAAATGGCGTATGAGTAATTCTGGGAAATGGAGTAAAACTCAAACAAAAGAAAAGGAGATGGCCAATCAGAAGCTAGGATTGTGATCGAACTATTTACTCAATGATTTTTTATTGGTGATTTATTGTTTGGAGGTAATTGATGACACATATATTGCTATATTGGGGATCGCTCATTTCATGGCTCATATTTTGCGCAATTAGTCAGTCATTGTCAGTTCTTGGTTCATCAAACATCGTATTTTTGTCTTGTTAATTGCGTTCAGTCGGCGTTAGTGCATCTTTTATTACTATTAATGAGCTTTAGTGCAAAAACCTTCGTATTCTTCTTTATTTTTGTCATTTATTTCAAATTTTGTTCTTGCCTTTTCTGCTCATTCATATTTATTTCGTGTATTTTATTAACAGTTTTGTATTCATTTTCGTCTTTTTCTTGTCACCCACACATTTTGTCGTCAGTTTTAAAAGATTTTATATTGAATTTAGGTAGTATCGTGCAGATTGGTAAGTCAGTAAATAGTTTTCACTTTCTTTGGAATTTTGTCATGATAGACAATGATGTTTTTAAGGTTTGATTCATTTTTATTAATCATTATTTGAGGAAATAGTTTTGATCACGACCTCCGCTTCGATATATATATGTATAATTATATAAGAGGAAATTTAATAAGGATTTAAAGAAAAAGGTTTAAGTAAAAAGACTGGTGAAAAAGGATAATATAAATAATAATGGAGTGAACAGAGAATAATTTTACGAATATTCGTGCATAATTAAATATATATATGTAAAAGACGAATTTGTCTTTTCTCGAATCACACCAATCTTGCTCATACTTGCGAGATTTTGACCACTTTTCCTGTTTATTTATGTATGACCTAGGCTAAAATGTTACGATGTTATTATTTACTGCATGCTAACTATTTATCGACAATTACATCATTTCATTCACGAACTTCATTCTTTTCTTTATCTGATGACAACATTTTTGGCTAATCTTAACCTGAACGTTTTCTTTTGTTACCGTCATCGATCTCATTACCTCTTTCCGATAATAATTTTCATTGATAGATTCATTCATTTGTTCGTGCGGTCATTCAACGCTTGACCTAGATATACAGATTTAATTCTAGTTCGTTTCGTGTATAAAATAACCTGAATTTTCTAATTTCACTCCGGTCATTTAATTTCGTGTGAATAAATAATTATGAATCAAAATGATCTCACACTTTATTGTTTTTGTAGTGCAAATTAGACTCGATAGAAAACGAACTTATATATATATATATATATAATTAAATTAATTTTTTTTTTTTGAAGGGGCGAAATAATAATATTTTTATGTGCCTTAATAGGAAGCAATATAGATGATTTTTCTAAAACTCGAGTATAAATAAAATATCGATAGTTAGGGGACCGTCGTTATCGAAATTATTGGTTCCATTTTATCTGATTTAATTGGTTGCTCTTTTATGACGGAGAAAAACGGTGATGCGTAATTTGGTCTCCCCAATAAAAGTAATAAACGGCAAAATGGAGAATATATTTATTTATTTATTTATTTATTTTTTTTTTTTGCTTATGTAATGGTACGGATCGAGTACTCAAGTACCATTACAGCTCATATAAACGGAGTAGTGTGAAGGATTTTATATATTTTTTTTTTAGATGAATTTATAAATATACTAGAAGGAAAGTCTTTTTAAGTACTCGATCCACACGATCTTTGGTTGTGGGTTGGCTGTATGGAAGGACGTTGAGTTCGTGGATGGAAGTACAGTCGACTAACTGCCTTTGGAGGGTCCATGTGTGTTCCATGAATCTAAAGGAGGTGGTGTTTTGGGCTGTGAGTGGCAAAGTTCGTGACCCACAGTTCAGAAGCATGAGTCGTGCTCCTTTTTCTTTTTAATTATTGACCTGGCGTTGGTTCACCGGACTAGAGCCTACCGGATTTATTATTTCTCTAGAACCAAAGTTTATCACAATATTATATATTTCTATTTATTTCCTTATATTTTCCTCTCCTTTATCGAATATTTTGTTACAATGAGCTCAATCATTTGTATATTTTACCTAGTAAAATGGCAAATGGTAGAAAGCCTAAAACTAAATCCGGTGAAAAATCGAGCATGCGAAGCCACAATCAAAGTGGCGGTCAACATACAAGCAATCGTAATGTTCACAAAAACTAAAATAGCGAATCTGATCGTGATGAGCTCTACATTTCTGAAAATGATATCGAAAATATATCGATAAGTGAGGATATGGAGGTAGATGTAGAGGTCGACTTAGAAATGGAAAAACGTCAATTAGAGAATAAAAATAAAGGAACCACGGGTGAGATCTTACGACTCTTTCGAGGTCGCAATATATATAAATTTTTCACAAATAATTTACTGAATGGAGGGAGTAATAATGTCACATCACATTAATTAATGCGGTATTATGTATAATTATTCCTTCTAGTCAAAACAAAGACGCAGTTGAAAGAGGCACCAGTATGTAGACCAAAAGCTTCCGCCGTAAATTAAGGGGAGACTCCTCAGAAGAAGCTTGATCAGTCTGTTAACAAAACCACTGCACCTAAAAGTTCTATTCCTAAGCCTATTGCAAAACCTATACCTGCTTCCCAATATAAAATCCCAAAAATTTCTAAGCAAATGGTGAGCAAGGCAACCCAACAGGCGCTGGCTGCTAAACCTACGAATGAGGAAGACATTCAGTCTATCTCAAAAGAGGCAAATGTCAGGAGTATTGCCATGGAACTTGCAAAAACGTTTCAGCAATCTATGAGACAAGAACAGGCGAGGGAAACTAGATTAAGAAATCCTGCTTTAATTCAGGAGATGCAGGATAGAATAGTGTTTTTAGAAAATACATTGGCGGAGATTACTGAGTCGGTGAGTTATCCTGACCCTAATTTAATTAATCCCGGCGAAAATATTAATATTAATAATAATACTCATAATTTAGGTGAATTAATAAACGGTGAAAATAATAATAATATTAACATTTCTAATAATAATACTAATATTCCTAATAATAATGAAAACGGAGCTAATAAAAATAATAATGATAAAAATGAACAGGAGGATGATAGTTGTAAGACTCTTTTGAAAATCTTAATTGATGCTCTTAAGGGTAAATCGAGTGGCAAAAGTGATAAGAAAACGGAGATGTTATTTAATAAGGACAATACAAAAAGAGAATATAAACTTACTCGAAATATTCGATATGATTTATGGTTTGATTACCTGAAATCAGAACTGATTTCTAAGGATTTATTTAATTTAATAGAAAATAAAACAGGTGATGAAAATAGATATACTGAACAAGAGAAAGAAATTAGGCTAAATTTAATTAGGGATATAATCATAAATCATATCGATGACAACTATCATAAATCAATCGTCAACGTTAAGGATCCGATAGAAATTTTAAAAGTTTTAAAAGAGTTTAATGCGATGTGAGATGCATAGGGCGTCAGAGGCACTTCGCAAAGAATTAGCTCTTTTAAAATATAATCCTTCTAGGGAAAAGCCTTATCAGTTTTTCCAATGTTTTGACGAATTAATTAAGTCTTATGAAAATAATGAGGATAATGATGAATTGACGGAGAAAGAAAAACGGAGTTATTTTTATATGGCGGTGGCTAAAAGTTCTAATATGATAGAAACTATAAATTTTATTTCTAAATGAACTAATAATGTAGGCCTATCTATTGAAGAACTCAAATGTTTAATCCTACAGGCCGAGGCGAATAGACAGATGGAACGGCAAAATGAAGGTTCAAATTGGTGCTTGGCAGGACCAACAAGAGGCAATGTTGTATTTACTAGACGATCACATGTGCAAACTGGTGTTATAAATAATAGTACGATTAGTCCAGGTGCTAGATGTTTCAATTGCCAGGGTTATGGACATTTGAGTAATACTTTTCCTAACCCAACAGTTGAAGGCCGAATGTGCTTCAACTGTGGAATTGTTACATCGACGCACAGTGCCACTTCTTGTCCTAAGTTAGGGAAGATGAGACCTGTAATAGTCTCACAAAATGATAGGTATAGACGCACATTTTATAATAGTCGTAGGTCTAATAGGTATATGTCTTATCGAGGGCGTAACTCGTATTGTGGTATTGCACCACCTAGGGGTGGATTTGTTAATCCACAACCTAAGTTACCGACTGGAGGAGTAGCCAAACCTTTTAGAGGAGCACCTTCAAACAGGTGTGGAAGGGGTGGCAAAAGTAAAACGGTGGATAGAAATGTGAAGGACACTAAAATTAATGATGAACAAACGGTGGCTAAATATGTGTTGGTCGAAGGTGATAATTTTAAGGCTGAACCAGAGAAACATGACTTGAATTTAGATAATATTGAAGTGGATGTAAAATTTGACATTCCTCAATCGTCTTGTATTTCACAACACACGTATGTGACCTCTGATTGGAAGGAGTGCCTCAATATTCCTTTGCCTCCTAGCCCCTCACCTTATTCGACCATTCAAAACTTGGAGCAATCTTCAGCTTTGATGGTCACTTCTGAGGAGGAGACCCTGTTGGATCTGGATGATGCTGATAATTTGACGTCGTCTCAGAATAATCCTTCAGGTAAACCTGTGTATAAAGTATCGTTTTTGTCGGATAGTGGGGCAACTCAACACATTATTTCCAGTCCTGTCCCACTTGTTAATAAAAAACCCCATAATGAAAAAGTGCTTAGTGCCAATGTAGACTCGACGTTGTCCTGTGAGTTAACTGGTGACTTACTTACTCGTGATTTACTTGGCAATAAGGTTAGGTTTAATAATGTTAGGTGTTGTCCTCAATTGTCTGAAAATTTGTTTTCAGTGCGAAAATTGATAGATTTAGGTTTTACTGTAGTTTTGAATAATCAAAACATTCAAGTGGTAAACGGTGATCAAACGGTGACCTATTTTTCTGGAGAATATAAAAAGCCATTTTGGCATATGAAACTGGTGACTGATCTTACTAATGATAGTGTAGATTATGATGACGAGACACTGGCGTTATCTCGTCACTTGCATTTGAATTCTGCTCATGTTACTGACGTCATACCCGCAAACAATTCGGAGGGAGAAGAGGAAGAAACAGGTGAGAATATAGGTAACGGAGAAAGAGAGAATTATTCGCCGGTACAAACGTCAGATAACATTAGTGGAATACATATAGGTAATAATGATAATATAAATAACAATGATAATAATAACTGTAAAACCGAACAAAATAAAACGGAGAATAATAATAATAATAATAATAATATAATAATATAGATAATAATGATAATTTAGAAAAGTCCAAAATGGAGGGAGTAAATGATAATAATAAAGGCGAAAGTATGATTGATAATGAAAACCTGGAGAATGATCGAAAGGTAATTAATATTGAGGAAATTCCCAAACCTATGATATTAGACATTACCGGAGTGAATAAGTCTATATCCTTAGAACTGCACTGGCATTACAAGTTAAGCCATGTGTCAGAAAAATATTTAAAGAAATTGGCGCAAACTAAACCGGAGTTAAAAGGAGTTAAATTTACAGGAATAATAAAATACTGTGAAATAAGTGCAGTCTCTAACCTCACAAAATTACCCTTTAATCAACCAAGGTGGAGAGCTGAGCACCCACTACAAATGATTCATTCTGACATAATGGGTCCTATATCACCCACTACATTCCCAGCTAAACGGAGATTTATAGTAGTATTTATTGATGACTATTCTAGGTATGCACAAGCATATACTATGACACAAAAGTCTGAAGTTGGTGAATGTTTAGAAACATTTATACGGAGCACTAGAAATCTATTAGGGAAAGATGTTAAGGTGTGTTATTTGAGAACTGATCAAGGAACGGAGTTTACAGGAGGATATACAAAACAGGTGTTAGAAAAGGAAAATATCGATCTCCAATTAGCACCACCTGATACACCCCAACATAACGGAGTGGCTGAAAGGTTCAATAATACCATTCAAAGCAGAGTGAGAGCTTTAGTGGCAGATTCAGGGTTACCTAAAAATATGTGGGATTTAGCTGTTAAAGCAGCAGTTTACATGTACAATAGTACCCCACACAAATCTATAAATTATGATATACCTTTAATTAAATTTGCACCAAGTGCACCATGTCATTTTAATCAATTACGGAGATTTGGTTGTTTGGCATATTCAAAGGTTAAAAGAAAACCGGAGACTAAATTCTCAGGATGGGGAATCTGTACTGTAATGGTTGGATATACCCGATCTGGTTATTTATTATGGTGTCCAGAAACTAAATCCTTAATTGAATCGCGAGATGTAAGATTTAATGAGAAACTGGTGTATAGGAATAAATATAAACAACAAGAGAGAATTGAAAAAGGAGATATTAATTAGTTTAATGATTTTAATAATAAGAATGAAATGGAGAATGAAACGGAGGATAAACAGGAGAAAAGTAAAGGAGTAAAAAGGAGAAAGTCAAAGTGATTAACAGGAGAAAAGAGACAAAAGATTGAAGCTTTTAATACTGAAGATCCTGAATGGATCGAAGCTGAAAACCTTGATGAAGTTCTAGACGAGTTTGTTTATACGGCTATGGCTGAAGTGAATGAGGACCCCAAAACATATTTGGAGGCAATTAACTCATCCGCTAGCCTACAATGGAGAAAAGCCATTCAAAACGAAATTAACTCGCTTCAAGAACACGATGTATGGACTATAGTTGATAGACCATTAGTTGATGAGAATGGAGAGAAACCAAATATAATAGATTCGAGGTGGTTATTTAAGGTTAAACCTTAGCCAACAGGAGATGTGAGATATAAAGCAAGACTGGTGGGAAGAGGATTTAATGATAAGGTAGAATACAGTTTACTGGAAATATATGCTCCAGTAACACCATTGGCAACTGTACGTAATTTATTGGCGATAGTAAATAAGTACAGTTTGGAGATTTGCCAACTGGATGTTAAAACTGCATTTTTACACGGAGAAATAACTGGACCTATATATATTGAGATACCAGAAGGAGTAGGTATTAATCCCTCTGAAAAAGTAAATAAGGTGTGCAAATTAAATAAATCGATTTATGGGTTAAAAACCAGTCCTAAAAGCTGGAATATACTTTTCACAGCGGAGATGAAAAAGTTAGGCTTAAATAGTGATGTAAAAGACTATGTTTATTTACTAGGAAAAACGGAGATAAATTTATAATCCTTCTAGCTTATGTAGACGATATACTCATAGCTGGAAATTGTTCAATTTCGATTGAACAATTAAAGTAAAAATTTAGGAAAATATTTAAGTTTTCCGATATGGGAACTCCCCAGGATTACTTAAGTATTGAAATTAATAGGAAAAGGAGTCAAAATAAAATGGAGTTAAAACAAACACGATTTATTAATAAATTATTAAGGAGATTTAAAATGGAGGATTGTAAACCTTGTAAAACGCCTATGGTAACTAGACAAGTAAAACGGAGGAATGAGAATAATTATGAACCTAAAAACTTAAATAAAACAGGAGAAAAATATCCATTTAGAGAAGCAGTCGGTTGCTTGTTATATTTAACCGGTGGAACAAGACCCGATATAGCTTTAGCTGTTAACCTAATGAGTAGGTGTCAAGGTAATCCAACTGAAGAAAATATACAGGAGCTAAAAAGAATTTTCAGATACCTAAAATACACTGAAAATATAGGTTTAACTTATAATGGAAAACACGATAATATTATAGGATATTCTGATGCTAGCTGGGGTGATTGTCCTGAAACAGGAGCATCTACAGCAGGACATTTAATTAAATTATTTGGTGACACAATAATGTGGAAGTGTTATAAACAACGGAGAGTAGCAATTTCTACATGTGCAGCGGAGTATGTAGCGATGAGTGAGTTAGCCAAAGAGTTAGCTAATCAAGCCAAAATAACGGAGAAAATTATAGGTATCTCATTTCTACCTGCACAAATTTATTGTGACAGTCAATCAGCAATAGACAGAGCTCAGATGGTAGGAGCACTAGGTTTAAAGTACTTGCATACACAATATCATTATTTACGTGAAAGTCAACAACTTTGTGAAATTGTTTTGGTAAAAATTTCTTCAGAAGAACAGGAGGCTGGTATTTTTACTAAACCACTACCTATTGGGAGTTTTGAAAAATTTACTAAATTAATATTAAACTTTGAGGACAACATCTATCATTCAATAACGGAGAAATAAATAACCTATATCATAACAAACAAATTAAATAAAACATATAAATAAATATGAACACATATACATATACCCACACATATTTTCTTAGATAGTAATATCTAGTATATTGTTTCAGATTAAAACAATACGAAAACGGCGATCTCTAGAATGATCCAGAACCCCTGATTATTTCTATTCTTAAAATATTCCTATGATGTCGTATATATTTTCTTTAATTTTGTCTGCATTCATGTACCTAATTATGTCTTTTGTGAGTTCTGTATATTATATTTTTTATTGTTTCTTATATTTGTTGAGCTCACTAACCTGCAATAACTTTACTTAAAACACGAACGGAGAACATGATAAAATTTTAGGAAGAATATAATGGAGTACTATATATATACATATTTACATATTTTGGACTATATTTTATTAAGAAGTCTTATGGTGGCTTAAGGCAATTTAATGAAATGTTCATGATATTTTCTATACTTTTGGATATACTTTTTTTAGTAAATATAAATAAAATCGTAGAGGTTTTTCATCTACTCCTGTAGATTTTCCTCTACACAACTGGTGGACCAAGAGGTTTTTAGTTTATCCTTTTTACATAAATATACTGTGAATTCATAGATAAAAAGGATAAACCTTTTCCTCTTAATTTTATTTAAATATATTTATATATATTTAATTCTTTCTGCGAAAGAGGTTTTATTTATGTAATATAAAGTTTTCCTCTTTAACTAATATTTATATTATATAACAATTTTATTGTTATTTGATTTTTGGGATCTTTGTATTTTGATCTATAAGGAGTTTTTCATGAAAAATGTTTTCTCCTATTTTTGTTTTTTTATCACACTATGTACTTTTTAATAACTATACATTGTTCAATCACTATATCTTATATATCATATAATATGCATTTCATATGTATTTCACATTGTCAACGTTGTAATTGAACAAGGAGGGAGTGTCGGTACATTAATTATTGTTCAATCACTAGTTGGTAACACTGTATCGTCATTCTCCAGTTCCTATTCAGTTGCGTCGTCATTCTGTTCAGTTTGTGAGTTGTGTCCGTTCATGTGAATAACTTTCTCTTCATTAAAGTCTTTTATTAGTGCGGTACTTGTGTTTTTCTCATTTAATTATTCTCTGGTGTTATATTTAATATTTGTCTACCTCATACTTCAACGGACTCCAAGCCCCCAGAGTCCAACAGTATGACTCTCGTGCAAAGTAGATGATTATTACTCGTGTGGATCTAATCCCTTGCCCAAGACTTTAGTTGAAAAAATTACACTCATATCAAAATCATCTACTTTTTGCTCTTGTATTACAAATAAGCATTTATTAAAAGTATAAATGTATAGTATTGGATTAATTTATATCAGTTAGCCCAAGTTATTGTTTCAACATATTACACTTACTTCATTTTCATGATGAAATAGTATTTTACTCTACCATTAGCAAAACAATTGATTGCTTAGTTACAGCATAAGCTGCAAGCGAAGTGCTGTAATCGTAATGAGTTGATTATCATGAGTGACTAACTCATTGCATACGACATTTTTTTAAACAAATACTACACCAAACAGAGGTTATTATTTATTCGATTAAATATGTCAATGCATTTAATTAACAGAATTTTATCCAATAATTAAATAATCAAGAAGAGGTGAAATATTTTGTTTATGATAAAACAGCCCATTTTTATGCTGACACTGCATCACTTGTGTACAAGTGAATGGAGAGTAAAAATAAAAGAAAAAAAAATTATTCAATAAAAACTCAATTTCTACACTAATTAAGAAATTAAATTTTTTTCAGTGAAGAAATATACAAAAAACAGTTAATTGAAAAAACTCATTTCTACACTGGTGAAGAAATAAAATTATTTTTCAACTGTTCCAAATCAATTTGGAAATCTTGAATTTTACTTACCAAAATCGATTCCATAATAACCTCTTTTTGGTGTATGAGTTGAGAAAAATATCTATCTTTCAAATAGGTATCCTGCCTTATAATTATGTGACATGCATATTAATTCTCACAATAAAATTAAGACTGAATAAATTACTAAATAGTTACGTGACTCAAAGACGATATATTCTTATAACCAAATGACCAAAACAAAAGATATTTTGGAAAAATATTATAAGGTGTGTCTGTAATGTACCAGATTAGGTGGAAGTATTATCTACGCAAATTAGAATGGGAGGAAGCCTTACACTATGCGATCAATATTGTTCCGAGAGAAAGGTAGGAATCATTTAAAATCGGATCGAAAAATTGGTCTCGCACACATCAGTTGATGCAGTATTTTGAATTTTTGATCCGGTAGGTGTTTAACTAAATAACTGAAACGTGTGAAAGGAAGTTTTTGCCTTCTTAAGTTTTTGACACCACCTTCATAATTCAATTAGAGTGACAAACTTTTTATTTAGCTTAATAACGTTTTATACCTATGTTTCGTCTTAAAAAGCCCCTTCAAGGAGGATTAATTATCTTCTAGTAGATTGCTTTTTTCTTCTTCTTATTTCCAGGCAGCTTCAACACCTGAAACCGTTCACCTGGACAAAAGAGCCTGAATAAAGTAGACATAAAATATCGAAAAAAAAAAAAGTATCTCTGACGATTAAACAAATCCTCGCTTATTATATGGAAGAATCGTGTTAATCCGAGTTATACGTAAATAAATTTGTTCGGATTTTCGAAAAGTCACATAAAGTTTAGGAGGAAACTTCGAATTATTTTATAATTCAATTTGTGTGTCGGAATACGTAAATTCTGTTACACCTTATTTTTGTTCTCAACTTCGGTTCTACCCGCGAATGAAAGCTTTTACAACTTTATTTCATCCGCGAATTCGAATTATTCGAGTTGCTTGTATTCCGATCATGCTACACTTTCGTGGTGGTGAATGAAAAATTAGAGAAGACGAGCATTTTACTATAATTTATTGGTCTCGTGTATCTCGAGCTGTTCATAAAGGAATTTAAAGATTGGAAAAAAAAACAAAAAAAAAACAAAAACAAAACAATCGTATCTACATCGTTTTATTTTATTCAATAAATTCACATAACTGAACGGAAAACTTCCTATTCTTACTACTTCGCTTTTCCAATCTCGTAAGCTATAATAATTTAATAACTTTATCATCATTATTATTATTTTTCTTATCGAATTACTCGAGAATACAATACCTAAATCAATATTATGTAAGATAAAATATAAAAGATGAAACACCGCGTTTAATGAAATGATCCTTATGTTCCAAATTTAATGATTTAAATTAACTTAGGTAAGTGGAAAATATTTTTTTTTTTTTAAAAAAAAGATTTAACATTTTTATTTTTCAGATTTTTTAGTAAGAATAAATAACCAGCAAGTTATAAGGATTAATTGAAAATGAAAAGTCGAATCAAAAAAACTCAAATGCAGTGATACTTTGCTAGAAAACATAAACTCTGTTTGATAGGATTACACTAACTTACACCAGCCTACACCAGTAGGGGTATTCCACAAATATTCAAATAAAACTTGGCGTAAAGTCATATAACATTCTGAAATTTGTGGAATCGCCCTTCTGGTGTAGGTTGATGTAAGTTGGTGTAGTCCTATCAAACCGAGCTATAGTTTGCCAGTTTGCGAATAAAGAAAACTCGCATATCAAAATTTCTTTATCTGAGGTTGCAATGTTGGCTTTGCTTTTATGGACCTTAAATTTTGTGACCTTCGTTACATTTAATCGGACTACATGAAAAGGTATGTATACATAATATCGTCGACAAAAATAGATAATTTTTTGGCGAAAACTCTAGACCTGCCTCTATGGACGTCATAGAACATAAATTTCCGAGTACACTAAAAAAATTGTCAGGCATTTGGTCTCCGCTTCTCCCAATTCATCGTATGTATGAAAGGCTGTTCGAGACTTCTTCAAAACAGTTCTTAACAAATAATTGTTTAGATAAAAATATTCAATAAGTTCACAAAAAAAAAGAAAAATGAAATATTACTTATTTTGCACTTCGGCTTAGTTTTACAAGAAAAATGATTTCTGTAACATATATTTTTGTCTATTTTTAGAAATGACGAACATATTCGTCCACACGTTTCCAAATACCCAAAACGTAGGTATTTGTCTACAATAATACATCCTATAACTCTTTATAAACAACCACTAATTTACCCGTATTTGATTTTTTGAATATAGATATAATGTCTGTATATTCATGACCTAATTGTGCCTGTCCCTCGAATACATCGCGAGTCAGCACAACCCTATAATAACAACACCCTACCTCACTTAGCCTATCTGACACGTACACTCATATACCCTGAACAAGTATATAAACCCTCGATTCGAAGGAGCAAAACACAGTTCTTACATAGTTCTTAGACAACCACTTCTAAGTACCTAGAACCTCTCCTATAGAGAAACTAGTGAACAGATTGTCTTGTCTATAGTATTGTGATAATATATGTATAACGATTTAACGTATAATTACTGTACTGTTGAATGTACAATTTATTATTTTATTAAATGTGTTAATTCAAACTCGTGTTTTCAATATTATTGAGTCTCTCAAATACGTTTAGGTCCACGATAGTTGTGGACGATAAATTGAATATCTTAATTATTATAGAGGTATTAATGCTTATTCAGTGTTCAATACCTCGTGTATGGTGCAACACTGAAAGTGGTTCTAATTAGGTACATTACCACCTCTTTTGGCCGTTACAATTTCTCACATATTTTATTTCTCAAATTTAGAGTCATTTGAGAATTTCAAGACTTTTAGATTCAACAGGCGGTGGAAAGAAATTTTATCGTGTACAGTCGAGAATATTAGGTATATATCTGACTGAAACCGTCAAGAAGGAGCAGGTCAAAGTGGATCATTTCCACGTTTATCGATTTGAATAATCGAAAACTTTTAGCCTAGTAAAAGGGGTGGCAGAAAGGCGTGTAAAGTAAATCCGTTTCTTGGTACGCTACTTTTACGGGATTGTCTGTGCAAAATAAATTAAAACGGAACGAAAATTACGTCAGCGAAACAATTAGACGTTAGGTATACCTCCGGTGTCTGGCCGCATAACTTCAAAAATATTACCCTTAATAGACTCCCCAGCGGATGAAACTGCGTTATTCGGAGGTTAGCAGTTTCTAAGTAGGTATAGCCATAATATACGGCTGCTGGCTAAGTATAGCCGCACATATGTAAAATTTCAACGTTTTTATGTAAGATCGGGTGCACATTTTACAAAGTTCGCTTTTTATCTGTAGCTACACCTATACGTCTACGTGCGTCGGTGGTGGTGGCGAATAAGCAATCTTACGCGTACGGTAATTTGTCAAATAATAGCTGCACCATCCGAACAAACGTCAAAATAAATTTATTGCTGAAAATAAAGCACGGTCGCCCGCCGCGCGCCGTTTGACTCTACACACGTTGAATAGCTTGCGCGTTGATCTTTTTACGAAATGCCATTATTCAAGATCGTTGCTGTTCGGAAGAAAAGGCGAATCGAAAATTTACTACAATTTCCGCGTTTTCTCTTTATGTGCTGGCGAGCCAAAAAGTTTCGAGGTCCTAGGTGGTATCCACAAATCAGCGTTGCTATATACTTTGTCACGAGTTTGTGCCATTTTGTTCTTCGTATTTTCTTTGTTTCTTTTTCTTTTACTTTTTTTTCTTTGGTGTTTTTTTTTTTTTTTTTTTTGTGGGGGGGGTTTTATTTTTATTTTTTGTTTTTATTTTGTTTTTTGTTTGTCTGGAATACGAATCGTTCTGTGATTAATGAATATTTTCGAAACAATAACGCTTGTTGACGTTCGAAACAGTTGTACGATTATTTTGTCGACCACACGAGCACTTGTTACGAGGGTTACAGTATCAGTTCGTGGATATAGGCTGCTTTGGTTGGGGGGGGGGAGGAAATTTCGATTCGATTATAAAATAATATTTTTGAAATTTTAAATATTACAATGTTATCTTTAGCGAGTTGAAATGAATGATGAAAGGCAAATATGCAGACGTAACTGAATATTTGTTAGTTTTCGAGCGAAAAATTTATGCTTATTTTGACAGTCGAACTGCTATAGTTGTACAACAAACTCAATTATTTATCGAAAAATACCTATAATTAAAACTAAAATTAATATGCTTATATTAACATTTCATCGAAGTCCGACTGATAATTTTCATACCGATTTATTTGTAAAAATATAATTCCATTTATATAGGTAAATAAACAATTAAGTATACCTACTGTGGAATATCTTGTCGTGAAAAATATATTCACACCAAAAGGTAATTCAACGGAATTTGTGTGTTCAGCCACTTCATACATTACATTTGGGTAAGCCAAAACCTGGACGAACACTGGCAATTTTAGAGCCAGTCCGGACAGTTTATATACTGGCTTATTTACACGCACGCAGACACACATACATAGCAAATACGTTTGTTTGCGAGGGCGGCCCAGTTGTGTCATCTCTTATAGTGATGATGGGCCGGTGATTGTTGTTGGGGGTCTGAGCCCCTATACCTCATACCAGTGAGTCCTCACATATACTTATCCAATTAAAAAATAAAATAAAATAATAAAACTATGGTGTAGGCACTGCGTTTTCCTTATTCAGGTAAACTTAGCAATAAAAATATTTTACGTTTTATCTCTTTTATTGAATCACATTATACTGAATTAGTCGGGTTTTGGCGCAGCATAAGAAAATTCCATTAGCTGCATGCAAATATGACCCATGAGGGTTATCTCTACAACTAGTCAGATTTTGATGCAGCATAATTTGCTGCTGTGAAAACTGAATTTTTGGACAGAATAGGCTATACTATTTCGGCAGAAGATGGTTTATTTGAGCATTTATCATAATATAAATATGTTTCCCTTTTTTTGAATTTTACCCTTTCGGTTTTTTCTAATTATAATTTTAAGTTTTTCTATTGTTTTCTAATTTCCAGTTTTTCTATTGTTTTATAATTTTGTTATTTGTCGTGAATAAAGTGTGACAGGAGTAATGAAATGCTACTTATTTCTTCAACTTTTTATTCTGCTTCCCAGGAATGCAATGCATTCTACTATTGCTCTACTTTGCTGTAACACAATTTGTTATACAATCTCTATCGGCATTTTCCTTTGCAATGTTGTGTCAAAATCTAAGTATAGCAATTGCACGCAGCTAATGGAATTTTTCTACGCTGCATCAAAACCTGACTAACCCTGTATATTGCATCACATAAATTTAAATATCATTACCTATTTTTGTTAATAATCAAATCTATTACTTAAGCCTAAATGAAACTAGGTCAAGTTCACAGCCATTAGTGTGAATACTTAATATTCTTGTTGTTCACATTTGGAGAGTAGACACAGGAATGAATTCACGTTCAACAACAGAGGACAAATTCGCCTGTAGATACTTTTTATTTTACTCAAAATGGCCAACCATCTTTCGGGTAGCGTGACAGTACAAACATCTGCTGAATATAATGACTAAAGTCAGAATACTTTTTTGGAGGAGTTCATTTGCGAGAACTAGCAGAATATAGGCCGTTATTATTCCAAGAATTAAGAATAATAGTTGTCCATATTTTGTTTTTCCTCGTTTCTGTAGACCATGAGAATGTCTATAGAAACGTAAAGGAACATCAGGTTAACCCTGAGTTAATTGAACTTTTATTTAAGCTCATATAAGATTGTTTGTATTATGAATGTTAGGAGTAAAACCAGGCTTAATTTCGGAGTCAAGGTTAACTCACTATTATGAAACTAGGTCTAACTGTCAAGGATGCGAACGTTATACCAGCTCCTTGTATCATTATTAAGTAATTTTATACCTACTAAATGTGTATTGTCTGATGTCTCTAAGTCAAAGTACCACCTAATTTAATATTATTTTCGAAATAATTTCATAATAGTTAGGTGATCATACCATGTATCTCTTACTATATGTATGGATCTTTTTGATCCGTTTTATATAGGCCTTAACTTGAAAATTTTTTAGATGGAAGTAGAATTTTTTAATTTGAAAATATTTGTTCAAAAATTCTGAACATATTTTAGATTGGTAAGGACTTTTTTACATGCGAATAATTCATTTTCCATTTATTTAAGATTTAATTAGTTCGAGTACCTTATAGGTGGATACATTTTCTAGATGGGATGAAAACACAATTTTTGAGAGATGCGAATTCTATTGTCATTTCAACTGAATTTACCGTATCAACGTCAAGAAGTATCCAACATTTTTTGCCAGTCTTTTAAGAAGTATATTTGATGGCTGTCATACGAACATCTCTTTTTCAAAAGTAAGAATTTATTGTAAGTTCCACTGGAATAAGGGCCAGTGACCATATTATATTATGCACATTAACATTGTTCTTTTTGCCTGTTCGCCTTTGCTACAGAAAACTTCACAACATCTGCGAAAATTCGCTTTTTTTAACACTCTCGTGACATCATTGTAATGACGTCAATGGAGCTATTATTTTTTCACTCACTGTGTATTAGTTTAGTAGTTATGTTGTCTCAGTTCCTGCATTAACTTGAGACTTGGTGTACAGACTTGTGATGATATATGAACTTAATGTTGAATTGTTCAAACAAACAACAAATTAATGCAGGTTGTAACAAAATCGTTCATTTAATTTGCAGCTTGCAGCATTCACACCGCAGTAGTGAAACCGGAAATCGGATATTTACAGAAAATCACAAAATACGCGGTTTCATCGAATATCCTGAATTTTCTCCAGAATAGCTGGGCCAAAGTGACAAACGCCCGTCAATTTTATAGAACGTACTCCTTCAGATGCAAGAATGTATAAATAAACACAAGTTTAGGTTAGGTACTTATTGCAATAAATCGATAGTTTTAAAGGGAGGCGTTGAGCATTATCTTCCCATAAGTTGTTAATATCTAAATGAGAACATAAACAATACCTATTAGGTTCATTGAGGATAAACCATGAGCGTAGATAAAGAGAGGTCTTGGAAGTCATAACCTCCTTAGCTCCGAAAAACAATTGAAATATTGAGTGTTTGATGTTTTCGGTGGTATTTTGGTGAAAAGGTCGTAAGGACGGTCGTGAAGATAAGCAGCCTTCTCCCTTTTACGATCGAGCAGTCTCAACACTTGACGTGATAAACGAAATATTCACCTACATACGACGGAAACAAGTAATTGGAACTCCAAAAAGCATCTAATGTACTTTTGTACAGCATGTTACCTACCTTTGTTCAGGATACATGATTTCAGAGGAAATGTAAGAGAAAATGAAGATGTTACGCACTCTATGACTAAGCGATAGTACATTTTTTCACAAACTATAATATTTAAGAAGTGGTTTATGGTTTGGAAATACTAAAATCAACGTCCAAAATTGAAAGGAAACGCGAAAAAGAAAACCTACCACATCCTGCTCCTGTACAAAATCATTACTTCAAAGTAATTAAGTCAGGTGTGAGAAAGACTCAAAATTCTAGAGCTGCCTGCTCGGATAGGAAACTGGGAGGTTAATTTTCAAAATTTTTTCAATTTCCAAAATCTATTGCGACAAACTTTGCTTGAAAAGCAGGTTTTTGAAACTTATGAAAATCTGAAAATTCCAACCCATCAATTTTTTCTGGAAGAGTATGTTTTCAAATGTTGAAAATTTCATAAATTTTAGGATAACAAAAGCTCGTTGAGAAAAGACTTTGCTTGTTTTGAGAACCTGCTTGGAATTTTACAAAATTATGCAGCATTGTTTCGGCCCATTTTTCAAAAAACTGGTTCACCGGTTATTGCATTTCCTATTTGAATCTTGTTAATTATTATGTTGTGTCTGTTATCCCAGATTATAATAGACACACAAAATAAAATATGTGATTCAACAAACAATATTAAATTCGAAGGAATATGTTACAATACACCATTCGGTTATCACGTCGTCACTCGTAAATACTTATACTTAATTACTATATAATATCCCTATATCTAATAGTGTCGCACCTCACCATCGGGTGGACAACTAACTTGAGGTGTATTGGAACACCATCAGACTAAGAGTTTTGAGATATTGAGAACTACTCAGGAACTCCGTAAAAAGGCAAGTGAAGTACTGGCATAAATCGATTTACCAAGTAACTTTTTTTTGGGCCTAGAAATGTTTATGTTCACAAAAGTACCTATTGTACATTCCCAAATAGTGCTGACAGTTATGCTGATTAGTTGTATGTCTGCATAACTGTTGGCTCTATTAATTGGGTTATTATTAGGAGGTAACGGTGAATATTTATAAGAAATATTCGCTGTTAATTGTTGCGGAGTATTTAGGTCAGCGAATACGTTCGTCTGTCTAAATACGACAGAACATATTATTATTTTAATTTTTTTTTTTCAGGACCATTTTTCTACTAATGATGTAGGTAGCTGTATCTTCAGAATAAGAATAACTTAGTTTTCTATTTACAAACAAAATTGTGATTTTTTTGGAGTCTCGAAGCTTCGAATTAAACCTTAAAAAGAGAAATACTTCACTTATTCCATTAGGTAGGTACCACATCCCCACGGATTCAAGGGAAAAGTATTTTTTTCGCTTTCTTCTCATTTCCGCACATAGCTGATAAGTATGTTACATTTTACCACTCAACAAATTACCAGTAGATACAGGGTACTATTAAACCGACGACTGTGGAAAATGTCTATTTAAATTTAAATTACATTATGGTCGCTGTTAGCGGGCACACTAATAGAATTGCCTCTGTCGCGGTAAATAGTCTTAAGTGAGAACTCCATCAAATGAGATTTCTTCAAATCCGTGCACTTCCTCTCCATTCAATCAACTTGTACAGTTTTTAACCAAATCATTGCTTCCCACATTTACCTGTATTTATTTTTATTTTATTTTCATTAACATGCAGTTAGATGGGAGTAGATACAACACAAAAAGATTCTTTAAATTCTATTAACGTCGTTTTATTCATATTTGCATGTATTGATGTAGACTAAACCGTAAGAGTCGTAAACGTTTACTTTTTCTTCTCCTTCATTTTTATTTTTTTATTTTTGCTGTTTTGTTTACTTCACTTTTTTCTACCAGTGATTTTGTGCTGCAGCAAGCTAACTGCGAAAGCGTGTAATTCAATTCGACGGTAAATAAACGTGGATTTTTAAAGTTGTCTCATATTTTTTTATTTTCTCCATTCGTTCGTAGGTACTGTGTAGTCGGTAAGGTATATATGTATATACTTACACTACTTTTCTCTAAAAGTTTACAGTGGAAAAGCATAAGTTGGGTTCATTCCGTTTTCAGACAATGATTCTCCGTCGAACAGAATAAGCGTATTTCGTTATTCGATTTAAAAAAAAAATATTTATTTGAAATTCGCAATTTTTGTCTCTCTGGGTACGAATGCTTCTCACTCCAGTTGGTTGATGGCGTCATAGTTTTTACCTGAATTAAGTACATTTCAAACGAAAGGTAACCAACGTTAAGGTGGAGTCAAATCAATCCGTATGTTGTAAAAGAATTGAAAAATAATTTTTTTTTTTTAAATAGGTAGGTACCTAGAATTATTAACAAAAAATCTGGCTGAAGATAACTCCTATGTGAATTCCACTTAAGTTTGCAAAACGTGTTTCTATTCAGGCAAACGTTTTGTGACGCATTCGTCTAATATCAGATAGGTACGTTTTTTTCATAATAGTGCACCGTTAAAACATATCCATACTTCCCGCAATACTTTCGGCGGACTTTTTCCTTTTTTCTTATTCCTTTTTATCATCTTTTATTTAGACCCCCCTCCCCTATAAAAACGTAAATCTTTTCGTTTTTATATGTTTCTCATCGTTGTTGTTTTTTTTCTCCTCTTGCCTCTTTTCAATGGAACTTTACTATCTCTTGCTCTCTTCTTTTATTTCTCCTACTAAAAATTACCTGTCAGCGGAATAATGTTTAAATGTAATATATATCTAAATAACCGGTTTTTATCTACCCCTACTCAATTTGTTATAATTTTTCATCATTTTTCACTAAGATTTATTACTATATTCAGTTTATTCTACACAGTTTGTTTTGTATTGTCTGTTGAATAAAAACTTTTATTACTAAGTTCAGACAGACTTGTATTTTTTCATTATTAAACATGATTGTATATTTTATCATGTGTTGAATTTTCTTCCTTGGACAATGGGTTGAAATTGGTGATGCTTCTTGTATTTTCAACTAAAAATATTCTATAAAGTAAGTTAATTCCATGGAAATTGAAAAACCTCTAGTTTATGAACATGAAAAACTTCATTCAAACATAGTATAAATTTGAGTCCAAGGATACCTCGTAGGTTATCTAGTCAGGCAGGAGTAATTCTGTGGTTACTGTCTGTATGGTTTTATTTAGAATTTGAATCAAAGAATCTTATAGGAACTGTGGGGAGATAATCAAAATGGCCCCCTTAGGTATACTACATTTGGATGACAGAATGAAGCTTCGAGAAAATTTGTCTAAACCTGCAGTTATCTGAAGATTAGGTATTTGATTATTTTGATTATTGAATGAACATTAGCGTATGCAGACCATCATTTTTTCAAGTTGGGAGAGAAATACAAATAATTTTGAGTATACTTTTTATTGGAAATTGACAGGGGGGGTGGCTTGATGTCCATTTAGTATGAAAAGAAACACTGACAAACAGTAAAAATATAATATAAAACATCAATACCTCATCAGATCATATTTTATCAATGGAGTTAAAAAGGAGTTGTTCGCTGTAAAGGCCCGTTCACAATTAACTGGAATGGTAATGAGAATGGAAGTGTAAAACTTGAAAATAACATATTGAAATGGAGATGTTCATTTGAAGCTGAAAATGAGAACTACCCAAGAAAAAGCATGGGAAAGATTGTTCAAGTTCATATTTTCCATTCTCATACTCAGATTTTTTGTACGGTGCATGAGCAATTAACTTTCTTATCCCTTATGATTCACAATACTAGTACCCTTCTTGTTCCTGTTGATATTGTATTGCAAACAAAACTCATTCCTGTGCATTCCTGTTCCTTTTATTCTTCACATTCTTGTTCACATTTCCGTTAATTGTGGACCAGCCTTAAAACTAGTTACAGGAGAAGTGAAAATGTAGGGCACAGTATTGTCAACTAGTACTCGGACAATATATTATTTCCCAACACCTTTTATTTTGATCTCCAACAAATTTAAATGGTTTTTATCTAGATACTGTGTCATACTTCCATTTTACCCCTCTCATTTTATTCTTTTTTATTTTTTGTAAATTGGGGAAATTTTCCCATTTACTCCCGGATCCAGTGGATAAATTAAATAGTAAAATTACATAGATTAAACAGTATGTCCAAGGTACAAAAATTTTTGATTGGTATCTGAATCTTGTAAATTTAATCATGAACTTTCGACTTCAGAATAATTTTAGAAATAGATATGTACCAGTCAAATTTTGCAGCTGTATTCTGATTGCGAAAGTGTTGTCCATTTGAAGGGTCTTGAATCCAGAGCACCGGAGTTAATTAAAATAAATTTTGTGAAAAATATATTTCCCAGTTTCCAGTTTTGAAAACTAAAAATCAAAATTTATGATTGCTTTATATAGACTGAAGTTGTTTCATCTTACAAGTGATAAAGATAGCCATATAATATTTATGGAGAATATTTGATAGAAAAATGGTTTTTGATGAACTACTTGAGTCTGATTTAAACTTCCATCATCCTGTTAACTTGATTGTGATTTATTATTTTAGGTTATTTTTAACCCGCAAAAATATTTTAATGTGAAATCAGAAATTACCATGGTTCAAGTTTAAGAGGGTGGAAATGATGTTCCATGGAGGGAGGAGGGAAGATTGTTATCTGCATATTATTTACTATTCTAAAACTTGAATAATATCATATTATAATAATTATATCAAATGAAAAATTGTCGAATTCAAAAAATGCACTCTAATGCTCTTCATGAGTGCACCTGCCATTTTTAGTATTTGTAGTGGGTAGAAGCTTGAGATTAGAGTGGTTTAAGATCCAAAGGACCATATAAAGTTAGTTGGAATTGCACAACGGTCACACATGCTCAGTAACTAGCAACTGACATCTGACATCGACTCAAAACCAGTATCTCCTCTACAAATTAAGAAGAGAATTCCTCGTGGTCGTGTAAACTGTGTTATTGACCATAATTAAATCCGATGAGATAATAATTGTTGATCAGAGCATCAAAACAAAAATATCAAATAATACCCTGTTAATACATTTTTAAGGGATGAAGGTGAAAATATGTACCTATTTATTATGCGGGAAAACATAACCCATGGGGAATGGAAATAAGTTCAAAATTTGATGAAACAAAAATTAAAAACAAATTTGTTTATAGCTTATCAGGAAAAAAATGAGAGAGGACAAGAATTCTATGATTAATAATTTGGTCTGTTCAATGTAGGTATCTAAAAATACCGAACTTCCAGAATCTTTTAAAAACTGAATACTAAATTTATAAAATTGCAGCACAAATTCTCCAGCAGACCTTGCATAAAGGAAAATGTCTAACCCAGCATCGTCTTACTGGGGAATTATTACACTGGTTTGGTATACCAAAATAGGAAATTAGGACAAAAAAAAAACATAATATGCCAGAAAACATCTTACGCGAGCACGTATTTTAGCGGGGTTTTACTGTACATATCTAAATTAAGTGAAAAAATGATATAATTATTGTAACGGCCAAAAGAGGTGGTTTAGTACTGGAAACTAACCTCTTTTGGGGCGATTACACTTCCTTCGAGATACAATAATATTCACAGGAATATTAGAGTATTCGAGAATTATTTTAATAAATTGAATTTACTATCCACGACTATTGTGGACCTTAACTTATATGAGAGACTTTAGTTAAAATTAAAAACACAATAATTTTTTATGACTTTACTTTTAAAACACAATATTAAAATTACAAGTATTCTTCACAGCCAAAGACTGGAAGAATATTGTTGGTACAGTTTAAGACTGACCAGGTATTTACAACACAATACAATATGATACAATAAAGTTCGACACAATGCAATACAATGCAATACAATACAATTAATTTACTGAAAACCAGAGTTTATATACCTGTCAAGGTAAATGGTTTTCTATGGTATTGTGAATGAAGTAGGGATTTGCTGATTTAGGTATTTAATTATTTCGAGAATATTCGACTACCAGAATGTTCAGGTGTTCGAATATTCTTTTAAAAACGTGTAGTGGTCGTTGGCAGGAAGTAACGGTACTTTCGCCAGTTGACAGTACATGTTAGTGAAAGAATTTGCTTAGTAAGAAAAACGTATTTTTCTGTGAATGAAATATGTACGTCAATATTAAAATATGACGAACATATTCGTTACAATTATCCTAACATTTTGAAAAAATTTCAACATTTAAAGAAAAAAAAAATCAAAAGACAGAGGAGATATCATAGTCAATAAAAATGGTTTCATAATTATTTAATTTATCATTGTGGCTTGTTTGGTGTAGATAGATGCTACCTACATGGGGTTCATGGAACCTTTGAGGGAGACAGTGGTTTACATGCGGGGCGACCGAATCATTTCTCGGTACCGGTAGCCAGCTGGTTTAAGATGCCTTACTGTACACTAAGCATCATCCAAAGGTGATGGGGTACCATATAGGGACCGCAGCACGTATACTGTCAGTGAGTATGTAAGTATTACATACTCACTTGCCTCAGTTTACCGCCTCAACGGTAAACACAGAAACGCATCGTCTGTATGAGTGCATACAGACGATGTACTCTGTTTAACGTGCAATGCACAATTAGTATGGGTCGCGGACTTTGGTCTGCGACCCGTCTGTCGACGCAGGGCCGAGCCCTGAGGGTGGCAAAGAGGGAAACGTCCCCACAATCATAAAAGTGCCAAATAATTTATGTAAAATTTTATATCAAATAGAAATTGACCCACTATGTGACTGCTAGTTTACTCAGATGTAATCATTAAATAATAATAGGATATGCAAAACAAATATCGATGAGTGTATCTCATAATACTGAGTTCAAAAATACAATCCAGTTCTGGATTGAACTTTACTCTTTGGATCCTATGTGAACCCAAAAAAGATTTATAATTAACACTCTGTACATTATTGAGTGATGCATCGTTGAATAGATATGTTGGTTAATATTCCGAGTTTAATTCCACTGTCTGTTTTTGGATTGAAACACTTTTGTCGATTCCTGAAACCTCCAAAATAAATGTAAGGGTAAATTTTTCATACGTTATTGAATGATGCATTGTTCAACATATTTCTTAAATCGCTGAGTTCAAATCTGCATGATATTATATTTGAGATTTAAATATTATTTCCGTCCACTGAAACATCAAAAAATTCAGTTTTGAACTACTTTTTGTGGCTCATTTGACATCTTTTTCATTAATTATATGACATTAAATATGGCTGAAATTGAGGATTGTGGACTAAATATTACATAGGTACTATTTTAATATAGTAATTAAGACACCATAATACGTCAAAGTGGTATGAAAAGCAGGTAATGAAGCAAGTAAGAAATAAAACCAAGTCTGCGGCTTTTTTGACTGCTTTGGTTAATCTTGCATTTATATTTCATTCTTGACAAAATTTTAAAAAATTAGGTAAGTACAAAGAATACTTTCAACGTCCTCAGTGACTTAGCCGACTATAAGTAAATTTACTTTATTAGATAGGTACTATTGTTGAAAATTTTGTCAAAGATGCTCTTTTCTACAGTCATTTTTTTATTTTTTTTTTGTATGTTTGCAAACCTTACAAAGTTCTCTCTGCTAGTAAAGAAGCCGAGAACCAACTTTAAGACAATTTGTGGCTTCAGCGTCATTTAATTAGTGCTTGGAAAATTTATTAAGAAATTTCATCATTTTTAACAATTAGTTTTTGTTCCATGTATATCGTTTGAATAAATTGAATTTGCATCGGTATTTAGCCCTAATTATATTGCATAAAGTGAGAAAATTGAAAAAGAAAATTTCAATGGAAAATCTTTTGGTAGAGAAAAAAAATTTTATTCTATAAACGAAAAGCATTTGACGAGTTCATTTGAATTTTTATTTCGTTAATCGACTGTTTTCAAGTCAACGTTGATTTTTTTCGGGTAAAATTTTATTTTACTTCGTTCCGCTACGTCAAAGTTTCGACTGAATAATTAAGTAAGAATGACACTCTACAGTGCAATTAATGGCGTTAAATCAATTTTTTTTTTTTATTTCATAGTGAGCCCGTAAAATGGTGAAACAAAATAGATACGGCCTTTTGAGAATAAAAATATTTAACCTATAAGTGTCTATCTTTTTTTCGAATAAATGGCTTTATTTATTGATCAAAGTTTAGTTTCATGAAATGGGTACCATGTCTTTTTCAGAGTACCTTAATTTATCTATAAAAACGTTAAGGTTCAAATTTTTTTCAGCTGTAGGCTATGGTTCAATTTGGTTGCTGTTTAAAGTCTGTTTTTAGATGGTAAAAATTTTGATCGTCGAAGAAATTTTACAAGTCCATTTTTTTTAAAGGTTTTTAATACGCGTATATGGTCACCAATTAAATGTTAAATTATAACAATTTTTCCAATTTCGTAATACACTCCAAGGATGAACGTACATTTGTAAATATTCTGAAAATTTGTGCCGCTTGAATTATGGTTAGTTACGACAAGTCTTAAAAAATAAATATTTTTTCGAAATTTTCAAATTCACAACGTTTAATTTGAATTTGGAATATTCGAAGGATGAACTACCTTAGGTTTTATGTTGGCTCTTCACATTTTGATGTTTGCTATTTGGTACGAACAGAAAGCTACTAAAATTAAGAATGACGAATATCTCATGAGTGGTGAAATCAAAGGAAACGTTACGAACTCTTCAAAACAAATCAAAATAATACTCCAGCATTCCCTCCAGAGAATTAATGTTGACGAATTTGTATTGAATGTGGCACTGATGCGTATTATTTTATATGCATGGCTTAATTAACTGAAGAATTTTGTTTGACTAGTATTGTATAATTATGCGCTAAATTTTTAAGGGGCTTGATTCGACGGTAAAACTCGGAGAAACCATCTAATTTAGGATCGTTTTTTGTGTTCATCTCGCTAATATTAAACTTAAAATCGCAAATTTCTTAAAATAGGGAGAAAAATTGTAGTTTTTTCAGAATTATGGAAAAACCACTTTTTAAAAAATTGTTATTCTCCAGATTTCTCGTAAACTACCAAATCAATAGACGTAAAACTTCAACCGATTCCCTGGTTCTACATTAAAACTATTCTTCCTGAAAATTTCAGTCGTATTTCTTTTGTAATTTTCTCAAAAACGTGATCCAAAATTTTTTCAAGCAACTGTTTCTTTTAGTTTCCTCAAAAACTACTGTACCAATGGGCACGAATCTTCTGTTCATTTTGAGACTGTATGAGGGCTATCTTTTGTAAAAATTTAAGCCCAACCCGTTCTGTAGTTTTCTCAGAATCATGGAAATACCCCATTTCCAGGAATTTTATATTATCAATTTTTCTCGGAAACTACGAACTAAACGAATAGGCACTAAACTGCTGTCAAACTTTGTCCTACATGAGGACTATATTTTTCGAAAACCTCAGTGGTATCCCTTCTTTAGTTACTCAAAACCGTGAACACAAAAGTTTTTCCAGCAAATTTTTCTTTTCCATTTTCTCAAGACCAACAGAATTGACGGCATCAAACTTCATAATAGCAACTAAATTAATGAGGACAATCTATCGCGAAAATTTCAGCCTAGTGTATTTTGTCGTCTCAAAATCCTGTAAAAACCAATTTTCCACGAATTTTATGTTTTTCAGTTTTCTTTAAAACTACTGAATCAATAGACATTAAACTTTTATCAGACCTAGTAATACATCACAGTCATAATGACTACATTTTTTGAAAATTTCAGCTCTGTTCCGTCTGTAGTTTTCTTAAAACCTTAAACACAAAATTTAGGCGATACATATGACTATATACAACTATTTATGAATACATAAAAAAAATTAGGTGAAAATGGGAAATTGGTAACAATCGTTTTCTTTTCTCATGAAACGGATAATTTTCATCATTCCCACCCCTAACCCTTCAGCGAGCTAAATTTCAGTAGCCCGTTTCCAAATAAACTAGGAAAAAAATTCCCGGATTTCACATTTTGTAACAACGAGAGGAGGGCATTGAAAATGAATAAAAATTAAAAAAAAACTCTAGCGCAGCAAGCCTCGCTAGAAAAAGTAGGTTTTCTAAAAAAAGAATAATGAATTTTGATTGCTACATTAATTGTCTGTAAGTTCATATGCGTTAATGATATATTATGATTGTATGAAATGTGTTAGCTGCTGACGAAATATTAGACAACGTGAAATTTAAAAGCATTATTTTGTGAAAAAATGAAAAATTAATTAAGACGATAAAGTATGGTAAATAATCATATAATTTTAAATAAAATCAAAGAAATATAATAAAGTTATGAAATAAAAAAATAGAAAACATGAACATGTGGTTAATTTTTGTAAAAAGAAAAGTTCATTGCAAATTATACAGAACAGAGGAAAAAAAGGTTTATCGGTTGATTTGCACCAAAATTGGTAGCATACTACAATAAATTAAGATAAATATTCGTTAAAAATTTCACGCATATGGTTTCAAAATTCCGCATTTTATTACCAACATAAAAACAAAATTAGTGGTACGGAAATACCACCATCAGGCCGATCCACGCCAAAATTGATAGCTTAATACAATGAATTAAAACGAATATTTATTCTGAATTTAGTGGCCATTGATGCAAAATTTAGCATTTTATAACCAAAATAAAAACAAAAATTGTGTACCGGCTGATCCGCATCAAAATCAAGTACAAATGTTTTTACCAATTTCGTGATTATCGAACAAAAATTGCGATCTGTACTGCGGGAACAAGGAATTGACTTATATTTATCTATCTATATGCGTATACTTATATGAATTTGAGTCATTGGTGCCAAAAGTTTCTTGAGGTAACGAAACGAAAGATGTACCTACCCTCAACCCTGGGGGCTAATACTACACCAAGCGTAATAAGTAGATTTTCTAAAGAAAACCTACTTAAAAATTAAGAGTTGTTCATTTTTTGTTTTCTTTCATTTTTGTATTCGTTCCCTAAACAACGAAACAGCTTTACCACCTTCACTTTATTTTTCATTGCTATTTTCACCTTCAACTTTTTTTACCATCTTTTTATCCACCCCTTCTCATACGATTCGCGCATAAAACATTGGTAAAAATTGTGTGGAGGACACTTTTTCACAACTTGACTGAAGAAGCATTTTCAATCATAAAACTAACTACACTTTAATATTATTTGTACCTTACCAAAGTAACCTTACGAAAAAAAAAAAAAAAAAAACATTAACTGATTTGTTTTTTTTTTATCTGGAATTGATATGTTTTCTTATTAAACTCGAGAATGAAAACTATATTTTCATTCCGAGCTCAAAGAACCTTTCATTTCCCAAAAATAAAATAATAATAAAACTACTGCCTACCTACATTTCTTATAATGAAAGCTGAGGAAATGTTAAATTTACCTACTCATAAATACGAAATTTGATTTAAGCTATTCAAAACTTTCGTCGTGTTCGTTGAATGCTGTACGTACTAAATAAAATATATTCACGTCATTAAAAAAAAAAACACATCCTAAAAACGAATTTTTGCCGTCTTTATTACAATAAAACTCGAAGACACACAATAGGTACAATTTTATCAAGGCTTTTATATTTTTTTTTTTTCAAGTTGCTCTCATGATGTTGCACGAAAACACGTATACTCTCAAGTAAACAGCCTGCTGATAATATTTTTCAGTTTAAAAAATTTTTATTTCCATTGATTTTGACGTAGGTATCGGGTGAGATTTTTTTCTTTATTTATTTAAATATTATTAAATTCGGCTATTTTGTGGCATGAAGACGAAAGAAAGAAAATATTGGCTACATTGTTCTCTTGGTAACAATACGAGCGGGTAAATACGTAAACAATATCGGGAAATAAGCCGAAGAGTTACCAGTTTTACAGGTAAGACTTTTTTCCGTGGCCCACCGAGTGTGGATGAAGCGTTGGCTGAAAATTTCACAGTACAAATGGTCGACTAGTGGTTACAAACGATGACCTATTCTATTATTATTCATTCAACCTGAATATTTTGAAATGCGTACCTACTCATGCGGGCATACTCATCCTAAAAGTATTAATCCTGAGGATTTGCATACCATGATTTTTATTTTTAAGTCCCCAGTTAGATCTGCAACAGTAGCACAAATTTTTAGCTTTATTGGAGTAGCTGTCAACCCGTTGTCAGGATAGATAGGTGATGGATATTTTTGAAATTATTACCTACTCTCGAATGTGGGTCAATTTTACTCAAAAATTTTGCTATACTGAAATAAGTCGATGATTGGTAATTTGAAGAACGATATTGATATAACTCAAATCTGTGTCGTTCATCCTCCCAGATTATTGATATAACTTAAGTATAATTTTAATACTATCGGACAGAGCAGTGTTGTCAGGGCACATATTTTCCACAACCATAAAATGGCAATTTTCGACCCCAGAAACCATAGGCATAATATTCGTCTCAGTTAATAATGAGGTGGAACGTTGAATTATGATGATATGCCGTTTGTTAGCAACATAATGGCTGTCCAAACTGATGCATCCGTCTTATAATAGCCTTGTTTTTTTTACATATTTTTTTATTTTTCCTTTAAAAATTAACATATACTACCCCTATTACTTTCCACGGACTGTTTCTACTCTAATCACTCTTTTTTTTTGTCTTCTATTCAGACCTTCATCTATAGAAACATGAAAATTCACGTTTTGTACATTTCTCCTTATTTCTTCTTTCTTCCCATGTCTTTTCCTCAATATCTTATCTTCTCTCATACCATATTTTATTTCCCCTATTGAAATCGTCTGTCTGTAGAAGAGTACTTTAATATAATATACATATACATTTTAATAATCAGTTTTTACCTACTCCTACTTAATCTGTTGCTTTTAAAAATCATTTTCTTTCTTATTGAGAATGTATTAGATGTAGTGCTTCAGGAATAGTTTGTTTTTTTCTGTTGAAGAAGTAACTTGTAATATGATAACGTCTAAACAGACGAATTCTTTTTCATTATTAAACGTGACTATTAATATCATCATGTGTTGAGTTTTCTTCCTTGGGCAATGGGTTAAATTTAGTAATGTTTCTTTGTGTTTTCAATAAAAAATGTTAACCAAGTAAGTACATTCCATGAAGATTGAAAAACTTATGGTTTGTGGACATAAAAAACTTTGTCCAGCCATGGTATAAATTTGAGTCCAAGGACACCTGGCAGGCTATTTAGTCAGGCAGTGGTAATTCTGTGGCCACTGTCCTTTGTGAAAGAGTTCTCCAAAGTCCATGGTTTTGTTCAGAAAGTTGGTTCAAAGAATTTTGTAGGGACTGAAGAGAGATTGCAAAATGGCCCCCTGGCATGCCACAAAATGTTGGTGATTGTTTAGTGAGGCTAATAGGCTAATGCAATAAAGTATTTCTTAAGTAAGAGTAGTGCCAAAAATGAAATCTACATGTTTGTAAAATATGGTCAATTTGGTCATGATATGAATCATTGTCTTTTGATAAAGGAGATTCAAAAACAGAGACTTTGTAATCAGAATTTCAGATAGGTACCTATTTTAAAACTAATTACTATTTAAGAGTTGGAAATGATGAAAAATGTTATCAACATTTGGAGAAATTATATGTTTTAAATGAAAATCTCGGGTCCTGTATTAATTTCTCTCATCTCTCGATGGTATGAATAGGTATCATTATCAAATTTCATACTAAAGGTACCAAAAAAAGTGGGATGGAAAAGTTCTGACATCAGTCGTTTGCTTGTGAAAAAAAAAAAGAATGAATCGTTTGTCTGCTATTCCTTTCATATGAGGTGACAGCAGGAGAAAAACTTTGATAAAAATACTCCTATAAGTTAATGACTAATTTCATGAGTCTTTCCATAAAAAAAAATTCACAGGTTTCACTCTCTGTAAGAATGAGAGAAGGGCATTGAAAATAAATCAAAAAACAGTAATAAATAAAGACAGTGTTGTTCATTTTTTGTTTTCTTTCATTTTTGTATTTGCTCTGTAAACGATCAAACAACGTTACCATCTCCATTTTATTTTTCATTAACATTTTCTCCCTCCAAATTTATTTACCATCATCCGTCCATTCTCTTACTCTTCACGTATATAACATTGGTAAAAATTGGGTGGTGGACACTTTTTCACAAATCGACTGGAAAAGCATTTTCAATGCTAAAAATATTTTTGCAACGCCCAACACAAAACAGACGATTTCACGTGTATTAATTGTATGTGAATTAAAAGATTTTACCTGATTCTACCCCAATGTATAAAAGTAAAATTTCGCACTTAGGCAGTTTCAGACTTATTTAGATTATTAAATCATCTCTTGGCTCTGCATCCGCATCATTTTTTATCTAACTATTATGAAATTTTTGCGCATCCGTATTTCTTGAAAACTGAATGTCAATGTCCCCCTTCAATAAAATTGAACGCAACATTTTAGCTTTGAAACATTTCTCTATTATTTCACTTAATTGTTACTCAATCTCTATTTAAACCAGAGAAATGCGGTTAATGTTGCTGGGAAAAGGATAAAATTTACAAAATTTAAATTTATTTTTTAAATTATCTTTAATTGTTTGAAAATAAACAAACGCTAATTAATATAAAATTTACCAGTTTTTGGAATCTAGAAACCTCTCATTCACTCACTGATTACTCAGCCACTATTCAAGCTAGAAAGCTGGGATTGGTACAACTGAAAAAAGAGTAAAATTTGCTTAAATCTGTGTTTCATTAAAGCTTTTATTCATTCCTAGCTACTTGAAAACAAACGAATAAAAAAACGGTAATTAAAGAAAATTTACAGTAATTGTATTGTTTAAAAAGTTTTCAAAATAAATTTTTATTGAAGAGATTTTTTTTTTTTTTGGAGAGGGTGTGCAAGAAGTGATATGTGATAATTGTACGAAATAGGTGATTATCACTGGTGTGATTTGCATTATTCGCCTTTGGCTCGTGCTGCGAGGATCGCACTCGTATCAAAATCATCTATTTTACGAACTCGTATCACAAATAACTATTTTTCTCGTATTATTATTTTTCACCAAATACGTGAGTGAATGTTATTTACATTACGGAAAACATATTAAAACACTTTTCTCACCATTTCCTTTCACAACAGAAAAATTCGTACATGATTTAGATTTTATTGTTTTTAATTTCGACCAAAGAAATTAATTACTGTATCAGAAACCTATCGAATCCACGTCAGATAAATTACAGGTAGTAGGTCCTCCAAATCTGTAGATTTTTATTAAATTATTGCCCTCATTTTGGTTCTCCATTTCATTAGTGGTGATCTTATCAGTCTAATAAAACATACTTACCCATTTCATATTCATTGAGCGTACATTTTCGTGTTACTTTCGAAGCACGAACAATGGCGAACTATACCTACAGTAGTATCACATGAATAATTGTTTTGTCTCCAAAATAGATGTAGTGATAATGTGAAAAGGAAAGCATCAAGGAACCGTGTGTAGTCTATTCGTATACCAACATTTACGATTTCATCAACGTTTTGAGTACCTACTTATACTTTCTCATTGTTTGCATTTCGCGAATTCGTCTTTACTTTACGTACTCCACTACAAGCACCTTCTTCGTGTTTTTCTCAATAATTTAATAATCGAGTTTTCTCCAACTTCGAAACTAATACGAAACCAGCGCTGGTAAACGCACTTTTACTATAATTTATTTTATTCTCGACGATTAATATATTTCCAAATTCAAAGGAAAACTTCTCGGCGTTTTCGAATTCATTGTTTCTGGCTGACAATGAGAAGAGTACCGTGTGGAGCATAGAAATATTGATCCGGTTTTTGAAAAAGGTTCGGCAATAATGGTGAACGATAAGTGGAAACTTTACGACTGGTTGTAGAGAAATTTCGACTGCAGATACCTTTTCAAGCATTATGAACTGCAGAAATAATACCACTCACCGTTTTCTTTCTCACTCACTCTCTCTCTCTCTCCTCTTTTTGTCAATTTTACGGTGAATTTATTCAAAACTTATATCTTCTCATAGATTAATTTTGAATAGATAGCACATAATTCCACATACCCGCTAAGACAGAGAGATGAAATTATTTATTTAATGAATTGGAAAAAATTAAACCGTCTTCGTGACAATGATTTCAATGTGTTTGCTACTACTGTATTGGTATGTAAAGCCTCTGCTAGACTGTTCTGACAGTAGCGATGGCTGTTTAAACAGTGTAGAACATAGTTATTATTATAATACATACAATCAAAGTTATCGAAAGCACTCACGAGAGAACTACTAGAGTTGAAAATTAAAATTTTTTATGAGACACGTTAGTAGGTATGGTAGTTGAAAATTTTCTGAATATTTGACTGAAATCGTACGTTAATTTCTGAAGATTTATATCGCCGAAGTCCTGTTCACATTGGTTCATTCAAATATATAATGTCAATTCAATTAACATACTAGGTAATTTTAACAATAGGTACCTTACAATATATCGAGAACAATGGGAACGATGAAACTGAAATGTTAACCAAAGTTACCAATACTCAAAAACATTTTGATTAAAGATAATGTTAATTTCCAGTAAGAAGGTGAACCTAGTGCGCCATGGTGTAAATTTTCTAAAATACCTTTCAGTTTTTGCAAATAATTTTCCTAATTATAACTGCCCACAAACTTGAAAGATTGGATCTTGAAAATGTTTAGAATATTGTGAAAGATGTCTTAAATTAGCAAATTCCTGAGGAAAATGTCAAAATTAAAAAACAACCAATTTTCCTAGTGATCATATTATATTATTATAATTTAAATAGCAGATATCTGTTATTTAAATATAATTACTTTTAGATGCAGTGCAATTCATATTGTATTAGATAAAATAAATTTAATTTTTTGGTTTAAAAATTTTTTTTATGGGATTTAACATGTACCATGGTACACCACCCTCAATTCCATGATACACTGGGACAGTGTACCAAAGAACAAAAAAAAAACCATTTATGATGGAATTAAAAGAAAACTATCACATGTGAATTATTTATTTTGGTTTTGTTTTGTAGATGAAGGAAATTTATCGATCCCAAATTTCTAACTCAATTCTAGCTCATACCAGAGACAAAAAGGAAAAAAAAATGTTCCATGGTACTCCGGTCTCCTCCACTGAGAGGCCAAATGATCCTAAATTTCTTTCTCCCTTCCAAGTTCTATTCAAGAATAGGTAGGCATATGTGAGGGAAGAAAGTCTATTCTTTTTCATTCTATCTACTGGTAGGCTAAATATGCATAAATTGAAGGTTGTGTCTGTCGATTTATCAAAATCGTTTTGTTGATGCTAACACAAAACCATAAATTGTTAGCTACTCTTATGTTCTCAACCTGGTATTCAATATGTTATCAACACTGAATTACCAGATTCTGTGATTCATAATGATTTACATGCCCAAAACTAATAGGCTAAATTGCGAAAATCATCCATTTTACTGTTATTCGCTTTTATTAACAAGGATACAGGTCACAGTTACGTATAATTAGGCATATAATTTCAATTCTATTTCATGATACTAGTTATACCTATAATAAAGTTGAAAACAAACTCTCATGGCTTTTTCAGTTCACATCGGTACATTTATGGTACTTATCCATAATTTAGCTAACGTTAAAGGTTTGACTGATAGAATATTCTGTTTGAAAGCCGTTCATTTCTCCACTCGTGGTATTGTATGAAATAGGTACGATGATATACAATTTAACCAAAATTTCATGTTTCCTAAACAAATAAAACTCTGTTATTTTCATTTCTATCTTGAAAAAAATTTCTAATCTTTTTTATAACTGAATGTGTTTGAACCTCGCACATTAAGGGTTTCTTTTTCTCCTATTTTTAGCTATTTTGAAAAACAACGTATGTATCCAAAGAGCAAAACACTAATAAACAAGGTATAAACTACTCCAGACAAAGACTCGGGATGCCATTATTTAAAATATACCCTATCGGATTTGAATAAGATGTACTGAAAAGATGCACCGATACACAGTGCACGTTTAAAATTACTCTGCTATCCAGACTCAGAATGACAAACTTAAAAAAATAAACATCAAAATATATAGTACGAATAAAGGCAAGACTAGATACAACTCGACTGCATTAGAACAAATTACAAATTTTACAAAGTTTAGATGGCATCCTGTTGAAGTAAGCTATAAGTGCTGTTTAAAAGATAGAATTTTAACAGTTGGGAAGTCATTCGCATGGTTTGCATGAGTGACTACAATATCGGAGTTGGAAATATTTTAAGTTAGTTCTGTAGGTTGCATAACTATGTATAGGAGCCACCCTGCATTTTTATTATACATCCTTCGTGCATTATTTCTCATTGCGGTTTAATATAAATTTGCGAAAGAAATAACTTTATCTCAAAGTTATGAAAATGTCTAAAACACGATTTTCATCAAAAACGATGCTCTTCTATATTTGTGGATAAATTTTGGCAATCCATATACATTTTGTTAAGGAAAATAAATTAGACTCATCAACTGGGTTTTTTTTTTGTGGGGGAGGGAGATACGAACCAGTAAATGTTTTCTGTTTTCAAATGTAAAGTAATTTCGGCCCATCGAAACAGTGTAATGGTTCGTCATTCGAACAAAGAAAATCTTCTTTTTTCTTCTTTTTTTTGTTTCCACCGAATGTAAAACGAATGGTGAGTGCAAAGTAGAGAATACAAGAGGAGGAAAAGGCAAAAATATGTCTGCCATACGCATAAAAATCTATAATACAAGTCGAGTCGAGCATTGATTGCTTGTATTTTGAAGTGGTCTTTTTGAAAACTATATAGGATGTTTGAGTGGTTTGAACTCTAAAGTATGAGTATGGTGGACAAAAAAAAATACAAAAAAAAATCATACGTGTCGACGGATTAGTGCATTTTGATGTAGATGGTTGAAAGAGAAATGAAAAACAAGTGAGAAAATATGAAAATATGACACTAATTGGACACTTTATCTCTGTATATGAAACTGGCAGCGTAGCGAAGGTGTTCTAGATGCACATTATGCTATTTTTTGTTTGAAGGAATGAAAACACTTGAAATTTTATGGGTAAAAACAAATTCTGCAGCAAAATTGATGATATAGAATCAGGATGATGACGTAACTCTTATTCCAGACTAAGTATTCTGTATTCCAGATTGAATTGGGTACCGTCCACCAAATTTGAAATATAATTTTGGGCAAACGTCAACCACAAATGTTGAAAGGTTCCATTGGTTTTTACCCAATATATCTGAGTTAAAACTGTTGAACTGTTCCCACTGAAAAGGAGAAATATTTTTTACGAAAATTCACGAATGGTCGAAACTAGTCTGCAGCTCTTGAACCTCTTTCATTTCCCAAAGTTGCCGTTCCATTGCAAAATAGGAGAAACAATCTCATTCAACTCAGTGTACCTTTTTGGTCTTTTTGCACGATATAGGCAAATACGAAATACACTTGCTTTTAAGTTAGAAAAAATTTTTCAACGAAATTTCTAAAATTGCGAAGCATCAATTTGGGATAATTTCACCAAAAAAAAATGATTTTGCATAGTATTAATAATAAATTGACGAACTTCTACTAATGACTTTCTTCATTTGTAACTAAGAAGAGCGTGATCTAGACGGCAGCTCCACAGTTACTTATAGTTTCAAAAAATCACGAACAAATCTGTCACAACACCAAATTTCAAAGAACCAACTAAACTAACCAAAAATTTGCACTTACTGTAATTTCAGTTGAGTGAAAAAATATGTGAAGATAAATAGATTTCAACCCTTTATATTATGCACATGCATCGCCGCCAGCAAGCATCAGCTTTTGTAGCTTTCTTATTTCCCAATGTTGTCATCGCACGACGAAATGTGAGAAATAATCTTGTTTACTGAACCTAATTTCCACCCATAAAAGAAATTCACATCCACGTAGATCATTCAGAAATGTTTTCGATAATTTCCTCTCACTATTTTTCTTCGTTTCAAGCATCATCGACAAGACTTCTCTCGATTCGACGAACGCACAATGAAAAATAAAAATCACTCCGAATACACTTCTCTTGGAATATTTTTTTTGCCGAAGTGGGGATGGACAGGTTTTCTATATAATACGTTCAGAATTTCTTCGAAAAAGCGTGAACATCCCCATTCATCGAGAATGTTATTTGTCGTAAAACGACATGAAAGGAAGGTGAAAAAGACAGAAGATTGATTTATCATGACAGAACAAAAGTAAAGCTCACGCCAAATCTCTATACGGCACTGCTATAAAGGCCGTATTTTGTCAACCAAAATCTGTAGCATAGTGAATCTAACGTTGGGTTGTACGAGAAATAGAAAAACTCGTTTAATGAATGACAGAATAAAGCAGCAGCGTAAAAAAACAGAACGAATGAACTCGAAAACAAAATTTTTTTTTTTTGTTTTTTTTGTTTTTTTTTGTTTTTTTTTGTTTTTGTTTCCTCATCGTGGCAAATAAAAAATTCATAATATGAAAAGGTAAAGGAAAAAAATGAAACAGAAAAAAAAATTAATGTAGATACCTATACTGCATTTCAACGTCATCCTATTACCAAATAAATATTATTATGCTTTTCGTAAAATATGATTTTCGTTTTTTTTTTTTTTTTTTCATTATTATAATACGCTTTCAAGAAAAAAACAAAAACGAAAACAAATTGTAAAAAATAAAAATGTATCCTAGCAGGTAATGCATGCCTACGTTAAACTTTCGTTTTGATACCGGATTATATTTTATATAACGTCCATTGTGTTTTTTTTTTGTTTTTACCTATCCTTCGTCCATTTAAACCAATTTTTTTTTTTTTTCATCCAAGTTCTCCTTTTTAATCCGCAACGTCCGTCAGATCAAAGTGGTGTCAAGGTTTATACGAAAAGAACAATTTTAAAATATTTTTCCCAAACGCGTAGGTAGTAACTTGCATATTCATGAAATCTTGTGTTTGTGCTTTTGATACGTGTCACAAGCAATGTTGGAGGGAAAATGACGAAAAAAAAAAAAAATTTCTGTTCTAAATATGAAAACATGATCTTTTTTTTTTAGTCCTCTCAAAATTAACAGTAAAACTAGTCTACCTTTGAGACCTTAGGACATGTAATTATTTTTGTAATTTCATTTATTTATTTATTTATTTAGGTATTTCATGTAACTCACAGTATTTTTAATTTTTTTAATATAGGTAATATTGATGTTGATATTTTCAACAATTTCTGTTGTTCGATTTCTAATATGTCCACTTTTGAAGACAACAAAGAAATGGATCTTGAGATAGACATACCTGAATTGGGGTCAGATAATAAGATTTGAGCTGAGTAAGTTTATGGCTGTTCGGATTGAAGGCTCAACCCCGAAGGCGTAGATATCTTAATAATATGGGGCATCACCAAAAAATACCCATTAATTTCCGTAGAAATCTGGTGTCTTATCGATTAACAGAATATTCTGAGAAATAATGGTCTATTTGTAAGCCAAGGACTTATAATTTAAGTGAAATTTGCCCACATTCCGTATAAATCGCAAATCAAAATTAATGTAATCTACCCATTTAACTACAAGAGGTGAGGAAATTTGTGAAAATGTGAAAATTTACAAATATAGTCAGTCACGGAAAATGAGGAAATGGTTTTTCATCGCTATTTTTTCACTACCTACCTCAAAAGTTTATACACATTGAAAATTAAGGTTTTATTGACAAATTTTGACACAGCACTGTACATGTATGTTCTTCGTTACAAAATAATGGGTCCTATTCTTAGTGGTTCAGTCCACTTACGTTAAGTACTTCAGGGAAGAAATAAATGTAGGTACATGTTAGTGTTGGTATTTTAAAAACGTCGTTTTCTCCACTGAAGTATGAATACTGAGGGGAAAACTTCGGTCTGGTTAAGTGGTCACTTAAGTGAATTTACTTAGTTAAATGGACCTAGCATTAAGTGAATATACTAAGCTAGGACTAAGAAGCATTAAAAAATATATTTTTTGATCGAGTGTTTCATAATAAATATACGTTACCCAACAAGGTTCAAAAGTGAATGTTTACATGCAAAGGAAAATTTGTGAAACAAGTGCAGCGAGTGAGCAATTTTCGAGTCATGTAAACTCACTTTTGAACCATGTTGAGTAAGATATTTTCTCTAAGTAATGATCACAAAGCAACAAAACATTAATTAAACGCGTCATAAATATTCTGAATGACGAGTGAAGTACTTTTGAAATGACAGAATACGATGAACACTCCTCAATCAGCATCAGCAACTGTGGAGCTATATGTAGAGAGTATGTCTGATATGCAGGAGGCTGCAGTATTGTCAAATCCCACTTCGCGCATGTATTTTTTTTTTTCTTTTCTGAATATTATTTCAATTGATAATTTTAATAGGGTGTGAGATTGGGTGACTTTTTTAATGAACAAAGAAAAAAAAGAAAAAAGGTATAATATTAGTTTGATTTTTTCATTTCATAGATTATAAGCCTTGAAGCGCAGCTCCGTAGCACTTTGGCTTGCACCCGCCCTTGATTTTCTTTGGCATACCTATTGGTAACACTGTAGAATTTTTTGTTTCGGAAGAAGTGGTGAACTTTCTTTTTGTGTCTGCGTGGGTAGTGGCACAAACGCATCGAATGCGAGGATATAATTAGCAAAATAATATCGGGAAAATGATTTTGTGAAATAATTTTAACCAACGAATTAACAGCTTGTACGTTTATTATAGTGATAGTCGAGTCAGAAAGAAAGTTAACCTTTGTTACTGTACAAATCTTCATTTACAAATTTTCACATGGAAGCAGGTTTATTCTTTTTATGCAGGTTATGCTTGGATCGATGAAAAGCGTTACTTTCAGCTTGTAAAATATCAGTGTAAACATTGCCTTTCTGATCATATATTATAAAAATATATATAACCTTAAATAGCCTTCGTTATCTCATCACAATTCACCCTTTCAATCTTGAGACATTTTCGTTTAAAAAACAGTCGAAATTTGGTTATGATGAAGCGAAAACTTTTAAAATTTGTAATCAAAATAATTTTCAACTGAAATAGGTACTGTCTAGGATACATTCTTTTTTTTTCTTTTTTTTTTATAGTAATTCACATAATTCAAATGCAGCAGTTATAAACGACCTACAAATATTTGCACAACTCGTAACATAATGCCTATGGTGATTTCGAACACCGTCGAAGGGGAAGGCGCGTATTATTTCGAAGCGGGTTTTGCAGGCAGAAGAAAACACTGCAGAAATCGAATTTATGGCAATTGAAGAGCGTACTCCGTACACTTACCGATTACGGTTAAATTAATTTGGAAATTTCTCGTCGGGGAATTCCGGAAATCCACTCTGCATCGGTAAGCGCCCTCGTCATTCAGCTGAATATTGTCGATTTGTAATCGGGCCGGCTTTGGAACGTGCATAAAATACGCTCGCGGCCCAAATACGTTCGGCTCGGACCAACAAAGTGCTTTCGGGAACGATCGACCGCGAACGTCGAAACTGCAAGCAATACAGAGAAACATGCAAATTATTTAACTTTAGCTGCAGTTGATACGTAGGCTATACGAGCGTGAAAGTAAATAGTGCTGACGCGGAGTAAGATGCGATAAAAAATCGGACTAGGTACGTACACCATGTTGCGAAGAATATACGGCGATCGTAAAGTATGAGCGGTACGGAAGGGTGGGAAAGGGTAGATAAGTCAAGCAGTAAATGGAACGGGTGATTTCAAGTCGCAGTCAAGAATTTTTCAATTAGTTTGAGATCCGCTGAACCAGACGCAAAAATTTGAAGATTTTGCGCGATACACGTCGCCATAGGTAATCGATTCGATCGATCATCGATCCATTTTGGTGGTTTTCTTATCTAATCGCAGAATTATTTGAAAAATAGGGTACCCATTCACATTGTACCTAATTGCCTTACCCGAGAATACACGCGAATTTCGTTTCTGTGACTGAAACAGTTTTCATTATTTTTGTAAAGCAACGTGAGCAGCTTTTTCGGGTCAGAATTCAACTACGTGCAGTACTCATGGAGATAGAGGTAGAAATAAAATCACCAGATTTTGCAACATGTGACTTTTTTTTATTGTATTACTAAAAATAAATGTTTACGTATAAAAATCTATACCTATATTAATAAAACTAAATGTAAGTATATTTGGTCGCCCATAACTTCGGAACAGCTTGGCAGGTCGAGATGAAATTTTCAGTATTTATTTGCGTTACTCCGAGACATTTTTGAAGCTATCGTCGAAATCTGTACCCCCTTTGGAGGCAAAGTTCTCCATTTTCGCCAGAATTCGTCGTTTATGGTACAAAAAAACGAATGAAAAGAAATAGAAGATAAGGAAACAAATGGCGAATTGTGGGGGGAGCGCAGGCGAAGCTGCGGGTGGCATCTAATTTTACATAAATCTAGAAATTGTCAAAAGATATCATAAATTTTTCTGTGTAATAACAGCTGATAGCAGCAAATAGCACATGAAATTCAAACATCAAAACATATGTTCAAATCACTGCAGATTTTTCGAATCTGCTATATATAGATACCTATTATAAATTGAAGTTACTTTTGTTTGTTTCAGCATCACACCTCTTCCATTTGACGGATTTATCCAAAATTTTAACCTCATGTAGATGCCTACTCTTTGATGATTTTTGCGAAGTTTCGTTTCGAAATCTTTATTCTAAGAGCTGCAGTTGAGTTCGAAAGTTTCCGTTCCAAACCTGTTCTTTTCGAAATTAATTCTCAATTCTTCTTGAATTAATTTTTGTGTGATTGTCAATTCTCAGAAGTGAAAACTCATACAGCTGAGAGCTGTAATTAGGTTTATAAGTGTGGGGACTCTACAGTATGAGGTTAGGGGCTCGGACCCCTCGACGACAGTCGCCGCCCCAAAGGGCAGGCTAACTTATCGTCCTTGTGACGTTAAACAAAACACACAATTACGTTCGATCGTAATTACCGGCAAACACACGCAGGTAATGTACGAGTACGAATCGTGACGTCATCCATCAATCAATGTCACGACTCGTACACGAACCGGCCAGCCGTTACCTACGATAGTAGGGGATGATGCGACCTGGCCGCCCTTATCAACGTACGTATTATATTACATACGTGTGTCTGGGTGTGTGCGCCAGAACCCGTATAAAAACTCTCAGAACCGGCTCTAAAATCGCCAGTGTTCGGTTTGGTTCTGGCTTACCCATACGCTTGTATGAAGTAGCTGAACACGCATAAATTCTGTTGAATTTCCTTCTGGTGAGAATATCTCTCACGACAAGGTATTCCACAATAAGTTTTCATCAAGTGTTTTAGTTCTGAACTGGTAATGTTTGAAAGTTAGTTCTCAGTCTACTTCATAGTTTCAACGTCGATTCGAAGAAGGGAAAATTCAGAAATTCAAAATTCAAGTTCCGAATTTTACCAAATTAAATATCCAGTTTAATGAATTTTTTGCAGATTCGAATAAACCCGTATACAGTATCATACAGTTTTATACCTTCATCGAATATAAATTGAAGTTACTTTTTTCTATTCCAGCATTCTGATCCTCCAATTTAACTGATTTTCTTAAAATTCTGGATCCCCGTTAGGTTGTTTTTGCCAAGTTTCGCTTTAAATTCGCGATTCTGATAGTTGCAATTAAATTCGAAAGTTATCACCAAGTGTTTTTCTTCTGGCACTCTTTTGTTTGAAGGTTGATTTTCAGTTCTACTTGTGGGTTTTAATGTTAGGGCTCAGAAATGGAAACTCAAAAAACTGAAACCTTGAATTAGGTTCGAATATTTTCATGAAACGTTTTACCTTGGATTTGTTCTGATGAAAGTTAGTTCTCAGTTCTACTGAAGGGTTTTATTGCAGTGTCAATTCTGAGAAATGGAACTTCAAAACAATTATAATCATGTTTGAAAGTTTTCCGTAAACATTGCGGTTCTGGATCTGTTATATTGTAATTAATTATGTCATACCTGTCCGAAGGGGAAATCAGCTTATATGGTATAACATTGAGGGAATTTTAGGCTAATGATTATAAAAATTATTACTGGTCTTGCGGAACGTGAAAAACTATGACCAAAACTAACACCACGTCTAAAAAGACAAGACCAAGACAAAACGCGAAACCTAATAGAAAAAATAATAACAAACTATTATATTATCTCTTTATTTGATCACTTAGGCCTACTAGTTTTGTTGGTTGGTCAAGATTATTGCAAGCCACCTTTTGGAAGAAGATAAGATCGAGAATATGATGTTTTATTATTGCTCATCATTTTAATCTAGGCCTATGCAGTATATCATTTTAAGTAAACCATCTGTTACAAGTAAAATGCGTATTGTCTGTCATTAATTTGTTTTTTTAGGTAGGCACGTAGCTTAATATACTAACCAAAATACATGAATTGACCCGGTTTAATTAGCTAAATAAATTCCACGATTCATTTGGTACTTTAAAATATGAAAAGAATAATTCACAAACATAGAATTACTAGTTCTGATTTACTTCTAGAGAGCAAAGTTTGATGTGACATCAACTCACATCAATAAGTCTTATCAAATTCGAACAAATTTAAATATTGGTAAGAAGGACTTGAGTCTACAAGGGCGTATATTAGGGCGATCCTGAGGGTCTAGAATGCCCTTAGACCAAAAAATTCTAATAATTGTATACTTTTATAAATGTTTGTTGTGAGAAAGGTGGTCAGGAGGGACCACTGAGAATGTGTGGTCCCCTCATTAAGACGGAGCTATATACGCGGTCTTAATGTGAATCTAAATTCTACTTTCTGAACTTTGCCTCCAAAGGACTCCTGCAAAAATTATAAAAACATTTTCGTGGCACAACGCATTATACCAACTTCAGCCGAAAATGTAGAATGTCTGTTTCGTACATGAACTGATTCTACGTTGAAAAGGTAAAAGAAAAATGTGCTCAACCTAAGTGAAATGATTTAGAAGCTCCTGTAAAAATAATTTTCCCCAAAAATTGACTACCGTTTTCAAAAAAAAAAAAAAAAACATTGCCTTGTTTACTCCAACCATCGATTATATCTTTCAAAAAACCGATGTTCAAATATTACTACAAAATCATTTTGTAAATCGAAATCTTTTGGAGAAAAATGAAAATAAAGCAAATATTTGAAATATTTTTACGAATAAAAATGTAAATATGTCAACTTCCCCTTTTTCCATTTTTTTTCCATTTTTTTTTTTTTTTTGTTTTCAAACAAAAAGCAAACGTATTAACAATGCAATAATTCCGAGGCAAAAAAAATACTTGGATAAATCCACTTGTTTAATTTTCTGGCTAATTTGACCGTTTAAAACTTTCGGTACGACTGAAAAACATTCGAAATATTTCAACCTTTGTCCAAAAGCAGTGCTCTACATTAACTCCGATTAGTTTTCTGGAAATGGAACACAAATGAAACGAAGCGAAAAAAATAAGCTTCTTTAATAATTTCTTCCGTTGATTCGTAGAGGTGAAACACCAGATTATTGAACAGGAATAATATCAGATTTTAAGACTGTCTGCTGGCACCTAAATACGATATTGAAAATTTAATAAAGTCATTTTTCTCGCCGTCCGTTTTTCTGATTTTCTGGCTGTCTGTCTTTCTCCGTCTCTTCGTCTCTCTTTCTCAAAACATTGTCTTCATTAATAATTACATGGTTCGTTGTACAATTATTTTGGTCAAAAGTTTTCTAGCTCTTTCAGTCACAATATTAGACCTTTAACTTCTGACACCCACCAACGGTAGGCCGCTTACCTGGCTGATTGTTTTGAATTTTTAACGATTTCCGCGTCAATATAATCCAAACACCAGTGGGTTGACTTTTTATATACGTACTAAAGTACCTACTTCTAAAGCCGTGTAAAAATAAAATTATTATTGTGATAAATTAAAACCATTTTCGAGCAAACATCTAACCATATTTCAATCGACAAGAAAATTGTAAAGAAATGGTGATCGCAAAACATTTCTGTTAATTTGTTAGCAATAATTTCAGGTTGAATAAAAGTAAAGAATTCAGATTGTAGTTTTAAGAACTCTGTATGTTTGAATTTTGTTTTTTTTTAGGTAAGAAAGTATGGAAACAGTTCATAATAATATGTGACCGGTACAGCCTGTCATGATAAAAATAAATTTCATAAAATAAACCCCCTTAAATTTTTCACGCCCATTGACTGCAATAAAAAATAAAAATAGAATTAAATAAATTCCCCATTAATAATTAAATTCGCCGTGAGCGCCTCGGTTAGACTGTCTTAAACAATAAGTACCAGCATGTACTTCGGTGCAATTGTAACTGCTTTGTGTTTTCATGCATCTTCCTTTTTTTGTTGATCAAGTGGCAAAATTCTTACCTATATTATAAACTTTTTCTTCCCAGTTTGTCTTTCATGCAGCACTTATTTTTGTCTTGTCATCTACAATTTTATTTTAATTACATAATGTCTTTGTATAATACGGATTGATTTCTCTACTTGGGCATTCGGACCCATACTCGGACAAATGGCAAAGTAATTTGGATTTCTTTTTTCTTCAACGAATACTCACTCAGTTTTTACTCACTGAAATTTTACTCTGTTTTTAGATACATACATACCTATATGCATACATACATAGTACATACATATATATATACATACAAACATACATAAGTACATACATTCATACATACATAATACATACATAGATACATGCATACATACAAACATAAGTACAATCATTGCTTATATTATAAGCATTGGATTATGCCTGTATGAGTATGGTAAAATATTGAAAATAGGAAATTCATGTTCAGAATTGGTGACTCAGAACTAGCGGGAATTATAGCTTCTACCGAGAAAATAATATTTCTCAACATATAGGGCTTTGGAGGGAAGCCCTGTGCCTTAAATATGTGGAAAGATACTTCTCACATTACATATCACTGGGAAACTGGTTGAGTGTTTTGGTACCCTCTGCATTTGTACTACAAATAAACAATTATAATTATGTGTCAGTTATGTGAAGTGAAAAAACCTCAAAAAATGAGAGGTATTCCAAACAGGAAAATTTTTTTCAAATAAATTTTGTGATAAGTGTGGGAACTGCCATACCTTGTCCTATATAATCATACAGTACTCAGTTCATCAAGCTTTGCTCCGATATAGAAAAAGAGAAAATTTTGTTAATTTTTAATTAAGCTGGAGAGCTACGGCAATAGGGGAGACTCAGGCATAAGGACTGGCTCAAATCTCTCAAAAACACATCATCAGCAAGGGTAAATAAACATTTGGCTTTAACATATATTTTTTTCAAAATTTTAAAAACATTTTAAAGGGTCAAAATTTTGAATTTAGAAAAGGTCTATTTTTTGGATACACTCAAAATCACCCGGGCAAAAGGAATCTCCATCCAGGGCAAAAGGAATCATAACCTAAAAATGTTATTTTTATGTATAAAAAGATGAAAAATTAGGATTAGAGTTTTATTTTCAACTGAAAGAAGAAAATTAATTATTTTTTCAAATTTAAAGACTTTCTGTTTGAATCGATGCAGAAATCAAACATATAAAATCTAATAGAATCATAGTCAGTACATTTTTTGTGGGCCCACTTGGAACAAATTTTGCACTGGAGCCACTCCTCTCCATCCTGCAAAATGGAGGAGTTTCAGATAAAACATGGGTAATCTGAATCGTCTATACTATATTGTTCATATTTTTTTTCATTTTTGTCCATTATTAAACGTTAATTTATAAGTTTTTACTTCCCCTTTTTTTTTAGAAACACTCTTTTTCGGGGGTTTTGATTTTATTGGCTTTTTATTCTCTCGGATTTGATTTTTCCTTTTATAATTGTACACCATTTTCAGCTGTAAAAGATTCCAAGTTACTGCAAATTTTGTATAAAAGCTCAGTATGGGCAAAAGGAATCAGTGATTCATTTTGCCTGCTTCTTTTTGCCCAGAAGTTAGTTGTTTAAAAAAATGAAAAATAAAGTTTACTTACTCAATAATACCATTAATATAATGAATACTGGTGAAAACTACACAAAATTTGCCGTAACTTAGAACAGTAACACCACAAATTTTTAAATCATTTCAATTTTCATTTTCTTGATTCAACAAATCTAACAGCATGTTTTCACATTTTTGCTTATCACAAGAATGAAAATAATCAGATTGGGGATCTTAATGTTGCCAATTATGCAGAATATGAACCTCTATGGAATGGCTGTGTTACCAATTTTCTGCAACAATTTGATTAGAAAATATTAAGAAGATTCTTTTTGCCCGGGTGAGTCCTTATGCTCGAGTCTTCCCTATTAGGTATATCCTTCACTATTGTAGTATTCGTATATCTCCAGAAATAAGATCGCAATATTTAACTCACACTTCATTAGTCATAAATCATAATAATCATATGTGGTGCAGGCCTAGCAAAATTTGCTGATAAAACCTTTCTTATTTGTTACTTTTAGGGTTAATCGGTTTTTCAACATTTGTTGTTATCACTTGCTGATAATGGATAGATTGAGATGCTCATATATCTTTTCAATGAATTTTCTCAAACTTAAGACCTGTGTACATCATTATTTTGTACCCAAATACCTATATACAACAACTTTCAACAACATCGTCCTAGTTCTTCATAACACATTTACATACGTACATACACACGTACACATATACCCACATACCCACATACCCAAATACAATTATTACTCATATTATAGTACAGGATTTGCCAGTAATAGTCAGAGGTAGGATGGCTGTGCAGTTAAGTTCACCACTTTTAGCTGGCAAATATGTAGGTCCTATGTTTAATTCCTCGAACCAGCAAAATCTCAAATAAGAAAGAAACCATTATAAACGTAACCACATATTTATTTTAAAATCACAAATCAAATTAGTAAATCACAATAAGCAAAGAAAAATTTAGAATAATTACTTACTGACACAAATACGAACATATCGTTAAACGTGAACTTTTTATCAGAACTCACACGCCAATATTCAGGTTTGGAACTTCAGAACTTTTTGTGAATCAATTGTTTTTTGAATTTATTGCACCTAACCTTTCAAAAAGATTAGCTTTTTTACCGAACTAGTTTCGCAGTTCTCCAAATAGAATAGCTTCATCGAAAAATGTTGGTGTTCCACTTCCTTTCTATAACCCGGAGTTTCATCGTCTAAAATTAAATAATTATCAATGTAATTTTTTGAGGAAAAATTTTATACAGCTGGTTTTACTTTTAAAATTTGTCGATAACTTGTGAATTCATAAAGTAAACTTTTTTGAATGACTAACTGAACGTAAAAGTTGAATAAAGAATTCACTCGCTTCAAATTTTGATATTTCTTAAATAATTAGTTTTCATTTATTTACGAACATTTGGATCCAGACTAACGAAAATTCTATACTTGACACAAAATTCGATTCTTCAGGTTCTCATAACTTTTCTGGTTATTTTCGAAAATGTTTATCATGACTTGGTTTTACAATTACAACTTAACGACAGTTTTTATGCGAAATACTAGGTATTTTAAATCCATTTTAATTCAATTCAGAATTCTATTTTTGTGGGCTGCGTGGTACGAATGAGATTTTTCGAATTTACTCCCAGACTCGAGCACAACAAGAGCTAATTTTAAAAGTCGAGAAGATTTTTAAAGTTCCGATAAAAAATTCAATTTACATCCACTTCGAAAGAGTCTCGAGGTAATTAACTGAAAAAAGTTGAAAACAAAATTTTGAATCCAATATTTGTCGTAATATGTAAGCAAATGTTTCTCGAAAATATTTTTCAATTATTTCAGTACCTACTTGATACAAGGAAGCATAGGTAGATGGAAAAATTGAATACCTACATTCCAATTAAAGAACTCAATTTTTTTTAATTTTTTTTTTAATTTTAAAACGGCAATAAATTTGAAACAAAATTTCCTCGAAACCTCAAATTAATAAGCTCACTTGAGAAATTATTTTGAATCGTATTTTTATCCTCTCTTCTTTCCATCTTTTCAAGCCTTGAACAAATTTAAAGAAGATATTATTAACTATTTTCTATTTTATTTAGCATACATTTTTTTTTACACTTACCTACTTTTTTCTCTCCAACTTTTGATTTGATTTTTCTTCTTTCAAATTTAATTGGAATTACCTCTCATACAAAAAGAGAAAAAAAAATAGCTTCAGCTGAACTTTCTTAAAACGGATTTTTAAGAAATGCGGATTAGAAGACGCTAAAGAAGAAAGCAAAAAAAAAAAAAAAAAAAGAGGAAAAGAAACGAATTTAGCAGAAATAAAAGGGAAAAAAATCGGAATTACAGACTTCAATTTGATTCTTTTAATTAAAAAAGCCGAAAACATGTCTTTGTTAAAAATTAGATGAACACGAATTGAAGTTGAATGTAAAGTTGAATTTGTCTCCTTTCTTGTTTTCTCTGTGTTTTGGTTCTGCTTAGTTTCCTCTTGCAATGTTCCCTAACAAAAATTCTTTCGTAGAACACAAGAAATGAAATAAGATAAAAAAATAATTTATCCGATATTTCGCAGCAAAAATAAATTAGAATACAAAACAGTGACGACATTCACTATGTTGTTATTAGTGATGCGTTGAGTGTAACACACGATTTTTTGTGGAATACCTAGTTAAGAGTAAGTATAATTTTAGATTATAGACCAATGCATCGCACAAAACAACTGAATCTCCGTAATAGCTAGGTTTTAAGTAAAAATATGTTAATTTTAAAAGATAACAAATGACTAAATATTTTTCTCGTTCTTTCCTTTAATTTTTGGAAATAAAAACAAAAAATATATTGTTAAACACTATAGAGAGATAGAGAGAATTCGTACGTTGAAAGTGTTATCGACGGTAAAAATTTAACATATTTTCTTTCTGTATAGGTACTTACAGAAAAATAAATTTTACGCATTGAAACTGAATTTCCAAATAATATTTGGTTGTTGTCCATTACCTATCTCCATTTTTCATTTGAGTTATGGACTATGAGGCAGGTACCATCATACTATGGAGTCTAGAAAGTCGATAAGATTAATGGGCTAATCGGCAACATAATCTATCTAATAATTATGTCTGTTCACTCTTTTTCCATCGAGTAAGAATAAAAAAAAAATAGGTTTTTAAATGTGACGAGTAAGTAGGTACATAGGTAGTATAATTATATATAATTATATTTCAATCGATTATTCGCAGCAAAAAAAAAATTGGATTGACTTTTCGTTAGGTATTTTATCTTTTGTACAGCTTTTTAATTTTTTTTCCTCTATAACGTTAAATAATTTCATAGAAGTGCGAAGTACCTTCAACTTCAACTGTAAGTACATAGTTCATCCTAAAATAACAACAAAAAACTGAATAAACAATACCTACCTATGTGCTCTGTTCTCAATGGTCAAGGAGCTTGGTATAACACAAGCGTGACATAAACAAATTTTCTGTAGAATTTTTAATCGTCTATATAGACCTACAGTGCTCACCGTGAGAAACAAATAATTCCTTCTCAGTTTTAACCTTTCTTTATTAAATTTACGACTAATTTGAAGAATTTATCCTAATAATTAGCCCCTAAGTACTATAATTATTTTAAATTTTTATGTAGGTTTTCCAATAAAATATACATATTAATTTTAATCTCATAATACGACCAACGGGTGAGGGGGTACATTTATCATTTCATGACCCGAGGAAACTTTTGACGCGAAAAGCTAAAATTCGTACCTATAACGTATAATATACTTTTAGGAATGTCTAATATTTCTTGTTACTGTACATGTCGCAATTTTTATCAGATAGTTACATAATTCGATACAAATATTTGTATCAACCCAAAAACCTGATCTGTTAATCTTGGTGTGGACTGACCTGACATTAATTTCAGTACGCCCATTATTATTCCTATTTTGCGAGGTTTACAGCTCCAGAATTCTTAATTTTTTATCAGTAACAACAGATTTGGAAGAGATATTCACTAGATAGCTACCATATATTCCTAAATGCTATCAATTTTTGTGAAAATCAGTCAGACGGTACTTCCAGTATATCCGACTGTGGGCTCTAAAATGGGTAAATTTCAACAATAGCTACGAAATTTAATACAATCATCGCATTTATGATCTATACTAATTTGTTGACAATTTTGGTTATAATTAAATGGTTTTTAAAAGAACCTACATTTTTTAAGGAGAAGGCTGCTGAATAAGAGTTTTTTTGTAATGATACTTGAGAAACTACAAAAAATTTTATTTTCCAAGACAGAGCAAAAGAAAACATAACCGTTTTTGTTCTCCATAACGAATAAATATGCTGTATTTATTTAGCCAAATAACAATATTTTGAAGCAAAGTTCTTAACGAAATGCGCTAATTCTTTATCCTTGAAAACGGTACACACATTTGATTAACATTCTGTATTTGTCTGGAAGTGTTCTATTTGCTGTCGAAGTTTGGTGGAATTCTCAAGAAACACAGTGAATACTTAGACCAATAATATAAATGAAAACAAAAGATACTAATACATTGTGTCCAATAATACTTACTTAAATTTGTGTTAGAAGAGAAGCAAAACCCGGGACTCTACAGTCCCTCATCCAACATCTTAACACATTTTTAAAATATTAATAAACCACAGAAAATAATTCACAGTAAAATATTAAAACCAAATATTTATAAACCAAAAATTATGGTAATTACAACTCTTACCTTATGTGGGGACGTTTCCCTCTTTGCCTCCCTCAGGGCTCGGCCCTGCGTCGACAGACGGGTCGTAGACCAAAGTCCGCAACCCATACTAATTGTGCATTGCACGTAAAACAAATTACATCGTCTGTATGCACTCATACAGATGATGTGTTTCTATGTTTACCGTGAGGCGATAAACTGAGGCAAGTGAGTATGTAATATTTACATACTCACTGACAGTATACGTGCTGTGGTCCGTATAAGGTACCGCCTCGCCTTTGGACAATTGCCCCAGTTAGGAAGTATGCTTTGTGTAGGGTTAGGCACTTAAACCAGCTGGCTACCGGTACCGAGAAATAATTTGGTCGCCCCGCACGTAAACCACTGTCTCCCTCAAAGGTTCCATGAACCCCGTGTAGGTAGCATTTACCTACACCAAACAAGCCACAGTGGTGACCTCGACGTTGCTACAGTGTTGTAGGCGTGAAAACACTCGACAAGTGAGAAATTGCTTTGCTGATAAGTGCGGCTTAGACGTGACTTTTTCATTGGCTAGAAATAGCTGATGTGACTTAGGTGACTATAAGTCTCAACAGCGAGTGGGAAATTTACCCTCCTGTATCAAATAAACGTTGCCCATAACCGGATGGTCAACAAAATCACGGTAGAACACGCATATATTTAAAATCTGCTAGATAGGAAATAGTCCTACAATAATTTCTGCTACAAATTCTGTTAAACTGGATATCCAAAAATTAAGAAACGGAAAAATAATATGAAAAATAATGCTGAAAAACGACGAAACTAAAATGCCTGGAACTTCAAACAAAAATCCAGAGGAAAAAGAACGTAGGTTACTGGCTGAAAAACTAGCTCAGATAGAAAAAGAGATGTTTGATCAATACATGAAAGAGATTGTAGCCAATGTAATATCGGAATACAACAAAAAGAAAATCGAGGAAAATGTCAAAAATACATCCAAAAAATGGATCCAACTACCAGAGTTTCTCCCAAAGGACGTAGAAACTTGGTTTATTCAACTGACCCGGCTGTTTCCGACTTGAGGAGATTCCTCAAGAGCATAGATACAGGCAATTATGTGGAAACATGCCTGCACAAATCATAAAAGCTTGTCCTGACTTCATGGACTGTCCTGATGAAGCAGAAGATTTGTACAGTTGGTTCCAGAACAAAATAAGAACTGCATTTGGCATAGCTGCTCGAGAGGAAATTCGAGAACTGATGAGTGGCATGTCCATCGGAGATGACAAGCCCACAGTATTCATGGCTAAACTTATGAAAAAAGGGGATAACCATGTATCACCCTTGGTAATAGCTGACCAATTTTGCCAACAATTACCTACATTAGTTGTGCAATCACTAGGAGCTCTAAATCTTACAAATGCTACCAGTGATGAGGCATTAATAAATTTGGCCAAAGCTGCTGAACAGGTTGGAATACACAGGCAAAACTGCAATTAGTGCCATCTCAGCGGAAAAATCTGAAATAGCGGAACTTAGAGCCGAAATTGCTGCTTTGAAAATGGAAAATAAAAATAGCACCAACAGCAGCAATGGAAATCGTAACAGCCGTTCTAAACACCAAAATTAGCGAGAACGAGACTCTAGGTCTCGTGACTGTAGAAATAACAGCAGAAAAAACAGCCCTGGCAGAACACCACCAAGGTCTAAATCTAGACCAGAATATAAAAATCCAAATTGACGTGAAGACTATTGCTTCCACCATAATGAATGGGGAGAAAATGCCAGGACTTGTAAAATCACCTGCCAATTCTATGCCGAAAGGATGATCAAAGATGAGCAAAAGAAAAAAGAATTGCTCTCTAAATTGGACAAGGTTAGAGACAATCAAAAATCTCCCAATACGTCAAACTAGAGAGAGGGGTCATATCAGTGGCAACCAACCCCTCAGATAACTACTCTTGCCGCCTGTTCATACAGGACAGGTCAAAAAGGAGAGAATTTCTTGCTGACTCAGGCGCAGATATAAGCTTACTGCCAGCCAAAATTAAGCATAAGAAAAATACTCAGAAATCCCAACTAAATGCAGTAGATAACCATAGTTTCTCTGCATATGGAATTAAAAAATGCAAAGTAAATATAGGTTTTAACAAACCAATGAAATGGATTTTCACCATAGCTGATGTCAAATACCCTATATTAGGAGCAGATTTCTTAGCCTATTACGGACTATTGATTGATCTTAAAAATAAACAATTAATAGATTCCACAACTGGTGAACATATAAAAAGAAAAACTAAAAATTATCAAATAATTAATATAATTAATGCGTGCAAGCAATAAAATGATACATTTGTCAATATATTGACAGATTTTCCTGGTATCACCGAACCAACTTTTAATCCAAATCCTACATATAAACATGACACAGTTCATATAATAGAAACTGTAGGACAACCCTGCGTAGCAAAAGCAAGACACTTAGCTCCAGATAGATTAAAAGTGGCTAAGGATGCATTCGATAGAATGGTAAAAGAAGGAATTTGTAGACCCTCAAATAGCTCATGGAGCTCACCCATTCATATCATCCCGAAGCCAGGTGGAAAATGGTGAGTAGTAGGTGACTACAGACGCCTAAATGCTCAAACAAAACCAGATAGATATCCAGTTCCTAATATCATGGATTTTAATATAAACATGAATGGAAAAGATCTATTTACCAAAATTGATATTAATTGGGCTTTCCACCAGATACCTATGGCTAAAAACCATATTGAAAAAACTGCACTAATAACTCCATTCAGCTTTTTCAAATATCTTCGAATGCCATTTGGATTAAGAAATTCTGCACAGACATTCCAGCGATTCATAAATGGTGTATTGAGAGACATACCATATGCCTATGCATACATAGATGATATTTGCATATGCTCCAGTGGAGGCATTGAAGTGCACGAGAAGAAAGTGAGAACCGTATTACAGCGTCTGCACGCTGCTGGTTTAACTATCAATCCCGGTAAATGCGAATATGCAAAACCAAATATTGATTTTCTCGGGTACAACATTACTTCTGCTGGAATTTCCCTTTAAAAAGTCAGGGTGGAGCTAATAATAAAATTCCCTAAACCAAAAACAGTCGCTGAATTAAGACGATTGTTAGGGATGACAAATTTCTATCAACGTTGCATAAAAAACGCAGCGGCTGAACAAGGCAAATTATTCGATTTGATAAAAACAAATAAAAAACACGACAAAACTCCTGTCATATGGACAGATGAGGCCAATTTAGCATTTGACAATGTCAAAAATATGCTGGCTAACGCGACATTATTAGCTCACCCTGATGACAGTCCGCCATTATGCATAGCAACAGACGCATCAGACTTTGCAATTGGTGCAACATTGTACCAAATTGATAGCCTTTAGCATTTTTCTCGAGGAAACTATCAATGGCTGCGAAAAATTATAGCACATACGACAGAGAGCTATTGGCGATAAATACTGCAATCAGGCACTTTAGGCGTAATGTAGAAGGTAGAACTTTTACTGTGTATACAGACCACCTACCTATCACACATGCATTCCAGCAGAGAGCAGAACATGCATCGCCAATGCAAATGAAACACTTAGAATTCATAGGCCAATTTACAATAGACATCATATATATAAAAAGGGAATTAAATACACCCGTTGATGCTCTGAGCCAAATAGAATCTGTCTCAGTGCCATCTCAGTTGCCCTATGCTGAAATAGCCATAGAACAGTATTAAAATTGATATCTTCAGACAAATAAAGTCTACAACTGAGACAAAAAAGACTCCCTGGCACAAAAATCATGTTAACATGTGATGTGTCCGAAGGTCAAGAATGACCCTACATTCCACAAAAATATAGGAAAATGGCGTTCGACAGTGTTCACAATTTATCACACACTGGACCTAGGAGTGCGACTAAATTAATGACCTCGAGATTTGTATGGCCAATATAAAAAAAGATTGCAACAACTGGGCCCGTGCTTGTCTAAATTGCCAGAAATCTAAAATTGGCAGACACACGAAATCAAAACTTGGGAAATTCAGACATACTGACAGATTTAAACACATTCACATAGACTTAGTTGGTCCTTTACCACTTTCTCGTGGCTACAAGTATCTGTTGACCATTATAGACAGAGCTACTCGCTGGCTCAAAGCAATTCCACTTATGGAAATGTCAGCCCAAACAGTAGCTGCAGAAATATATTCAACGTGGATTGCTAGATATGGTGTGCCCCAAAGCATAACTACAGACCAAGGTCGACCATTCGAAAGCCAAATATTCAACGAGCTAGTAAAGACCTTGGGTGCTAAACACTGGTCCACCACCACTTACCACCCACAATTTAACGAAAAACTGGAAAGGTGGCATAGAGCTCTAAAAGCCTCAATTATGGCACACGACACTAAAAGATGAATTGATAGACTACCAACCATCTTATTAGGCCTCCGATCAGCCTTGCAAACAGATACTGGACATTCAGCTGCTCAATTAGCACTCGGTGAGGAATTGCGCTTACCAGGGGACTTTTTCTATGAAACCAAAGAAATTAACCCCAAAACATTAGTTCAAAATATAAAAGACGACGCAAGTCAATTTTTAAAACAAGCTGCAACTCATGGCAAACGTAAAACCTATGTCTCGAGACACTTAGCGACAACTACGGACGTGTTCCTATGAGAAAAAGGGATGAAAAAGGCTTTGCAGAAACCCTACACTGGTACCTATAAAGTAGTGGATAGAACAGAAAAAACGTTCACCCTACTCATAGCCGATAAAGAGAAAAAAGTCTCTATAGAGCGTATAAAACCTGCATTCTTAATAGCAGATAATAAAGTCAATGTCATAAAAAATTACAAGGAAAATGACATTGATACTGACATAAACATAGTCAAAGATCCACAAGAAATTGTCGAACAAAATACCGACACACAAAAGCTACATACACAGCCAGAAATAGTACAAGAAATACATAGCGATGTACTCAAACCAAATTTGGAAAAAACCACTGAAAAAACCAAATCTAAAAAAGTTGTCAAATTTGATGACAATGTACAAAAATATTACTACGATCCTAAAACGCCTATAAAGTCTAATAAAAGAGGCAGGCCTAAAGGTAGTTATAAAAAACGAAACCAAATTCCATGTCATAGATCAGAAAGGTTAGCTCAACACCATAATAGCTAAACCGAAACATGATCACAAATACAAAATTCACTCATATGTAAACCACCTAATTCCCAAACCATAGAAAAATAAATTGTTATAAAAAAGCAAAACAAATTTATTCACCATTAACTCCTGCATTAAAATATAGCAGATGGTTAAATAAAAATAAAAACATCAAAAAATGGTCATAAAAATCAAAAATAAATCTTCCGCCTCCAGGATTCGAACCTAGACGCAGAGAAGAAAAATGCGAAAATAAATCAGCTCGAAAATAAAACATCTATCGTGAAATCCAAAATAAAATCACGAGCGTTTTTATAAAATCAGAAATCAGCTGACGAACAATGAGAAACGGTGCAACTGCAATGACACACATCCTTATTGCAGAACATACCACAATGTACGTTGCGATAAGGATATTGCACCACCGTTCCTTATTGCATTGACCTATATAAAAGAATAAAGTTCATTCACTCAAATACGTTGACCCACATAAAAGCATGTGGCAATTTAAATCAACGAATTTTGTTCGTAGAAACTTCTGTGTGGGAATTTCTTAATGGTGGGAATATATTAAATCTTTTATGCTGAGATGAATTATGATAAACTCGACGACAAATTCGTACCAAATAAAACAGCCAAGAGCGATACACAAATCATTCGTTTGTCAAATACGCTCCGAGCATCATCGCATTCTGAATTTCATATAATTTGTTCAATTCGAACACCTATTTTCTGTGCCAAAAAATCGCTTTTGAAAATTTCTCATTTTCCATTGTCTTAATTGACACCTTGCATCTTACCAAAAAATGTCTTCCACCTCTGAACCTTTGCTCGACTATGAGGAAGCCCTCCTCGCAGAAGAGCAGGAACAGAATAATCGGGAGCATGACATCATACTTTCCCAACTTTCTTCTTTGGTGAGCAATCTCACTTTGATTTCCACCCCAAGGCCTAAGGTCAACTCAGTCATAGCTGAAATGACCCAACCTCTTCCTCACCACCTTCCTATCGGCGAGACCTCGGATGCTTCACAATCCATGATCACCCTCATGGACATGGACCCATCTAGGAGCATTCAGCCTTCTCGCTCCAAAATCATGGTCCATAAACCAGAAACCCAACTCCAGCCTTTCATCCAACAACGGAATTCTATCCCAAATATGAATTCCAGAAATTCCACCCAGGCAATTGGCACAAAAATAAAAAGAGAGGAGCACGATCTTGTGCTAACTACAATCAGCGGAGGATCCTCAATTATAATACGGGGACTTTTACCAGCAATGCCTTAGGACAGGCCCTCCGCGATATCCTCTTTGGAGGATTTAGGTCTTACAGAGGACGTAATCCCTATGGACAATCTTTGAAAAATGTAATTTATTGTTCCACTTTCACGACTCCATAAAGTTTCAAAGAAAGTGGATCGAAGAGAATACCTAATATTGTGCTTCCAATGACGTAAAATACGACAACAAACACTGACCAAAAGTGTAAGTAGTCACAAAAATACATCGTACCTACCACAAGTATCTTTGAATTATTTGGAATGACATTGCAGCTGCTATTTCTATTCGCTCGAAGAGTCCTCCAAAAATTAATTTTGATCCGAACTCAAGATGATAATCCATTTTTTGTCTTTTAAACCTGCAACTGTTTTCGGTCGTTTGGTCGTCATCGTCGTGACCGCTGGTCTCATGTAAACATTGTACTCATTATATAAATGACCACCATTCGTAGGTCTTGAAAATACTGTCATTACTTAGTACTTAGTTTAATAAATATAATTTCGCAGTGGGTATTCATAATGGATATCGTTTAAATATAACCAACATACGTCACAGAAAGACTTTTATCTGTTTGTTTGCCTGTCCGTCTTAAATCTACCGGAATAGTAATATGATTATTGTCTAACTATATAATGGCGAAAATTGGCAATGTTGGCACAAGCCGTAGGCGAGTGCTGCAAACTTCATGCGAGTGGAAAATATAGTCTTTCACCACTTGTTAGACATATTTTTTTGTGACAAGCACGTAGAATGACGATTTGAGGGAATGAATCTAATTTATAAAAAAAAAAAATCTTAGAGAAGATGAGTACCTATCCATTGGTTTGAATTAAATTATATAATCATATAAGTTGAGTCATTCTTATTCGTTTGAATGATCCAAACGGTTGGTAACATGGCAAACTTTTTTTTTTTTTTTGACTTTCAGCCATAAGTATTCCAATGTGTCGCCTGTCTTTAGTTAATTGTTGAAATGGAAAAAAAAAATCAACTGGAATTTGCTGTTTCTTTAGTGATTAGAGGAACAGAAATCTATAATAATTAATAATTAATAATCATTACTTAATTATTACTTGTCTGGAACAGTGGCTAAAATATTAAGTTTTTTATTTAGATTTTGCAATATTATAAAATTGTTTGCTAAGCGGAGAGTGGAGACGTAATTTCTGCAAACGTTTCCAAAAGTTGTCGCGTTATTGAAACGATTATTTTAAAATTTTTATAAAAAGTTTTTGACAAAACAGTTCTACCACTACAACCCAGTTTCAAAAGTATTGAGCAAAATGAATATATAATATTTAAAAAAACTGCTACGCAGCAATACTTTGCTAGGAAACACAATTTGCCAATTTTCATCCATAATTCCAAAAAAAAAAAAACAAAAAACTAAATTGCAAAAAATTGAAAAAATTATAAAAAAATATCGATAATAATTGATATTTATAAAGGTTGAGAAATCAGACTCGAAAAATAAAAAACAGAAATAAATGAGTGAACACCAAGTTGCGTTTCAGAATTATTGTATAATTCAGCAAAAGATTTAAGCAATATAGTAGAATGTGTTTTAGAAGTGTGAGACGAACATACATGAGCGTAGCCGAAGGATTGGTGAATAGTGAATCAGTGTTACTAGATAAACAAGTAATTTAGAGTATACGTATAAATAGGGTCAAGTGTTTGCAGGAGTGTGAGGGGAGGAGGATTGGTGGTCCCAACAATATCTGACAAATATCGTTATATTAATATTTCGTTGTTAGTTTAAAGTGAAAAAAATTATAAAAAACTATCGATAGTTATCGATATCGCTAACAAAAATTGTTGGGACCACCAATACTCTTCCCCTCAACTCCTGCGAATATTCGACTAATTGTCAGTAAACACTTTTATACTTCTTTACTCACGGCTATAATGATACTTGTTCTGCCATTCATTGGTTTATACCTTTGTACATATCCACCATGTATATACATTTCATACTCTGTACATTACATATTTCCATTGCTTCAATTACACACGTCTTCTGAAAAGTAATAATGTAAGCATCTTTATTATTTTGTCAATTATATCGAATCTGTCTTCCTCAACACCTATAAAAATATCGATATATCGATGTTTTATTGCTAAACACCAATTTTTGAGGACTTTTTCTTTTCTAGTTTTTTCATAAACTACTGAACCAATAGATACCAAAATTCTATTAGACTAGCAGCAATACACGGAAAATCCATTGTAAAAATTTCAACCCAATCCCTTTAGTCAATTCTTTAGAATCTTAGAATAACGACTTTTCGAGGAATTTTTTGTTTTCCAGTTTTCTCAGAAATTAATTAACTAATAGGCATCAAACCAGTTTCAGACTTCCTTATTGTATGTATCTCTCGTAAAAATTTCTACTCCATCCATTTTTTTAGTTTTTTCAAAACTTTGAAAACAAATTTTTTGGCGATACATACACATATAATTATAATTATATATACCGTAGAAAATAACAGGTAAAGTAGCGGACTTTTTTTTATCAGCTATAGATTTGCTCCATTTTTTCCTAACATTCGTATTTTTTCATCCAGAGCAGTTTACTTTTTCACTTTTAGGTCGTTGTATTACCTGCGTTGACATAAAAAAAATAAATTATTTTTTTCAGATAATTTTATAAAACTATTATGCAGAGTTTATATTTTCAGTAGTGGACATCATAGAACGTGTATGGTTTAAAACATCTTAGGTGCCTAGAGGTGAGTCTCAATTTGAGAGGTAGCGAGTATTCGATTTTATACATATAGTTCGCCTCCTAATACATTAAACCTCTGAAGGTTAAAACATTATCTTCATTTTTTTTCTGAGAAAAAAAGGGGTGGTAATATGGTGGACGTTTTGGTCCGCCACATTGCCTACAGATATATCTATATAATTGTATAAGTACATAAAAAAAATTAGATCAAAATTGGAAAATGGTGCCAATTATTTTATTTTCTCACGAAACAGATGATCCACACCTAACGCTTTTAAGAGGTCACTTTTAATATCCCGTTTGCAAGCAAACAGGATAAAAAAGGAAGCAGTGGAGAAAAAAAGGTCATTTCGTAACATTTCCGATAATTATTTCCAACCAAATTTTTTTTATACCCGTACCCACTTCTACAATGATATTTACGATATTATTTTTGAACCACTACAAAAAATAAAGAATAATAATAATAATAATAATACCAATAATAATAATAATAATAATAATAATAATAATAAAGGGAAAAAACATTGTTCTTAATACATTTTTAAATGCGTGGAAATTGTTCCCAGTGAACGTAAGTTTTTTCCCCTTTGAATTTTTTTTTTTCCGGTAAGTTTCATTTCCTTTCTTTTTTTCTTTCTTTATTTTTTTAATCGCAAGTTAAACCATTTGTCAACGTTTTCTTTTTATGTGAAGAAAAAAGAACAAAAGAAGGAGAGAAATGTAGAGAATGAAATAGCCAAAAAAAAGTCAGTGAAAAGAGAACGAAATGGAATGATGAAAACAAAATATAATGGGAGACTGGAATATTGGCCAACCAAAAATTCACAAAAATTGACTTCAACTCAAATATAACCATCTCGATTTTAGAATTCGATTATGTATTTGAACCGAGTATTAGATTTGTGAGATGCGTGGACAGAAAATAAAATCGAAACAACAGCGACGGAGTAGAAAAAAAAAAACTTTCTATGGTGAAGGAAAATTCTCTTAAGAAATGAAAACGAAAAGATCCAAGTCATGCAAACAAAAATAAGTATATTAACGCTACAAGTGCCCCAGTAATTTTTTTTAATCGTTTCGAAATCTTTGATAATTAAATGCAAGTCGTGTTTTTTTTTTCATAAATTTTTTGATGTATTATTTCAGATTGTACTTTTGTTTTGAACAACAGCCAATAAAAAGTTTTATCTCTTAAATAACAACGTTTGAATGAAAAAAATTACAAAAACACGAAATGAATGCTGTATTAAATGGTTCTGTTTGATTGCAATACGAAAGGCAAAAAGTTCCTTTTTCTGTTATTCAGTGTATAGTTACAGTACGAAGAGGCTATATTTATCAGTGTCAGATTGCTTTAAAGAAGATATTTTAGGTCTTACGTCATGCTAACTAGTAATTATTTAGAAGCTGGTAATCACATGCTCGGTAGAATTTTAATTGTTGATGTACCTACATTTTTGAGCATTTGTTATTTTTTATTTTGCGAACGTAAAATGTGAAATTATTCAATTTTTTGGTAACCAAACCTTTCAAACCAGAAAACGAAAAAAATTTTACGTTTTTTTCCCGACCACTTGTTTTCTCCAACTTTTTCAAAATTACATCCCAGAAATAAACTCTCTTCTCAAAATTTGTAAACAAATACCTCCAAAACTCAACCAAAATTTTCCTTCTTTTTGTTCTGGTAACACTTTACTACACAAAATTCGAGGAATAATTCTTCTGGATCAAAATTAAACGATGTTGCAATTTGAAATTTTCCACCGGATATAAAATTACAATCGTGATCTTCATAAAAATGAGGTCTCTTTGGGGAAAACAGCAGCATTCTCTGAATTTACGATCAATTTTATTATCTAATGAAATTGAACATAGTACAATATTACCTCTTTAGAAAATTTTCCATAGCAACTTATCAGCTACTGTGGGCTGAAAAACGATGTCTTTATGAGTAATAAAATCATAAAAAATAGTGATTTTATTATTACTTTGACATTGAAGACGATTGTTTAGATGTCCATTGTTTCAATTTGTGAGGACCAAATAGAGGTTTTCGATGCCTATATAAAACCATTGACAAGTTCTGTGTCCTCACTCTGTTCATCTTCCTTTCTTTTATCTGGAGTCTAACCACCCATAGATACATTTGTGTATTTTGCTTGGTGAACCGATGCAGACATTGCTTGTTTTAGAATATTCTAATTAAAGTTTGGAGATGAAAAAGTCACCTGTATCACGGTTTACTTATAAAGGTAATTAGAAGTCATCTACCCTCGTTTTTATTTTAAGTCGAAAGTTTTTCAAAAATATTTTCTGTTAATATAATTCTCAGCTGGGTCCCTCAGAGCTGAATAATTTAAAAAAATAATAAAAATTTTGGACTCAACCAAAATTCTTCATTTTTGGTAAAAAATTAAAGTCCAGACATACAGAGATTTTCTAAACTGCCAAATTTAAACCAAAATTAAATATTCTGGTGAATTCCATAAATAATTCCCAAGTATTTTGGAGAAATTAAAACAACAGTAAATGGAAAAGCATTCCAAAACATTGTACTTACTTCAAGTAAAGACCATCCAAGATTAAATTTTTGTGAGTTCAACCACATTTACCAGAATTTCCAAATCAAAGAATAACAGCTCGCCATCAACAAAGTTAGTTCCAGTTAAGAAAATCAAACAGAATTTTTGGGTCATTCAGAGCAAATTTCTGCATCTTTAGAAATTCCAGTTGCACAAAAACAAGTAGAAATATTCTAATAAGTCTTGTATAACTTTGTAAATGTAATTCCAGAGGTAAAAGTTGTACTACATTAATGTTGGATGTTAAATTAATGGATCGTGTACATTTTTGGAGTTATTTCAATATGTGTTTAATTCTTACGAATAGGTTGAGCAATGAAGAGAAGATGAACTAGCATTGACATGGGGTTGAAATTCAGAAAGGTGGTTGAGATAGTATAAAAATTTTATGTGATCATATGGCTGGTAATTTGTGATTCTGAGTGGGACTCTCAGGAGTACTGGTCACTTGGCTTAGCCAGCAAACTCATTAACTCGTGAATTAATTTTTTCTAACTTTTGAGTTTTGGTTAAAATTTGAGTCTGTAACATGCTGTTTAATCTTAGTGGTGGTGAAATTCTTTTCTGATGATGGCACTCTCTTTGGGTTACCACAATTTTTGGTTATAAATACGTATAATGACAAAAAATTTTCTCCCATCAGATAAACCTAAATATGGTAAAATTTGAATCTCAAGATCCCAAAAAAGACAACCAAGCAAATTATTCCCCTCGCAGCCCAAATAAATTAATTAATTTAGCTTTTTAAAGTAAGGTAAATGAAGGCAAGTCAAAAGAGTGAATAAGTTTTGAGAAATTTCTCGACCGGGATACTTAGTCTTACAATTTCACATGCAGTATAAATATTTCGAACCATTCCAAAATAACCGAACTCCACAAATAGTCTTACAGTGTGCAGCAATTTCATAAAGTGGTCAGTAAAACGTTAAGGTGCAATACCTCAAATTTAATGCAGACAAATTTTGTAGGTTTCATACTCAATTAGTGCTTTATTTTTGTGACATGAAATAAACAATACTCTGTTCATTGTACAGGCTTCTATCTCATCATCAAATGGCATTATTTTTTGACTCGTATCGCTTTTCAGCGATTTGATAATATAGTTTCTTGAGAACCACAGTCAAGGGCACCATCTGGGGCCAAAATTTAAACCAAGAACAACCACTTAAAAAGATTAAACGGTGGAAAAATCGAAAAAATATTTTTAAAACATGCAAAAAATTTAACTTCAAGGTTATTTTTCAAAGTATAGGTACGTACCTAATGAAAAAAGCTTTGAAACAAATACCTAGGGATGTAAAAAAATACCTTTCTTTTTAAAGTCTTTATACCTTTTTCCTTTCGTCTACCTTAGTTTTTCGAGTATTCGAGATAAAAAGTAACCAACTTTTTTTCTTTTTTTTTTTGTGCAGTCATACATACTACCTACTCATCTATAAGTTACATAAAGAAAAATGTGGAATCGTGTAAATTATTTTAAGCATTAAACTCGTTTATGAAAATTTGACATTATTTTTTGCACTGAAATAAGGTTCAAATAACTTCTAGACAAGAGTAAAAACATTTCTTCGTTCATATTCAATGAATAATGAAAATTTTTCTAAAACAAATTCAATACCGAGACAAACTAAACCTATTAAGAAAAATTAATTTGCTGACCTATCTTAATTCAAATTAATTTAATGGAGAAACTAGGACAGGTTGTAGAAAGAGTTTAGATAATTTTTGAAAGCATGGATTCTTTTTTACATTTATCTTGCCCAATTCAAAATGACTCTGACACTAAATTTTTTACATTTTGTTTTATTAAACTTTTCTTTTTTATTTTTTCAACGTGAATTTATCGTAATAATTGGCTATATCTACTGCGTTCTAACTTTGCCAACCAGAATACTTTTCTCATTCCTGATTTGTTCATTTCGAAACTTTTGGAGCAGAAAATATTGAAAAATAAGTTTATTGGTAGTAGATAGGATTGTTCACGTAGGTATAAGCGTGTAGAGTATATTTTTCATTGAATTCAGTGAAATACTTTTTATATTTTCTCTGACATTTTACTTTGATTTTTCTTTTGTTCTTACTCGAAAGTGCTTACCGTTTGCTACTGATTTACATCTGGATTAACGTTTAATTCGGTTAAACTTATGACTTTCGTTTCAGAACTCCGTTATGTCATGTTCGAGTTTTTGTTTTCTTTTTCAGTGAAATTTCGAAAGTCGTTTGCAATTATTCAAGCACCGAATCAATTTTATTCTTGTTTCTCGAAGTTGAAATGTAGGTACTCTTCTGGGTTCATATATAGTGAGCTTTTCATACAATGGTAAATCTGTCGGCACTCTTATTCTTTCAGAAAATGTGCTCCCTTAATGGTCACATTTTTTTCCATTTGGACAATTTAATTTTCACTCATTAATTTTCCAGTCGAGTGTATACTACACTAAAGTTCATCTGTTTCATTTTACGAACACAATCAAGTGATTAGGTTAAAAATGAGTTAATTTGAACTGATGTGTGGGTGTAAGTAAAGGTGGCAATGACACATTTGGTCGTCAGGTAAACTAAAATAAATAATCTAAATTCAAAATTAAAGACTGTTCTGAAATATGTCTAGGTATGCAACCAATCATACCTAGGCAATTTATTTTTTTGTTTTTTTTCTTGGCTTCCCCTTTACACCTCTGCTTTGGTATCTTTCTAGGTTCATGTGTGATAATAAATTCACCTTCCCACTTTATTAAAAACTGGTTTTTTCTTTCCCTTTCTCCTTTTTTTTAGACAAGCAAGCTTTCTAAATTCATTTCCTATTCTTATTATTCATTACTTCTAGTCTCATACATTTGGTTCTGTTTGTACAGACAGGAACACTTTTTGTTACCTCGTTTTTATGTGTTCTTGTAATTATGTGTTTTCAATATTATAATACATTATGTAATATTTCGATAATGGCTGTTTGAATTTTCTTCAGTGGTAATGGCCACTGGTGGTGTTTGGCCTAGTTATGACTGGGAATTAATGATTTCATAGTGTAAGTAAAATCTGAGATACATAGCCAAGGTTCGCAATCTTTTTAAATTTGATCAACATGGTATAAATTTGAGTCTAATAAATTCCTGGCAGACTATGTGGGTTGGATGATGCTGATTCTGTGGGCATCATTCAGTGTAGGTGGTTAATACCTTAGTTCTTTGGTGCATATTTTGTGGGACTGAAAATGTTATTGGGACTGTAAGGGGATTGCCAAATTGGCTCCACTACAGCAATGTGCACTTGGTCTCCATAATTTCCATCACCCAATAATTGAAAAGAGCAAGAGTCCAATGTAATTTATATTATTCATTTGAATTTAATAAGTTTGAATCAAAACCTGTATTATGCAGATATGGTTTTATTTGGACTTTCACCCACTCTATAGTGACACAAAATTTAACCTAGTTCCATTTAAATCTGAATAGAAAGGATTTATTTGAGTAGTGTAACGTGCAAAAAATCAATTTCATATTTAATCCATCTAGGGCATCACCTTTTCAAAATTTTGTCATTCTTCCTGAGTGCACCATAGTATTTACATTGACTTAGTGTAGTGATGAATATCTCAAACCCTGAGACTTTAGCGCTAAAACCAAAATTTTAATTGACAGAATAAAAAGTTGCACATCCAGCCAATAGAAGACCAACAAAATTGTTGTTTTGGCACCCAAGATCCGAAATATATTATCCAAAATTAATGATGTATGAAAAACTTTGACTATACATATAGTACTGGATGAGTAATGCTGGATAAGGCCAATGTACTTTTTAATGTCAAGACATGCCGGCAAAAAATCAGAAAACCCTAGCGTACCTTCTCTATATTTTTGACGTTTTTCTTGAATTCAAAAATTTAGAATACATCCGATGAAGATGTTCCTTAAATTCACAAGGATAGCTTACATAGACAACATAGTGATAGAAAATCAGAGTACGTTAATTTCTTTGGACGTTGCTATCATCAGTTTTCATTTTCAGTGAACCAATAATCATAAAATGATATATAGATAATTATGATTTTGAAATATAACACTCTTCATTGCCGCCCTGCGTTTCAGTCCCTGAAAAAAATGTGTAAAAATTTTTTACGTTTTGTACGTACGTTATTTGAATGCGAGAGCATTTTTATTGCTCATCCCCATTCACTATCGAGGAAAAAAAAAAATTAGTCATACCTCTGAGCTCTCTCCCCTACACTGCGGCATTTTTATCACTCATTCAAAATATTATCTCCTACAATATATAACGGGTGTCACACCTTTCGTATACCCAGTTATTAATTCCTTTTTATAAACCTTCTATTTAACTGGAGGGCTCTGAACAGGTACCATATTTTCGATGAAAATTTCGCTGCGCATCTTCACTGCGCATCGTATCCGCGTAAGAAGCCACAATATTTCCATTCGATTAATCGGAATTTTCAAATTATTTGCCACATTCACCCCATTGAGGACCACAGAAGACAACGTACCTACGGCACCCGGCATTGCGAACGTAGGTACTCGAATGAATACGAGTAGTATATCTACATTACACTCGTTAACCGCACTCATTATGGCGAAAATCAAAATGACAAAACAAAAACTCGATAAAAGAATAATAATTAATATCGCACTTCGACAACGCGATAATCCTCTCGTTCTTCCACTCTTATCGGTTTAAGGTTATCCAAAGACATCATTAATTCGCGATTAGGTCGATAAGTATAATGCCACACTGGCTTATTGCTTTCATAACTGCGTAATTTTGCCTCACTTTTAGAAATAAGTGCCTCATTTCTATCATTCGCACCAACGGAGCACCCTTTTGCCACACTTCCCCGCCCTTCCGCGGCGTTCCCAACCGCAGCTCAACAAATACGACTTAAATTAAACCACATTATATGAAGTTCATGCTGACAGAAGTGGGCCGTGCAGAGAGGGAAAGACAGATTAACTCGAATATATGCAAGAAGACCGTATCTTCAGAATTGTCGTCGAGAATGGTTCCGTTTTTAATGAAATATGCTTTTCGCCACATTAATTACGTATCACGAGTAATTACGAATTTCCATAGAGAAGAAGAAAGAAAGAAAGAAAAAAAAAAAAAAAAAAGCCCACTTTTTCATCGTAAAACCTTGTACACTAATTAAATTCTTCGTGGTGGCTTTCTTTTCATTCTTCGACTAATATTAATTTGGAAAAAATAACATTATTTCTCCTCTTACCCAATATAACATTGTGCAGAGGAAAAAACTATCAATTTGTTGGGCGTAGTATAAAAAAAAAAAAAAAAAATGTCAAGATGTAATCGATAGAGATACCTACTATGAAAGTTTCTCTTAATAAGTTGAATAATTTTTTTTGTTTTTGTTTTGCATTTGTCTGGCTCTAAAACATATTCATAAATGAGTGATCATAGTAAAATATGTTTGTGGAAATTTAATATTGACGTATTCGACGGTGTAATTTTGGATTAACCCCCTCCCCTATTATCTAAGAAACAAGTTTTTGTTTCGTTTTGCGCCATTTCTGACAATAATTCGTGTAATGTATCACATCCAGAGATACACAGCTGAAAAAATACCCAAAACTCTGGTATACTCGCTGGTGTACAAAAATACATAGAAGATGAAAACAGAGCTATCAGAGTTTTACATTCTTCGTATTCAAAGCTGTGCATATTTCATGAAATTTATCGTTGAATTTTTCAGGGCCGTCTATTTTCAGGTCATTAGGGAAAAGTGATGTAAAAGTACGCAATATGTAAGAGCACATATTCCACTTTTCTCAGCTGTGTGATAATTGGCAACACTGATTACGACATCAATGGATGACGTTTGTGATAAGCTAATATAATAGTGCCATGTGCAGAAAAAATCATCCAAGGTATTATTTTTGTTTTACCGTAAAATTTTTGTTTTTATAAGTTTCACAATAACTTTTAGAGTTTTACTTGTAAGGTTTCAAAGAAGTATTAAAGAAATGAGCTGGTGGGTAATAGTAAAATTGCAATCTACTTAGTTTTAGCTCTAGAATGATGTATAATTATGTATAATTATTTTATACTAATTGTGTATTTAATTAGTCAGTGACACTTTGAAACAAAAAAGTCATAATAATGTTGCAAGAGTGCCTACTCATTTTGTCATAGTCTCTCCAGAAATGGTTTTCATACACTATAAGGTAATACAATATGTAATTATTGCTGAAACGTGATAATTAGATCAAATAGAAGATAATTTTCCTGATTTTTAATTAAAAATTATTCTTTTATTTCATAAAGCCATAGTAAAGTGCGTAGGCTACTCATGCATTTTCAAATGTGTATTCTTACATTTAATTCCATGCATGTAGACACACCAGAGGGTTATAAATTTAATTATTGCTAAAGCGTGACAAATTAGATTTACCAGAAATTAGTATTGATGATTTTAATTAAAAACTATTCTTTTATTTCATAAATCTATGGTAAAATTGATGTATGTATTCTTACATTCGCCTATATGTAAAAATATGCATTTGACTCTTTGGATGAATGGCACCCCTCCTCTCCTCCTTTTGCTTCTCAAATACATTGAATATATTATGTAAGTTGTAAATAAAGGATGAAGTATTTTAAATGTTTACCACTCTCCAGTGAGTAGTTTTTGAGATATGATGCTTGAAAGTTAATGTGCGTACTCTTACATCACTTTCTCCTACACTCTATTCACGCTAAGAAGTGCGTGATGTCATAAACCATATCCATACTTATCTGTTTGAAATATGATGTTTGTTTACCCCACAAGATGATGATTTTCATTGTATCGCAATGTGTATCGATACCTTTTCCTCCCTCCCCAACCAATTGCAACGTCTATTGTGATTCTGATGGCCCACACTTCTCAGTATGAACAGAGTATAGAGCCACACGACGCATGCGCAGTAACAAATATCCAGATTGAAAATCTTTTATCTTTGACATGTTTTTCATCGTTTTTCATTAGAGATCTCTCTAGCTGAATGTCTGTGACCACAAATAAGCCAATTCCTGATGCAAGTATATCGTCAGTAATTATCTGCATAGGTGTTCTATACCCATCATCAATTCCTGATATTATTGTTGCTCGACAGAAAATACAAAGTAATTCCTGCTAAGTCTTTAACAAATTCTACTTACTTCAACACATCATCAAAAAATTTTTATAAGGGATGAGAGAGAAGAGATGGTGAAAAAGGGGAGAAAGGGATGAAAGATGGGATGGTTGAAAGATGTAGGTACATAAAGAAACTGTTCGGAACATAGCACTTATAATTCTTTTGAAGCCTTCTATTTGAATTAAAAGAAATAAAAGTTATGTTATAATTTATTTGCACTAAAATATCTTTGAAATTAACAGAACTTTTTGAGAGGTTTATTCAATTAAAATAATTCGCGACTTTCACTGGGAAATATAATATTTTCTAAAAATTAACTGGGTGCCGAACCTAGACACCTTATTATCTAAAATACATTTTTTGTTCAAATTTTTTTCCAGATTCCATTTTATACTGACAGTACTCGTACACACATGCTTAAACTTACTCGATGATTTTTTTTTTACGAAACGAAAGTAAATAATTAGTGATTCAGCGGTGTCGTTGTAAAGAAAAAATAAATAAAAAATACATTGAAGTCTGTCAAAGTCGTCGCATTCGACCCCGTAATAGAAATAGTAATGATTTCTCTCGTAGGTATCTTCTCTCTATTTGCAATACAGTCAACTAAAAAATCTTCGCTTAAGATGAAAAATATAAATAACGAAGAGAAAGAAAGTATTTTGTGATATGCAAGTGAAATACGGAGAAATGTTTCCTGATATTTTTTCCCTAACGCGAATGATTTTCTTTCGTTTTCGCTTTTTTTCCATTATTTTATCCCATATTACACATATTTTACAAAAGTGTTCTCTAACGCAATCTAAAAGGGTGAAAATCTCACCGAATTGAGAAAATTCTTCTCCATGAAAAATAATGAGCACTGCTCTCCATAATATATCTTTATCTCCTCTTCACCCACGTATGTCCACAATGTGCAATTCATTTGATTGCTATGGTAAAATGGTTATTATCGGACCTTCATATCACTCGCATTGAATATTGGTAATAAATATCAATAGTACAAAGTGCCTCGATTTTTGAAAATGGACCGTGTAAACTGTTTGATTACCTTTGGACAAGTGGACAGTCAACTTCTAGTATCTATGCGTTGATTCAAACTGCACTACTTGAGAAATTTACGAGGAATTAGAAACTATTACTACCTTGGGAGAAAAACTGTAATATGAGCTGCATTCATTTACGCCATAAGTATATCCACTTTCACCAATGGCCTTAATAAAACAGTGCTACGAAAATACCAGCATCGAAATTGCATTTGATCTATAAAAATAATATTTTTAAGTCTGAAGTAGGCGCAGCAACATATTATTCAACAAATATTATGAAAAATCTGAAGAACACACCACAGAAAAATACAAAATTCTTAGGAAGTAAATAGATACTACAAAATAAAAATTATGCATCTGAGTGTAAATTTATTATTGTAATGATAAAATTTCACAATTATAATTAAAAAAAAAAAAAAAAACTTTCAAGAAAAATAAAACAAAATATATGTATAATATATTATTATATTGTTCGAAGAGTGGACATATATTTATGAAGCACACATGTAAAGAAATCAAAAAATGATGGAATAGAACATAAGTTAATCTGACTCAGAAATAATAACCACCCTACTGCTGATAAAATTTTAAATATAAAGTGAAAACTGATGCAGGTGAGTACCAACATACTTGTACTTGTAGTAGTACTAAAGAGTTCGACCCTACATCACATTTAAATCATGGTCCTGGGACATTCATCATGTCCTCTGCTTTAATGACACACCAATGTGTCACAAGCAGAGATTATGAAGTATCGTGTCCCTTATTTGGATTCATATTGTATTAGAAACAGACATGCGAAAAGAAACATCCTCGAAAAACTGACATTTTTCTACCTATGTGGACCGTCTGTCATCAATCTTCGACTCAAGTTCATTTTTTTTAAATACCATTATTGGGCGTCTCGTAATGCGTTGAGCCAAAAAAAGTTTAATTATCGAACTTAGTCAAAGTAAGGACATAAAGCGATGATATAATTACATTCGTAAGCTCACAATGAATCGCAACATTCTTTTTCATTTTATTTTTAAATTAATTTAAAATGTCAATGGCCTGGGCACCAATCACGAAAACATATCGCAAGATTACATCAACGTGGAAAACATTCAAAAGCAGGATACCTAGTTAGACCAATAGGACCTTGTTGGTTTCAAGGCAACCATTTTTCATAATATGTTCTTAGAAGAGAAGCTACGATTTAATTTCGTTAAAGGATAGGTTAACTTTTTACGCTTGTATACACGGTTTAAATTATAAACTTCCATAGTTGTGATCATAGAAATTCCTGACTCAAGGTGCAACACTAACACTCTAGTAAGTAGGTAGATACTTTTCTTGAAACATATCCTCTGAAAGTTATTTTTTTAAAGTAAATTTGTAAGACACTACACACGTAATACCAACTGTAGAACAACGTAAAAGTAAATAATTTAAACCATCTGTTACTTACCTATAAAACGGCTTACTGGTCTTGTATTTGAACCACAAAACCATATAAACACGATCATCCTTAACAGTTGATTCAATATCACAGGGTAGGTGAGTTGTGCCGCCGAGTACAGCTTCTACGCGCACCACACTGACTGTAATCAGATAAAAAGAGAATTCATAATTTTAGAAAAAATACTCGTAAAATTGTAAACATACAATGGAATCTGTGACAACGTACCCCAAAAATATAATATAGGTATTTATTATAGACCCAAACAGGTAGGTCGTCTCTAACCTCGCTTATAGTTGTTTATTCAAAACACTCGGAGGCGATAAATGTGAATTTAATCAATCTCAACCGAAAACGGTTCAATTTGATTATTTACTCGCGAGGGGAGGAATCAACAAATGGAAAAAGTTGCTCAAAGAGATTTTTATCAAATTTTAACAAACATTTACAGGAAACACTGTATAAAATAATAATTATAGAAGAAAGAGCGAAAAAAAAAAAAAAAAGAAAAAAAAAAGGTACGAAGTGTGGGTGAAAAGAAAAACACATTCAAACGTTGTAAGTTGCTATAAATTTAATTTTCACGCCACATCGATGTATGAAAGAAAGTACGAAAGAGAAAAAGAAGAAAAAAAATGCCTACAATATTTACATTTAAAATCATGCAACGCCAGAGTTTTGGTTGAATGTCAAATTTTAAGCCATAAAATGAGTGAAGTAAACGAGGAAAACTTTTTTCATGGTTGACATAGAGGGAAGGAAATACTTATTTAATTTTTTTTTTTTTTTTAATGTCGTGGCGTTGATAGATAACATTATTTCCATTTGTTGATTTACTTGGCCTATATTTTGAAGAATGAAAAACTCGCAACTCTGCGTGCAAATTAAAATTTTCCCCCGAAGTATCGCAATCGTGCATAGAATATTGCAGAAACTCCACCTTTACACTTAGAGCACATTAACTTTATTGAATTAATTGCAAAATTTGGCGGTAATATATTACGTTGAATATAAATATGTCCTATAATGAATACTGACTAGCAGCTGTTTAGTTTTCTATGAGTTTTACATAGATGACAAATACTCCAACTATTAGTATGTATGTAAATTTATTATATATCCAAATCTTCTATATTATAAGAATGAAATGTTTTTTAATGTCGCAAATTTGTTCTAGAATGGCTGAACTGATTTGAATGAATTTTGTGACTGTGCGTGAACAGCCACAAGCATATTATGTGGCTGTAATTTTATTCATTCCTTTTCATTTTTCTGTTCTTCAACTTTGGAGTTGTAGTTGCAAATACCTATTTGTGGCTTTGATTTTGTTCATTCTGTTGAATTTTCTCAATGTACAACTCTTCGTTTAACCCACTAAAATAAGGTATCTAAATGAAATTGAGAGAAACGAATATTAGCAAAAACCATCCAATAGTAGGCATTTACATAGGGTAAAATTTTTGTGAAAATGTGTCAATTAAGAGGAGTGTATAATTAATGCTTAAGAGGAGTGTATAATTAATGCTATGACAAAAAAAAAAAAAAAAAAAAAGAACAACTCGAATTTATAATATGGAGATGTGTATAATAAAATAGACTAATTCGCGAAAAAAAACCAATGTTCTTTGATTAATTCGGACTTCGTATGACTAATATTGCACAAAGTTGATTAAAAGCATAACTTTGTACCAAACGTCACTGCTATCCTAAAGACTAGGGTGGCAAAAGAAAACTTGTACCAAGTCCAAAACTTATTTGTGATTCTAAAAGAGCTGAATTCAAGCTTGTAAAAAAATCTAGTTAAAATTTAGCTGTAAGACACTATCTGTGCTTGCACCCGTACACCTCATGTGACTTCAGCTACCCAAAAATTCTGCCTTTAACAAAACGTCTGGTTTCATAGTATTGGGTTGGTTACAAATTAATGAAAAATAAAATAAAATATAAATAATTTGGTGAACCGAGGGGAGGGATTCTCTGTCGTCAAAAAGAATTCAAAATAATATTTCTCAACCAAATGAATTTGTTCCAAAATGAGGAAGTTTCTTAATGCTAATACATACCCTTTTTTTTAAATTATTCATTGAATTTTTGATAAAAAAAAATTGTATTGTCATTATGTCACTTCGCATTAAGTGTATTGTTCATGACAAAAAAATTTTGCACTTATTAATTAGGCACTTACTTGTGGTTAAAAACAAAATTTTGTAGTGCATTTTGACATTAAGAATACACCTTAATACCTATATTAAGTGGTTAAGAACTAAGCAATAAAAAAATTTTAAATTTCCAACAAAACAATCATTAATTAAAACATGAAATTGTTTCTCTATTAACTTGATAGACAAATTCATAATAATATAGCAGTAGGTAATATTATCTTATTAGTTTTTGTACTGGTGCAAAATATTTTCCATACTTAATATATTTGATTGTAACATACCTGTGGGGACATTACTCGTGTGAGATTATGGGGCTTGGACCCCAATGATAGTTGCCACCACAAGGCTGGCAAATATTTGTCTCTATGATGTTAAACCAAAGATGCAAATTACGTTTGATCATAATTACTGGCACATACATGCAAGTAATGTACAAGTACCAAACCATGACCAATCTCAACAATGACAATGATGTCATAATTCCATACACAAACCAGTCCGCCATTTCTTATCACTACAAGAAATGACGCACGAATCTGTTCACACAAACATACATAATTACTACGTATGTGTGTCCGTGTGGGTGTAAATAAGCCCATATATAAACCATCCAAACTGGCTCTAAAATCACCAGTGTTCATCCAAGTTTTGGCTTACCTGTATGTTTACATTTATGAAGTGGCAGAACACACAATATCTGTTAATTACCTTCTGTTGAGAATATCTTTCCATGACAAGGTATCCCACAATACCTATTCTATGTATACGTACCTATTTATAATAATATATTCTTTCATTCTGGTTGAAGCCCACATAAAAAGTTATTTTTACATTTTTTCAACGTTAACATAGATTGTTTGCAATCCAAATATTTATATTTGGATTTTTCCGTAAAACCTTTATCGTTTTTACTTTTCCCTCTATTTTTTTTTTATTTTTTTTTATTTTTTTCATTTTCACATAATATATATGTGAGTGGTATTTTTGTTTGTACATTTTTGGTCATGATACCATCAAGGGACTAAATGAAATTTCCGAAGGTGGATGACAGAACGTTAGGTTTGAAAATAAAAAATTTATATTTACCATGTTTAGTCTCTTGGGTAGACAACGTCTTTACGGATTTAACTGGATCTCCTTTTTTTCTTAAATCTCAAACATTTCATTATTTTTCGGAATTTTCGTTAGACCATTAGGATTGAATTTATATCCTCTGTTGGTTGCTATTTTTCTTCGAAATTTTTTTTCATAAAAAAATTACAAATATAGTGAGTTGGAGAATAACTTCCGAAGACAAAAGTTGAAGGTGACGTTTCGTATCTTCGAAATGACATGAAGAATTTTCAAATCTAATCCAAAGAATGTTATGAGTTGAGAATAGTAGTTAAAGTACCAGCAGAAAAGTGAGTAGAGTAAATTAAAAAAAAACAAAAACAACAACAACAACAACAACAACAACTATATTTATTTTATTAATATTTTCACCACTTAAAGCTACTTATTTAAATCTACATGGATCTAGAAAGATTAAATCTTCTGGCTATGATAAATACCGATAAGACCATCACCATTGTTGACAAAATTTATCAAAATATTGTCACGAATGAGTTCATTTGTCAAACTCCAGTTTGATACAATACGTTTTTCTATACAAACATATAAAAAATAATTGAGATATTTTGTTTTCCTTTGTTTTGATTAACTTACCTGCAAAATTTTGCAACACTGAAAAAAACAAAAGTGAGTGTCTATGCAGCCAGTGTCAGTGACAAAAAAACAGAAACAAAAATTCCATCTCATTTTCAAAACTTATCAATTTAAAATCATTATTATCTAAGTTGGACAAAAATACGATCTTAGGAAAGTGATATAAGAATACGCACATAAATCTTTAGACACTATATCTTAAAAACGACTCATAAAGAGTGATAAAAATTCAATGATATATACTTTCATCATTTGTTTACAACTTAAATAATATGTTCAATGTATTTAGGAGGCAAAAGGCGAAGAAGAGGAACACTAGCCATTCAAAAAGTCAAATATGTAATCTTATATGCATGGAGGCTTTAACAGTACAAATTTGAAAATTCAAGAGTACGTACTTCAATTTTACTAAAGATTTGCGAAAATAAATAAAAGAATAGTTTTTAATCAAAAATCATCAGTGCTATCTTCTGGTCAATCTAATTTATCGCGCTTCAGCAATAATTAAATGCATAATCTTCTTCTGTGTCTACGTGCATGCAAATATAAGAGTCCGCATTTCAAAATGTATGAGTACGCACTGTAGCATGGATTTATGAAATAAAAGAACAATTTTTAATTGAAAATCATCAGAACTATATTTTAGTTGATCTAATTTATCATGTTCCAGCAATAATCGCATATTGTATTACCTTATAGTGTGTGAAAACCATTTCTGGAGAGATTATCACAAAATGAATACGTACTCTTACAACATTTTTATGAATTTTTTGTTTCAAAGTGTCACTAGTAACCAAACACACAATTAGAACAAAATAATTATGCATCATTTTAAAGCTAAAACTAAGTAGATTTCAATTTTACTATTACCAGCCAACTCATTTCTTTAATACTTCTTTGAAACCATACAAGTGAAACTCTAAAAGTTATTGTGAAACTTATAAAAACAAAAATTTTGCGATAAAACACAGATGATATCTCAGATAATTTCTTTTGCATATTGCACTATTACATAATCACAAACGTCATCCATTGATGTCACAATCAGTGTTGCCATCAATTACACAGCTGAGAAAAATGGAATATGTACTCTTACATGATACGTACTCTTACATCACTTTCCCCTATAGATGATTGGAAAGGTGAATTAATATAAGTACTGAAAAAAAAATCACATAGAGAACCTGATGACGCTGAAAATAGTTTCGTATTCAAGGGAAAGGCAAAATGGGGAAATTTTCTACCTCGATTCCAAAAAAATAGAAGAAAAAAGAAAAAGTTTTGAAGGAAAAAATAAAAGTATAACCACAGAATCCAGATAAAAACCGTCAAAGATTCATTGAAGGAGAGCAAAAACGAAAACAAATCTCAACTTCATAAAATTCGTGTCATTTCCCCCAAAGTGGCGCTTTAGATCCGCCAATGGTTGAAAAATTAACTTAAAAGAGAGAACTTAATGCTCGCTCCCTTCTAATCTTGATAGCATTAAGATCAAGCATTCACAAGCAATTCTTATGATTAATTCCATAGGTATTCTTTGCTTCATATACCTACTGGAATTTTGTCCTCCAACACAAAACTGAAAAATAATTCAACAACAAATTACCCAGCGTTCAAAATTTTCCAACTTCAAGGATAAAATTTGGTTGAGAATTACTCAGTTTGCAGTTAAACGTTGAAAAAAATCCCTCACCATTCTGAAAAGAAAGTGTCTGTCTTGTCAAAGAAATCAAACTCATAAAAAAAAAGGATGTTTCCGCCTCCAAATGTAAATTTTTCTTCGAAATCGTCTTTCTTTTCGACGTTTTGTTTTGTTGTTTTTTTTTTTGTACACGAAAAGAAAAAACAATAAAAGGTGCTATCATAAAATATAAGACGGCGACGGTTTGAAAAAAATAGCGTCTTCAAAATGAAACTTTATTCAACTTTTTACATCACTTGAAACACGTCACATTCTATTCTGAAATTAGGATTTAAATTTCAGTTAAACCATAAAATATGCTCAATTTGTTTTTGTGTTTTTTTGTTCCGTTTTTTATATTATTCAACTTGTCCCTTAGGAAAACCGATGCCGTTATACATATTTTATCAATTTTATTTTTCCAACGATGATTGTTTGAACATTAAATCGAACTCCTTTTATTTAAAACATTTTTTTTTACCAATTTGAGAGTGATTTTAATATGGACGCTTAAAACGCTTAAAATTTTACTGACATTAAAATAATTATTTTTCATTTTATTGGAAACAATTATTTATTGGAACATAATGTAATTTTAATTTGTTTTCATAAAATCAACGCTACCTTCAACCATTTATTCTCTATACTTACCATTAAATTTAGCATCAACTGTCTTTTAGGTAGGCTAATTATAGTAAAATCTAATTCTATTTGTTCTAGGAACATTAAATCTAGGTTTTACGATTACGTTACTCCAAAATATTATCTAAATTTCTATATTTAATTTTTTTAAAACGAATTTTACAAAACATGTAGATATAGGGTCGTAATTAATTTTTGAATTTTTCATGTTGCTGGTATAGTTAATATGAAAACTATGAACTTTTTGAACGAACTAATAACGATGTTTTAACAGGGTTGAATTATTATACCTACTTGTCTACCAAAGTTTTTTTGTTTTTTATCAGTAGCTACCTTCTGCAAAACAAACTCCAAATAAACTCATTACTTTCCAGCTCATGAAGCAAGCGAACGGATCCGACTTTCATTGATTTTTTATAACCTGAAAATTCTACTTTCTTTGAAAATAATGTTTGACGTCTACTTATCCAGTGGATCATTTTCAACTTTATTCTCTATAATTGTTTAGATATGATGATGAAAGAATTGTCGCAAACGCCTACTCGTCAGCTTTGTTCACTAGCACTTTTTTTTTTCATTTCTGCATTTCATTTCACTAAAACCGAAAAAGCTTCCAACAAATGAAATTCATTCATACTGCGAAGTGTAATTATTCATTTTTTTTTTCTTTCATTCTGAATTATTACTTGATTATCAAATGCTGTAATTCATAATCGTGTCGTAGGAAGAAAAAAAGCGACCGAATGATCGAATAAGAACGTAGGTTTATAGCTAAAACTTAAAGTGTAAAACAATGAAACTCTGAAAAGTAATTTCGTTATGAGTTGGTGGGGTATCTCACTTCCGATTCGATCTCAGTTAGCAAAATTGATAACCTTTTTTTTAAACGCTTGCAAACTTTTCCATCTTTAGAAAGTTGGCAATTTTTTGTAAAAATTTTTTCTGTTGATATTAATCATATTTCAAAATATCAGTTATTAATTTGTCCAAAAGTTATGAAAAATTGGAAAAAATTTAAGAGAACAGTGAAAAAAATCAAAAACAGAAAAAAACTCATTTTAGGCATGTTTTTTCGACTTTTTTTTTGTGGATTGGTACAATACTACAATGGAACAGTCTCACTATCGTAAGTTTTTTTCCAGCAGAGTGGGTTAATAGATAAAAAAAATAATGACACCCCCATGTTTGGTACGTACCCTGTAATCAGTACATTTACCATTTATGGAATGGGTTATTCATTGTCCTGCGATGCAATTAAAAAATGCTTAAATAAAAAAATTGACTCACGTATTCTACTTCGGCAGTTGATGTCTGACAACAGCAAATTTACGACATATACTAATTTTATGAAATAGATATTAATTTACTCGATTTTATTTCTCTTATTTTAATTTTCATCCATTTGGAAACATAAAAGAGGCTATATGTGTTAACAACATTTTAAGTTCGTATTTTGAGGAATAAAATATTTCGAATGATTTGAATGTATACTTGCACTTATATTTTGAACGTTTTTCGTGCACATTGATCCGGCCTTGGTAATTAAGCTACATTACTCTCTAAAAAATATAATATTTAATAATTTTCCTAATTTTTTTTATATCTTTTATGGATTGCAAGTGAGCACAGTGCAAATATATTTTACAAGTATTTAATTGTCTATCATATCGGTATACTACTTTTCAAGATCTTAAACAGAACTTCTACGATAATATATTCAATAAAAATTATCTCCATAAAATTTATCAGTTGTTTAGAAAAAGATAAGTGTGCGAGTTGTAAAGATGTTGGGTTGGATTAGAGGCTATCTTTAAAGCATCATTTATTGCTCTTTCTCTATGAAATTTATTCATTGATTCTATTTGTATTTTGTTTTGAAGACGAGCCGAAGGTTGATGATTTAGTATTTTTCGAAGTAATTATGTACCTACCTACATAAAATTTATTTATCGTTTTGTTAATTTACTGACATTTAAGAGTGACTCAAAAATTCCCGGTAGGCTTGATTCTCCCACATTATACTCATATTTCAACATCTTTTCACCCCCGTAGCCACTTATCAACAGACTGACTTTCTCCTGGCTTCAAGATATCACAATTACCTTCAATAATTACTATCATAGTAAGTCTGCATTATAACAATGTTCAACATCCACTTACTCCATCTAGACTGACCTCGCACCCCCCTAGTTGGAAACACTGCTCTTTAAAGAGCTTTTTCATAGTTACGCTTGTAGTCTAACTTGCGCCAGACAGATTAAAGAGCACAAAATTAAATTAATGAGGGTGTAGAGCTGCGATTTGTGCTGAGACTTTAACATAATAATTATGTTAGCCGAAGATTCTGTGAAAATTTGACTGAAATTGTACATTTGGTTTTCGATATATGGTTGAAATTTTCCAACTATCTATAATTCATATCATTTGAATCAAACAATCTGAACAAAATTTAACCAATATATCAAGAACCAAAAGTATGACTTTAGCCCAAGTTCCACCGAATTTTCGAACACCATATAATTATATTAATGTCTCTATTAAAAATCGGGGGAGGCTTGATGTCCAGTTTTTGATGAAGAGATGAATGTGTCAAAGTAAGGAAATAATAATGAGAAAAACACATAAATACCATACCAGATCATATATTAGTAAAAATCGCATAAAATTGTTCACTATAGGACAGTCGTCAACAGAATGAATAAAAATGTAATAAAAACGTAGTAAGACTAATATAGTGAATAACATGTGTATCAGCGTTGACGGGTGCGACCAGGCATGACGTCTATAATTAAATCCTCAAAATAAAAATACCTCTGGTAATTTTATGCACGCCCTCGGATGCATTGTTTATTATGAAAATAAATACGAAATAATAATAAAATAAATAAATTAAATAAAACTTCCGATTAATAATAAAATTTTATGTGAGCATCTGGGTTAGGCTGACTACATTAGCTTAGGTTTGCTCACGATGAACGAACTCTCTCCCTCCATTTTTAAATGTGTTTTATTTTTTCCTTCCATGACACCACCTTCATCTTTAAATATAATAATTAAATGTGTTTGTACCTCGGTACATATTCCCCTTCTTCTTTTTTTGATCGACTACTTATATTTCACAACTATTGTAAATTCTTTTTTGTAGCCAGATTGATTAATCAGCGTTTGTCCGTCGATAGATAAACTCACATTTTATATTTTTATGTGATTTTTTTTTTCATGTTTTTACCTTTCACTATTAGACGATATGTTTTTGTATTATGACTTAAGTTTTTTTCACTGGTATGGCCAGACCTTGGCAAGAACCTCAATAATGTGATACCCAATTTATAATTGAGCACCAGCTCGGGTACATGGCTATTTTTTGGTAACTTTTGAATTTTTTTACATGGTATAAAATGGGTAAAATTTGATAACGTGGCTAGCTGTGTGGGCTTGTAAGGATTTCGGTGGCTGTCAGATGTAATTGGCAGTCTACCATCTTGGCAATTTAGTAGAGTGGGTTTTGGGAGATATGGGGTGTGTATTGGTGGGATTTGGTCTACCGAGGTCGCATACCACAGCATAGCCAAGCAGTACTCGAACAACTATTAATGCCCAATAGTCTCAAACAACTTTTAGATGAATGACTCATTTGATTCACAAGATATTAACAAAATTCTGTTTGGATTATGTGATTCAAATTATATCAAATTAAATTTTCTTGAGGAGTTTTAGAAATATCCCAAGAACTAAATATACAATTTCAGCTAAATTTGCAGCGAATCTTCAGCCAATGTAGATATGTTGATGTTTCAGAAAAATTTCATTAGAATAAGCCTTTGTTGAAGGATGTGAATTTCTACCTATCGCTTTTCCCCCTTATCAATCGACTAAGTCATGTGACTTTTAAGTGAAAATTTCAGCCAACTCTGTCAAATAATTTTCATGTAACTTACCGTCATTCTTTCTGTTTTTAATACCTATACCTATATTTTTTCTGCCTTACATTAAACAAAATTTTCAAATCCGTACTCTGTACTTATCTCCAAAGAAGAGTAAAGAAAAAAAATCATTTTTTAACGAATGCCGTTGAAATACTGACATTTTTCGCAGTCTCAGTCACACGGTATCATACTTTCGGCCATTTTCATTCCATAAAAATATTTACATTCAGATTGAACAACCACCAAAGAAAGGAGGAAAAAATCCATATTCTAAAAACGATTTTTTTGTAACTTAATATTATGAACATTCGGTATTTGCCCCGTTCCCCAACTCCTCGTGAAGTAAATTAAAGAAAAGCTTCGCATGTGTGCGAATATTCGTTACACAATTGATTGCTTCGAGATTTCGAAATGCGTGACAAAAAGGGTTAAACGATTCCAAACCACCCGCAAAACGCTTTTTACTTTTTGCACATTTATCTGGAAATCGACTTCCTATTCGGAAAATTCATTTCAATGATTCCAAAAACACGTAGAAAAAATGGGTCTCCGATACAAATAGCGTGATAACTAAAAGAATTTGAGTGAAATTTTGTAAAAACATCAACGCAAGACTCGAAGATGCGGGTAGGTGTATATATCCAAACTACAAACCAATTAAAAAAGTAGAAGATATGTGCCACGTACCTGAGTAAAAGTAGTTTTATTTTGTGGAATAATATTAAAATACCCACTGTAAAATTCTACACCGCAGAGATGACGAATTATAAGAACTTTAGGGCGACGTTACCAACGTCCAATGGTATCCATCCGGCGGAATTACTACCAAAAAAATAATCCCTTCGGAATAAATGCAAATTTTTCCAACTAACCAGCTTAAAATTGAAACGAAGATCTGTCGGATTAATTTTCGGTTGGTGCTGAAACGACGACAATAAACAGCCACGAGAAAAAAAGGATTATAACTTGTTTTTTGAAGATCAAACAATGGTGTTTCATAGTTGCAAAAAATGAGGGAAATTTATTTCCACTTTTTTTCACCCCCGGATTTTCATATTTTGCGTCAGAATACGTTTTGTGAATATAGTAACCAGAAATTAACGTAGTAGCCCTAGTGTTTGAGCGAGCGGCGAACATACTTACGATTGGCGACAGAATTTGCGAACGAAATCTGAATCCATAGAAAAGCAATTAGCATTAACCGCATGAATTCTGTTTTCATTTATACTCCGACCCCATCCCATCCGTGTACTTGTTACTTTGCAAGGTTGCGTGCACTAAATTGGCCACTATAGTCTGACAGCTGAATCGGGTCACTCATTTGGTCGGTAGCCATGATCAGTAACTGTGATTGTAGACGGCAGTGGATGACTACGATTAGTTTCTACGGTTATTGACAGTATAGTCAGTAACAAAATAAGAGCCCGCGATTGGGTACTGACTTTTTTGGTAGTGTGGGTAACAACGATTAGTATCTGTGGCTGATAACTAGGATTGACGGCCCGGGTCATTAACTGCGATCGGTGAGTAGGTGTGATCAATGATAAATATCTTTGGCTCTTTTTACTGATAATGTTGGTGTTCAGAGTTACTGTAGTTGTTGGTCGTGACTGGCTGCCGTGGTTGGTCATTGTGGGTGATGGCTGTTTTTGATGGCCATGTTTGATATCCAGAGTCATTAATTATTAACGAATACGGCTATCACCCGTAGAAACTTAACGTTTCAAAATAATAATAAATAAATGTTTCCTAATGTTTTAAACCCCCCCCCCTAATAAAAATAAAATATATGTACCGTGGAAAAACCAAAATTACTTACCTTTTCACATTCCTATTCTTCTTCACCTTTCAAAATTCGTCATTTCTTTCACATCTATTTTTCTTCTTTTCTTTTCTTCCATATATCTTTTTTCTTTCTCATACTCGTGGCTGTGGTCGTTGAACTTTCTTCACGTCAGTCTTCTTCTTTTCCATTTCTCTGCAAAATTTTACATCTTTCTGTACATCTTTGTTGAGCTTATCTTTTTCATGTTTCATCTTACGCTGTTCCACGGAACTACAACTCTTTCTTGTCTTTTTCATCTTGGTACATAGTTCATACAATTTAAATAAAATCTCGCCGAATATTCTATATACTTCTATGTACATTTTTTCGCCTATCTTTCATGTAAAATTTTTGTCATTCGACACAGTCTCTGTTCAGTCTCGATCGGATTAACATGTTCTGTTTTTACTATGTACTTTTTATCCAAGATTTTCATTTTTTAATATAGGTATAATTATTGTTTTTATAATGTGTTAGTTTTTCAAAAGGCAATGGGTGAGATGCGTTGGTGTGACTTGTGGTTTTATTTTCAAATTTAATGGCTATGTAAGCGAAAAACTATAAATCATACCCAAGTACATTTTGGTGATTTAATTTAACCATTTCCCACGTTGACATCGAGTCCATAAACATCTGGTAGACTGACAAGGTTGTGGATGATAGTTTTTAAATCACTTCCCTGCGTAAGTGTTTTTGAATCCGAGGTCCTTATCCGTGCTCAAGTGGATTTTTATAAGTGAAAAATAATGTAGTGACTGAAAGGGCAGATGTCAAATTGACCTTCCTGGCATAGGTAACACACTACAGTCAGTAATATTGTGGCAGTAGCCATGTCTAGCTGTGGTTGATGACTGTGGTGGATGACTGTGAAATTTGATTCGAATTTATGACCATTGTCGTTTAATATAGGTACCTAATTACAGTCATTCTTAAACATTCACAATTTCTACATTTGTGAATTTTAATTACGTGAAGGGTGACATTATGTACCTTATATCAAAAAGTGTGAAATTAACATTCGCGAAAGGTGCTGAAGGTTTTTTTTTAACTATAAGACTGAATTAAGCTTTTTTTATCTATTAAGATTGTAGTGCGTACATTACACTTATTAATTCTCAGGCTATGTTTATAATAAATTATGTAGGTACCTACTAAATAGGCCTTTAAACACCAGGAAGCTTTCAAAGGTGAGAAAATTTATGAATTTTCGGTTGTGTCGGAAGTACACCAAAGGGTGTAGTGACTTTTTACTAACCCCCATTACCACTTTTCGTATGTATATGTATACTTCGTGTGAACTGCACTTTATTCCATAACAACAGTCCTTTTTTTTTGACACTTTGATTATATCAATGCCAAATGGGATCGTCATAGAGGACCTACTTATACGTTACACACTTTCAGTGAATTTTTTATTCGAATAAAACACACACTACTCGTATTAGGCCATACCTATGTTACATGAGTTTTTCATCCTTACAACTGTGCTTGCTATAGATTCTCGTTTCAGAAACCGCTGGTAAATTTTAAATTTGGTATCTTAATAAACCTCAGATTGAAATAATTCGCTATCTAAATTGATGAAGGATTTGATAATGATCAATTGGCGAATACTCGTTTGAACATAAATATCGTCGGTACATACACTGCAGCTCAACACAAAGTAGATAGGCCTAATAGATAATGACCGTTCGAATCAATGAAAAGAAGAATATTTAATGAAACCAACTAATTCAGCGAGCTATGTCGCGGACTTTGGTGGCCAACATCATACCTTTAGACATTCAAATGAGCTTTTTTCAATGCAGAAATAATCGTCTTGTTTTGAATAAGATGGTACTGTCCGAATGAAAAGGTTACACGTCAACTGATGGGAGGCGAGTGGAGCTATGGAGAAAAATTTCTTCATTGAATAATAGAACAGTCGTTGAATCTTTTGAATGCATCCAATATACAGTTTTCTTATAGGAGAAAAAAAAAAAAAGAAGAAAAGTAGAAGAAAAAGAAGAAAAAAACGACTTCTTCGCAGATGTTACTATATTTACGGAAATGCACAAAAAGGTTCTGGATTGCGTCTTCGTGAGGAAAAAATAAAATAAAAGTACGGACCAAACAACACGATGAAGATAGTGTGTGCGCCAGAATGAAACAAAAATGAAATAAATGAAGAAAGGAAGAAAGGAAGAAGAAGAAGAAGAAGAAAAAAACATAATATATAAAAACCGGAAGATACTCATCTCTGGGTAAGCTTAAGGTGTTTGCTTTACAACAATAAGTAAACTCTCCTGTATATGGTGATGGCTAAGGAGAAGAGCGAAAAAAGAAAGGATAAGCAGAAAAAAAAAGTTAATTCCGTATACTTGGAGGTTAGGAGGCTCCGAGTACAAGGTTGTGAAAGATATTAAATTTTTAAAGCGTTTTAGGCCTAAGTTTTTTTTTTCTTCGAAGTTTTTTTTTCTTCGTTTTTTTTTTTTCCATTTAACTTATTTATTTCTTTCGTATATAGTAGGAAACATTAAATTAATGCTACGAGAACATTTTTGGAGAGATATACAGTGAAGAGTAAGTATTCACCCAGCACATTTTATTAATAATATCGCGACGTAATTACGCGAATATACGGTCGTTTTAGAAATAGTAAAAAAAAAAAATAAATGAATTAATTCCATAAATTTTCGAATGACGTAAAAAATTAATTTCGAAAATCATTGGGAATTTTTTTTTTTTTTTTTCGTTCTTTCACAAGAAACATTTAAAGCACTCGTCATTATAACAGCGAAGTGCCTTTGCCGAGGTAAATTTCCATCAAAATAGACACTGAAAAAATGTCAAGTATTTCGAGTCTTGCTAAAGTAATAACAACGATACAATTTCGAAGAAATTTTCTTTAATACTTGCGTTCTTATAATGAGAAATGATTCAACAAGCAGACCTACGGTGTCTCTAATCAACATAATTTTATTGATAGTATAATAATTGTGTCTTTACCGAATTAAGGACAACAAATTTTGTAAACATATAATATACCTATATATGAGAATTTTTTATATTCGGCATTTATATTCAATTTTCGGACTTTTTGTTGACGTGAAATGTCAAACACAATAATTTTTTTCGAGTAACGATATTTCCCGTATCCTTACGCTTCTTTGTCGTGTAATTTCTTTAACCTATTATTTTTCAATGGGCTTTGGTATCCATGTTCTGTAAAAGTCATATCAAACGACATCCTGTGTTTTCTCCGTAAGTATTAATTTGTTTGCCTTACGTTCTCATTCTCATTAACTTCCTACTTGCCAACCATTTTAGGAAAAATACCCAGTTGCTCTTTGATCATTCTCCTTTCGATTCCTCCGCCAAAAACTTTCAAGGATTATCATAATCCTTACCTTTATTCTATTGGTTAATCTTTTTTTTTTTGCGTGTACGTGTGTTTGTTCATTAAAGTGCCCTGTTCAGTTAATAAAATTTTATAGGGCCGAGAGAATGAGCAAAATTAGATGTTATATTAATTATATGGGTGAATGGTGTAGGTCAGTATTGAGGAGATTTTTGTGGAGCACCATTGCAGTCAGTCGGCCAGACATCATTGTTGCGGTTGGATTATTTGATTCGACACCACTGTGGTCAGTCGACTAAAGATCATCACTAGCAATATAGAGTGACTTACGGCTGGTGATTTATTTTCCGGTTAAAAAAGCGCTTAGTCGAATCAGAGTCTCCAGGGTGCAAAACCAAATCATAGAAAACTGATCTACGCAGATCTACCTTAACTCTCGTATTCATTCATTTGGACTACTTGTATTTTCCAATCCTATTAATTTCTATTTACGCCCAACTTTTCACTACTTATGTACATAACTTTCTACCCCATTTTCTTAGGCCAGAAAAATAAGGTTAATAAAAATTGGATTTAAATATAATTTAGTACAGTGGAACCTGCATGTAACGAAAAAAGATAAATTATTATTACGAATTGTCGCAATAAAACAAAAAGGAAGTTCTTTCTCGGGATATTCCTACACTTGACTGTGTATTTGAATACAATGAACTATTTTTTGGTCCCGTGACGAATCTTTATACTGTAGAGGTTTTACCATAGTTGAAAAAAGGTTTTTTTGTAACATATGATAGGAAATTCTCTCTTTCTGAAGCATGTATGGCATGTGGAAGGTAGCCAATTTCAGGATCTTAAGTTCTCATTTACTCTCTGCACGGCTTTTTGGGTCCTTATTTACGTTCCGCATACCTCCTTTAGTCCTTATACACTTTCCACACGCCTTACGTTTCAGTGTTAATTTTCTTAATGAGTTAGTTCGAAGTACAAATATGTGTGAAATATGTGAGTGCATTTGTTCCCTTTTGCTACAGGTTGCTCTGATTGGAAGTAAATTATGTGTCTGAGAATTAACATCTTCAATATCTTTTTGGAACCTTCTGCTTTTCAACTACGAGTGCCCTCTTCATTGGACTTTCGCACACCACACAATTATATTATGTATTTTAATTTTTTAAATATTTCATTTTTCCACCTAAATCATGTTATCATCACTGAATTCTGCGTTTAACAAAACAAAAATTCAACTACATATTCGAAACTGTTTGTTGACTTTCTGATAGACTAAAAATTGATACGAAGGGTCGTCAATATAAGATTGAACCAATATTTTTCTCGTCTACTTACAGTCATAAATTAACTGAAATTGATTTGAGAGGATATTATGGAATATATGACCTGAAATTTTTAGCACATTAATAAATGTATCTATTTAGTGAATTAAGTTAGTTTATTTGCCACCTCTGTAAATCAACTAATATTGCAAATATGAAAACGTGTGAACAAATTCCACTGTAATTGAATTGGTTCCTTGTGAAATAGTAGACTATCATTCAGTTAGGTACGATAGCTATCCACTCTGAACTCAATAAAATTGCATCGAATAAAAATAAATTAAAATTCTTGACGGAACTCTTATACAGAAAGTGCCATACTAATTTCGAATTCACAAAACTGATTCAAAGAATATAGTTACGTACATTTAAACAAGAATAAAAAACGAATCATGATTATTTCATCATTCTCAAATTACCCTTAATGGACGAAAAAGGATTGAAGGCAACAAAATTTATAATTTATGAAGTATATTTACAAAGGTAATGTCATTAAAAAAAGGAGAAAAAGTCGATTGTTTTAACTCTATGCCAAAGCTTTGACTAATGAAGTATTTTTTTAAACTGACAGACTTTTTTTTTTTACTTGATCAAAACCATATTTTGTTTTCGATTATTCATATCCCATTTCCAACACGTTTTAATTGCTTGATTCAGATAACGAATTGCATTAATTAAAAATATAATTTTTGTTAATCGTTCCTCGTTTTTGACATCAATATTTTACCACTCCATAGACTCATATTAAATTTTCTAACAATCTATAGCACTTGAATCAGCATATCTATAGAAAAAAAAATCACAAAAATTTCTCACTTCAAAAATATAAACAAAAAGTTTTTTAATTTTCAAAGGAACTAGTCAGCACAAAGCTTTTTAACCTGATGAAAAAATGTTTCCGAACTACTGAACTTCCTTTAGATCAGCCAGGGAGAAAAAAAATTAAGAAAGTGATTTTTCATTATTTAGCTCAATCTCCAATTCTTCCATGAATAATAATTATTATTTGATGATATAACAACAAAAATACAGGACACCAGATTTCTTATTTAATCGAGCGTAAATTTCCTTATCTTGGTATTCAAATTTTTGTCAAAATACAAAAAAATTTTAGCACAGCACACAACGTTTAAATTAAACGAAGTTCTGAGTAAAACTTTCGGGATATTTACCAACTTTGGATGATTTTTTTTTGCTGGTTCTTCATAAACAGCCGTTAATTTTGATGTGATATCGAAAACAGATGGTTTGCTTCGGAACAGCAGAAAGTAAATCGTTCTTCACTTTAGAAAATATGTCACAACAATAAAATATACACTTTCAGAAAAGTATTCTTTCTAGTAAGTACTAAAATTTTAATGAAACCATGTTTCCTCAGTCTTTGAGATGTGACTTATGACGCATCCGTCTGATATCACTATGTTTTTTTTCCCCATATATTATAATAATTTGCCTTAAAACTCATCCATACTTCCCTCAATATTTTCCGACTTTTTCCTTTTTTCTCACTCCTTTTTTTCGTATTCTATATAGACCCCCCTATAGAAATGTGAATCTTTCGTTTTGTATGTTTCTCCTCATTTTTCTCTCCTTTCACGTTATTATCCTAAAATCTTACTGTCTCTCACACTCTACTTTTATTTCTCCTACCAAAATTACCTATTCGCGGAATAATCTTTTAATATAATATGTATACATTTAAATAACCGGTTTTTATCAATCCCTACTCAATTTTTTATACTTTTGCATCATATTTTTTCACTAAGATTTCTCTTATATGCAGTTCTTTTTGCACATTTTGTTTTGTATCGTCAGTTGAGTAACATGTTTTATAATTATGTCTAAACGGACGTGTATTTTTTCAATATTAAACATGATTGCATATATAATCATGTGTTGAGTTTTCTTCCTTGGGCAATGGGTTAAAGTTAGTGGTATTTCTTATGTTTTGAGGCGTCCGAAATCGATTCCTGCCACAGTCGCCAATATTTTATGAGGCATACGAAATCGATCTCAGTTACGTGTCATAAAGTCAACCTTTAATGTATAGTGGTGTTTAAATGCTAATGACGTCACAATGTCCTAAAGTTAAGACATCATGCAGCCGAAACACTGACTCGAGGGGTCTTGAATTGTGTCTTCAAGGCATTTTATTTTTTAACTATGACTATGTCCTACGGCTGAATTCTTCTTGACTTGAATTAGGCTTCATCAGACACGGCAAAACGCAGCTTACTTTTGTCTTCATACCTCAGCAAATTTATATGATGAATCAGCAATAAGCTAAGTTGTGTGGAAAGAAAAGCCTAACAAAGTTTCGATCCATACAAGGTTCGAAACCTACAAAAACAAACAGCAGAATTATTTTGTCAAAGACTATAATTACGAAAGAACTATAGTGTTGACAAAGCGGAACAAAGCGGAACAAGCGGAACAAAGCATAGTGTGTAGCGGAAAAAATAAAAAGTTAAATAAAAAGCTATTGCAGACAACAAGTAGGGGAAACCATCAGAAAGCTGTTGTGTCTTCACCTAATTGTGTGTCTTCATGAGTGATGGTTTTAGTTGTGTAAAAGACTCCTAATATGAAACTTTAGGTCTCGGAGCTTTTAGTTATAAATGAGGGTGAGGTGAGGAAAATACTAACATAGATGGAATCAAATCCACTATGCGAAAAAGAAGGCTCTACGCGGCCTTTATATGACAGAGCAAGGCAGTCATCTCGAACCAAGCTTGTCTGGAAATTGTCTTCAACACACCAAATTTCCCTCCTAACAGATGCCAGGAACTCCATCTGATCGTATTGTCGACTGAAACTTCACCTCGCAGGTGTTTTTAAAAGATCGCCTTGAAGTGCGATATACAACTGGCGAAACTAAGAATGCCTTGCGTGTCGTCACTACTGATCCTTCATGACGAACGAACATCCTTAATTAGCCTTTGTCTTCAACTGAACCTATCTGGAACACAAACTATCATCCTAGTTGTCTTCAAGGTAGATCAGATTGAATCATATTCTACATCCGCAGATGGTACACTTATTAAAATTGCCTGACGTGAGGACTTAGACTTACGACTTATGATTTGGACTAGCTATTATCCGCCTACATAAGAAGGACTCATTTGCAAAGACGAACCTAGTACCGGGTGTCGCCAGTGCAAAATCGAGAGTGTTTAAAATTTAGAATTCGTCTTTACAAATCAGTTCTTCGTGTCAAGGAAATTTCCCCACTTATTGTCTGCTAATTGCCTTCAAACATGCGATGTCGATAATATAAGCGAGAGGAATTACCAAAATGTCTACAGCCAATGAAATTACAGATATTGGAAATTAATATACGTCGACATACAATAGGCAAAAAGCGCACGTGGATGACTGATAAAGCACAATATAATAAAATATATTAGATGACTGCAAACCGCAAGCAAAGCGTGGAACGAGCAGAGATAAAAAAGGTTGGCTGCATTCATGCCCGTCGATGGGTTTTTACTTCTATTCGATTCGTCTTCATTCACTATATGTTTTATGGCGCCAGTCTGTCGGATCGAACCAAATTATTGTCTGAAATTGTCTGAATTTGGTTAAGTTGTCGCTGAAATAAAATACGTTATAATTGCCTGAAAGAGAATCAGATTTTATTTCTGTCTTCATGTCTTCATCTGAATACGAGTTCGAATTCGGATAATATAATGTCCGAATTCGAATTTTGTCTCTTAAAAATTTGTCTGAACTTGTGACGTCATTATTCTGTCTTATGTTTGTCGAAAATAATTTTTATTTTGAGGTCCAGATCTCGGACTTCTCAGTTTTAAATTAAAAATATTTGACAAAGTAAGTTAATTCCAGAGATCAAAAAACCTATGGCTTAAGGATATGAAAAACTTCATCCAGACATGGTATAAACTCGAGTCCAAGGACACCTGGTATGTTATCTGATGGGACAGTGGTAATTCTGTGGCCACTGTCCTTTTTGAGTGGGTTCTCCAAAGTCCATGGGCTTCTTTAAAAAGCTGAATCAAAGAATCTTGTAGGGACTGCTGGGAGATCACCAAAATGGCCCCCCAGGCATACAACACTTAGTTAAAGGAAAGAGGGGCAGCCAAAAGTGAAAATTTTTATCACCCTGACCAATAATTACAAAAATGTTTCAAATCAAAATGCATCGATCTACTGGATTGAAACAAATATAAAATTATTTTCTTTCTTCATCTCAGTAAATTAATTGAAACATTCAAAAAGAGTTCAAATTAGAACATTACTCTACTTATTTTCATCCCCGCTAGTCTAAGGAAATTAAATGAATCTGAAATAATAATATAAGACTAAAATGTAAACCCCGATTTACTCACAATCAATCTGCTTAAAAAAAAAAAAAAAAAAAAAAACTAATAAAAACGAAGCGCATAGTCATAATATCTAAGACTAAAACAAAAATTTGACATTTCTACAAATCTGGAGTTGGTTCATATTTAATAAATAGGTATTATTAAAATTAACAGAGAAGAAGAAAAATATTATAATTAAGAAGATGATTATTAAAAATAATCAGTTGCTTAAAAATAATCTCATATAGCCTATCTATTGTGGTGTGTGATCCCAGGAGGACATATCCTGTATGAAGTACAGCAGAAACTACAATACACAGAACACAAACCAAACCTACACCGAGATTGACATCACTATAAAAACATAATGAAGACCAGAAAGTCTAGTCTAGCCCGGTCTAACCTAGTCAGATATTTGTCTTACCACTTTTGAGCATGCACCGAGATTATTTAAAATACCAAATAGGCCATACATTTTGAGAAAATTCCATCCGAGAGAACTGAGGACTAACTAACACTGAGTTTTTACGGAGAGTTCTGCCCATTACCACTAAAAACTTGGACCATGACAAAAAACATCATGCAATCGAAAAATTTAGGTACAGACAAAAAAAAATACATAAAAATGAAAACCACTAAAAAGGTGTTATTGCCTGTTGAGAGGACAAACGCAGATTGCTGGTTAACCGAGGAGTAGAAAACAAGATAGCATCTTGGTAGTGAAAAATGTTTGTACTTGGTGAAAAATTACAGGTAGGAGAATAAAAACAGGTTTTAAAAAACAGAGATGGTAGGAGATACACAAATTTGTCATTAAATACAATGTCAAGGAAGGAAGCTCAGTGGTAGAATAAGCAGAGTAAGTTAAAATAGTGACAAAAATTAATGTTGGATTAAGAAAAACTGTTTTTGATGTGAATAACAAAAATTTACCTGTTACCCTAACCAAGGTGCTTATGGCAAAAATTATTATTGCAGGTAAACTGAATTTTTTAATTTTTATTTATTATTATATTATGTGACCTTGATGACTGGGAATTTTTATTTTAAGGTATTTTTAAATTTACTGAGCACCCGAGGGCGCTGGGAAATTTAGGAATTTTATTATTTACAATGGCAATTAAATATCATGTAAGTTGGTAATTTTAATTTTATTAGAAAAAATTAAAATACTAACAAACATAATACAGTACAGTAGGTAGGGGTTTACTACCTACACTACAGCATAGGATTGTAGTTATTCTTAAGTCATTTTGATTGTTGTTGTTATTATTGTATTGCAGTTTAATATGTTTCCCTGTGGCACAAAGTTCATTAAAACAATTTATTCTCAAAATATTAGGGCCAGTTGGTTGATATTTAATAATTTAATTATTTTTCAATTAGGATTATTCTTTTGAAGTATCGAATACTTCCAAATGTAATCAAATTAACCAGAAAACATATCAAAGAGGGTAATTTCCACCCATTCTTTGAACCAATTTGAATTTTTAGTATAATTACCAAAATCCATTTTTATTCTATTCAATTTATTACGGTACCCTAAAATGTTTTTTTCTCGGGCACATAGAGATTAGAGGAGTTTTGGCACATTTAAAAACAGAAAAACTACAAAAAATGCTACACTCGAAGTTCTGTAGTTCTGAACAACTTCTATTGAAAGTGAGTTTTCGCAGTTCAACTCTGAGATTATCATTTGGTGTCAGTTGTCAGTTCTGTGAAGTGACAAATCTCCAAAAATTTAAATTGTAAATGGAGCAAAAAAAACAGTTCTGCAAAAAAGGCCTATGACGTAAACGCAATCGTATGTTATGTCTTCAAAAAATAATTTATGAGAATCCACTCACCGGATGGGTTTGGAAAATTATTCGGCACTTTTTAAGCACCCAAATTATTTTATGTTCTATACCTATTGAGGCGTCCGAAATCGATTCCTGCCACAGTTGCCAATATTTTATGAGGCATACGAAATCGATTCCTGTTACGTGTCATAAAGTCAACCTTTAATGTATAGTGGTGTTTAAATGCTAATGATGTCACAATGTCCTTAAGTTAGGGCATCATGCAGCCAAAACACTGACTCGAGGGGTCTTGAATTGTGTCTTCAAGACATTTTATTTTTTTGACTTTGACTATGTCCTACGGCTGAATTCTTCTTGACTTGAATTAGACTTCATCAGACACGGTAAAACGCAGCTTACTTTTGTCTTCATACCTCAGCAAATTAATATGACGAATCAGCAATAAGCTAAGTTGTTGTGGAAAGAAGAACCTAACAAAGTTTCGATCCATACAAGGTTCGAAACCTACAAAAACGAACAGCAGAATTATTTTGTCAAAGACTATAATTACAAAAGAACTATAGTGTCGACAAGGCGGAACAAAGCATAGTGTGTAGCGGAAAAAAATAAAAAGTTAAAAAAAAAGCTATTGCAGACAACAAGTAGGGGAAACCATCAGAAAGCTGTTGTGTCTTCACCTAATTGTGTGTCTTCATGAGTGATGGTTTTGGTTATGTAAAAGACTCCTAATATGAAACTTTAGGTTTCGGAGCTTTTGGTTAAAAGTGAGGGTGAGGTGAGAAAGTTACTGACATAGATGGAGTCAAATCCACTATGCGAAGAAGAAGGCTTGATGCGGCCTTTATATGACAGAGCAAGGCAGTCATCTCGAACCAAGCTTGTCTGAAAGTTGTCTTCAACACACCAAATTTCCCTCCTAGCAGGTGCCAGGAACTCTATCTGATCGTATTGTCGACTGATGCTTCACCTCGTAGGTGTTTTCAAAAGATCGCCTTGAAGTGCAATGTGCAACTGGCGAAACTAGGAATGTCTTATGTGTCGTCACTACTAATCCTTCGTGATGAAAGAACATCCCTAATCTGCCTTTGTCTTCAACTGAACCTATCTGGAACACAAACTACCATCCTAGTTGTCTTCAAGGTAGATCAGATTGAATCATATCTACATCCGAAGATGGTACACTTATAAAATTGCCTAACGTGAGGACTTAGACGTACGACTTGTGACTTGGACCTGCTACTATCCGCCTACACAAGAAGGACTCATTTGCAAAGACGAACCTAGTACCGGGTGTTGCCAATGCAAAATCGAGAGTGATGTGAGCTTGAGAATGAAAAGAAAGAGAGTGATTTGAAATTAGAATTCGTCTTCACAAATCAGTTCTTCTTGTCAAGGAAAATTTCCCCACTTATTGTCTGCTAATTGCCTTCAAACATGCGATGTCGATAACAAAAAGCGAGAGGAATTACCAAATGTCTACAGCCAATAAAATTACAGATATTAGAAATTAATATACGTCGACATACAATAGGCAAAAAGCGCACGTGGATGACTGATAAAACAAAATATATTAAATGACTGCAAACCGCAAGCAATGCGTGGAAAGAACGGAGATAAAAAAGGTTGGCAGCATTCATGTCCGTCGATGGGTTTTTATTTCTATTCAATTCGTCTTCATTTAATATATGTCTCATGGCGCCAGTCTGTCGGATCGAACCAAATTATTGTCTGAAATTGTCTGAATTCGGAAAAGTCGTTACTGAAATAAAATACATTATAATTGCCTGAAAGAGAATCAGATTTTATTTCTGTCTTCACCTCTTCATCTGAATACGAGTTCGAATTCGGATAATACAATGTCCGAATTCGAATTTTGTCTCTCGAAAAATTGTCTGAACTTGTGACGTCATTATTCTGTCTTATGTTTGTCGAAAATAATTTTTATTTTGAGGTCCAGATCTCGGACTTCTCACTATTTACCCTGAAAATTTCAACAGTCTCTTCACACAACTACTTCCACACTCTTCTGAATCAAACATCCAGTTATTCAGAAAAAAAAAATGCGCAAGAGTTCCGCACTTTTTTCCGTATAGAATAAAACTTATTACTCCACTAAAATAAGTTCGTTATCCTACAGCTTGAATAATATGAATATCGAATATTCAGAATATATCCGTATTTAAGCTCCCTTGGAAAAAACTGAATGTGATTGACATTTAATTACAAATAAAATCGTTAAACGTTACCTTAACAAGCGAACAGAGGCTAAAAAAAAAAAAATGAGCATACAGTATGGGGGGAAAAATGAGAAAAAAAGAAAAATGGGTGCTAAAACGTACGAGAGGAAGAAAAAAAAGTGCACGGGGAATTAACGAGGCTGATGTATTTAGTCAGCCATCCGTACGAAATCGAAAATTTAATGTTACCAATAAACGATGTCAAATGGCGTCGCTGTCGTGTTGGTTTTTCTTTTTTTCATGCGCCAGCATGACATCCTTTACTCCATTATCCGTGGTGTATTTTATTTATTTTGTGTCATCGTAACTGTACTTACCATTAACAACAAAAAATTATTTTAATGTAGGAAAAACTTTACAAAGCAAACTAACTTTTAATAAGGTATTTTTATACCTACAAGCAAACATGGTACTCTAAAAGGATTGAGACGATATAATGGGCACACTGAGCGAGAAAACTGTAGGTACGGTACTCGGTTTATTTGAAAACAACACCAAGAAACAGTCGATACTTTTAAAATTTTAACTTTTCCACCATAAAAAGTTCAAATATTCTTACAAAAATGTCGATTTGACGATTAGTACTTGAAGTGGTTTGCTTAAAGAATACCGAAGTTGTTGACTGTATAATAGATCTTTAGACCCCAATTCAGCAACAAAACTGAGGGGTCGCCACGGCCATCGGCCGGATGACGTCAGATATAGAGGATTTGAATCTGATTTTGTTTTTCACAAAAATTATTATGTACACAAACCGAAAACAACGCACATTTGTAGATTTTCATGAATTCAAAATTATTCGGGTTGTTTCAAATGAACAAGAACAACATTTTTATTATCACATCATAAAAACAAAATTGTTTATGTAAGCTACATAATTTTTGTCTTAGGTACCTGTATTACCCTGGCTAGTTTTGTGTACCTACGTCTTACTTAACAAAGAATCTCTTTTTATAATATTGAAATGACATGCTTTCATTCATACGTTTATGTTAAAATTTTGTTTCAAATATTTTTTTTATATTTCTACAATTTTTTTTTTTTTTTTTTTTAATAAATTAAGATTCTTACATTTCAATAAAACAAAATTTAAACACTTTTTTCGTGATTATGGTTACAGTAATTTTACTTTAGTTTGATAAACCTTAATAACCCAAAAGAGAGAAGAATATTTCAGAACCTCATTTTTCTGTTGTTATTAAAAAAAAAGTGTATAACTATTGTGGTATGACAGGGGGGCCATTTTGGCGATCTTCCTACAGTCCCAAGAATATTTTAAATCAACAGTCTAACATAACAAGATCGTGGACTTTAGGAAACACATTTATTCAGGACAATGGCCACAGAATTACCATCACCAGACCAGATGAAACTGCCAGATGTCTTAGAAACTTGAATTTTAATCCATGTATGGGCGATGTTTCTTATGCCCATAAACCATAAGGTCAGTTATCTTCCATGGAATTAACTCACCATCTTGAATATTTTAATCTAAAACCATGGAAAACACCATTGAGTTCAACCCATTTTTCCAATTAAAACACTCAACACACGATTATAGAAAAGATCTTGTTTAATATTGAATCAAAAACACATCCAGAAAACATAATATTATAAAAAGTAGTTGTTCCACAGATGATACAAAACGTAGTGAACAGACAGTAACATATAAGAAAGATTCAGTATGAAAAAAATCAATCTGTCTGTTGAAAAAAGGAAAGAGTGGTGGTAACAAAAACCTGTTTTTGGAAATACATCCGACGTCTTATTATACAATTCTACAAACAGTTTAGATTAGCAAGGAGAGGAGAAAAAGGAGAAAGGTAGAGATAAGATAAATTCATTATTCCAAAGAAAAATATATGAGAATATGGAAAAAGGCAAAAACTGACAGAAAACCTGTAAAAATTTCGTTTTCTGTAGGGGGGTCTCCAAGGAAGATAAGAAAAAAATGTAATGTAGGACAAAACACACTACCTGCGGAAAAGTTTAGCGTGTATTTTTAGGTTAGTAAAAACGAAAAAATTATATGGTATTGCGAGTAGCATCTCGAGCGCATTCACGGTGCAACTTTAAAAATTTTATGTTTTAGTTTTCTAAGGCTGGGCAGATGTGTCATTATCTATACTTATTCACCTATCAATTAGCATTAAAATAGTTTAAATTTTTTTCACAACACCTGCTGGTTAACTACATTGTTATACTATGCACCTTGACCTTGTATAAAGCAGGCGAATTTAGAACCATTTAGAACCGATGCATAAAGTTACTTTATACATCAGTCTTTACACATTGTCTTCAGCGCATTCGTCATTTTATACACTGATCCTTAGAAGTACTTTTTTTTTATTTCTTTTTATTTCTTTTTTCTTTATAAAAGTTTTTCTGCTATGGGATTCGAACCACTGACAACAGAGATAGCAGGCTAGCACCACACCCACTGTTCCACAAGGTATGGTTGAACTGAAGGTGATGGTTTGTGCTTATATGTTTGCCAATTTCCAAAATATTAATTCTTTATGTCAATTTTTTTTGTTTTTCTTTTGTGTTTTAGAGGGAGGGGCTGTTGCAGAAAATATTGCGGGACACACGTGTGAAATATAGTAGGTGATTGATACTCGTGTGATTTGCATCACTCGCCTTCGGCTCTTGCTGCAAAACATTGTACACGGATCAAAATCACCTACTTTATACACTTGTGTCATAAATCACTATTTTATAAGTAGGCTAATCATCAAAAATTATGCAAATAGGTACTTAGAAAGGTTAAAATACGTTTTTTTAGGTTTACTGGAGAATTTAGTTGGTGTTTTAGACCTACCAGATTTTTTTTAAATCTTAACGTCCCACAAAATAACACGTAGTTTTGATGAAAAACTCGTTATTGCGAAATGATTATTTGATGGTTTTCGAAAGAAAGTATAAGCCAAAAACATAGTTATGTATTCACTTCATTTTTTCCTGTTCTCATCTGTATTTAATTAGTTCACAAAAAATAAATAAACAAATAAATATTTTACATTGAAATCTTTATCTAAAAATTTCTACACAAAACAAATATCTAGTTGGTCCAAAAATTAGTTAACTCTTCGCAGACAAAATAAGAAGTTTAGAACTGCGAAAAGTTGAAAATTCTTCATTTCAATATAGAAACATAATTTATCAAAAATCATTCGATTCGTTCAACGGTTGAAGCAAACGAAAAACTTTTTCAGTTAACTTTAGTGATTTCATTAAATTCTTTTGAAGACATTATTGTACAAATATTTTCAATAATTTTATTCGTTTTCGAACGATTCTGTTTGACATGGTGAAAATCAGTACTTAGGCTAAGCGTAAAACTTCGACTGAAGAAGATAATAGGTCTGTATAATGTTCTTTAGATGAGCAAAAAAGAAAAAAAAACTCGAACTTCACTATATATTCTATCTCAAAAACACTGGAATTCATAATTAAAATTACTTTCGTTTTCTATTAATAGCGCGCATTTTCCTCTCCTTTGATCGCTAGTAAGAAAATTTTTATTTTTCTTTACACGCAAAATCGTTTCTTTTTTGCGAAAAATTTTGCTTCAGCTACTTGTTTTGCTACCCCAAAATGTTCCAAGGGCAAAGTCATATCTTCTGTATTTTTTGATACACGTTTATGAAAATACTTTACAAGTTCCTTTTTCTTGAAACGATGAAACTGTAGGCTTGAATAGGATTAAAGAGGTTGGTGCCTACTTAGGTTTTTTGTTTTTAATAAATCATTTCCTCAAGAAAACAAATTTTCTTGAAAAATACCCACGTTTTTCGTTCTTTCACAGGAACTTTATAAATAACTTTAGAATCGAAAATTAAAACAATTGTAAATACGACTTAATTTTCAACTTCCTTTTGAATTCTTCATGGATGGCTGGTTAGATTTGTGAAAAAGTCAGCATGATACTTAATCTCAGGTTTCTCTCAAGAAATATTTAATTTTATTCTAAAATTTTTCGGCCCACTTTTTAAAATACCGTTCATCTCAGCAACAAATTTTAATTTAGGAATGAAAAACAGAATTAGGTACTTGACGCTAAAATGACAAGAAAATAAAGTAAAATTAAATGGTGGGTAGTGAGAATAAATATGATTTTGGTAAAAAACATTTAAACTTATTTAATCAAGTTTTAAAATGTTTGAATTTTTTTATCGACTGCGTCAGAAAGAGGTATTGTGTTTAACCCGTTTTCTGACAATCTAATGAAATTTTGTGCCATTCTGCTCCATTCAATATTCGTCTTAAAAATGAATGATGGTTCAAAAAATTGGTAGTTTTAAGGTGAGTAACACTGGCCAAAGAAATCCGGAAAATTCCCCATAGATGACCCAAAAATTAAATTCAAAATTTGGGAATTTTTTCATCAAAAAAGTAAGATCACCAATCACAAGCCCCAATTCTAAATAAAACGAAATAACGACTAAAAGTGTCTAGGATACGGTATTTCTTGTGGTTATATAAATATTTCAGATAACACCATTCTGTCAGTATTATATTCCCCTTCATTAGTTGAGGCGCTGAGTCCGAATTTAATGTTCATTATTCCATTTGACCCATTATTCAACCCCCTATGGGCCCCAAAAAGGAGTCATTTTTAAGTTTTCATATTTTATTCTGTGATACATCACCAAATATGTTTTTTGAAGAGCTGAATCAGAATTTGGTGTTCATTTCTTCATTTGACCCATTCTTCATCACCAATAGGCCCCGAAAGAGGTTAATGTTTAGTTTTCATATTTTAATCCATGATAAATCACCAGATATGTTTTTTGAGGTGCTGAGTCGGAATTTGGTGTTCATTCTTGCATTCAGCCCATACTTCTACTGCCAGTGGCCCCTAAAAGGGACTCAATTTTGAGTTTCCACATTTTATTGTGTGATAGCATATGTTTTTTGATATGCCTTTTTGTTAAATCATTATTACTATTACTATTAATATAGTCCAAATTAGTAGATCTAATAGTATTTAAAATTGATTTTAAACTTTGAATTTGTTTTAGTTGCGTCTTATTGGAATTTGGTCGTTGACTGATAAATAAATTTGGATTGCCATAATTGAGAAAAAAACAGTAGGCTGAAAATCAAATTCAGTTTTGTCCAAATATTACAATATCAATAATTATCTGTCACCTCTAGAGTAAATTCTTCTTATTATAAAAAACTGCTAGAGACTTTAATTTTACACTTCATAAAAAATTATTCAAATAATTAAATTTTTGAAAAAAAAAAAACAAAACAAAAACAAATAATAGAACTAAAATGTTGAAAACAAGTTTTTCAGGTTTTATAATAGTAATTTTTTTACAAAGTTGACTTACAACTAATACAGTCGCTGGTAGAAATGCCTTCCAAGTCGCATGTTATAAATATACAATGCAAGGTTTTTGAATGAAGCAATGTAGATCCCTTCATATTAAATATTTCCCTGATGCAATTTTTTATAAATTTAACGTGGATTTGACAACCTTGAAATGCGTAGCATTATTACATCTACTCAAAATATTAGGGGGTTGTATTTGTTAAGAATGTTTAAATTCCTTAGATATACTGTCGAAAACTCTCCACTTTTCCTTTGATTTCAATCAATTTTATATACTTAAGGCTTAATGATAGGAACTTATAAAATCAACATTCATTTAAATATCATTTATTGCACAATTTAATTAGTATAAAAAAGGGTTAAAGCAATTTTTTATTATTATTATTAAACACTACGCTGGTAAAGCTGTGGGTAACAGCTAGTTCTTTTTTTTCAAATTGAAAAATTTGAATATTTACCACCTCTAAAAAATTCTTTTGGGACGTCAGTGCCACCTACACTGCTTGAAAATGTCCAGGTTTATGTGTTATTCCAACAATTGAATGACCTAAAATTCAACGTTAATTCTCAACTGGTTTTGATGATTGACCAGTCAAGTCAAATCTTCATGATATTAATTTCTCTAAGTTCAAAATTTGAAAAATAAATGGGGTTTCTCATTTTAAAAAAGGGTGTGAGTTCTGCTGGGGCTTTACGTATAAGGGATTGATGTATAAACATAATAATAGAGTGGTTGTGTACGTATGCAACATGTTGCACACACATACAACGACACACCCACATTTCATGTAACGCACACAAACGAGAGTTACAATTACGCGAATCTGAAGATTGTAATTATCATTTAGCCGCTACCATAGACAAAGGGCTAAGATATTTACACATAAAAAATTGAGTAATCGCCAGTTTTTGGTATTTTCGGGAATTTCAATTATTGATGTTGTTGTAATAGTAAATTTAAAATTTACTCTAAAAATAATGGGGAGTCACTGGACGAATTTTTATTATCTTAAAATATACAAAGAAAAAGTAGAGGGCCTAGTATTAAGTGGACTACCCTTTATAGTTAACGGGGTAGATAACTATGCTTAACTCCATACCGTACCTACATATCAACAAAGTAAGAAATTTAGAAAATAATGTTTTTCAATAGAATTCATTAATTTAGCTACGATATCGACTCCCCCTCACCCAAGAAAAATGATTTTCATAAATATTGTAATAACGTCATAATTAGTAGGTACGTATTATTTTAGTGTCACGATTATTTTATATTCGGCACCTTTTCAGAAAACATCCAAGAAATATTAAATAGATACATCAATGTCATTTTGATAAATAAGCCATTTGAAGGTAGGTAGCCTATATTATGTACTTTTGAAAACGTGTAATGAAATTTCACGTTCGTTCGAGCGCGTATATATTATTCCAATTTGGTGCACCATGTCCTAACGAATAGAACAAATAAAAAGTATACAAGAGATGCAATAATGAAGTAAGAAAGACGTAAAATAAAGCGACGAAAAAGGAAGGAAACATACCAGGAAGTTGACCACGCAACATGATACAACAGCTTATCTGAGGAAAACTGATACCACCGTGTCGACTTATAAATAGCAAACATCAATTTTACGTCCACGAATCAACTGGTACCTACAAAATATTTGCTAGTACGGAAGGGAAAAAAATGCTGAAATCTTTTTTTTTTTTTTTTTTTTTTTTTTAGTACAATTTCAGGTTTTTGAACGGTGCCACGACAAAAAGCATTTCATCCTTTAACGGAGACGTTGGGGAAAAATCAAAGCCTCATTCTTCAAGTGACGACGCAATTCGAGCTTTTTGAAGAAGCAAAGAAAAAGTGAATCTCTAGGGTACCGTTCTGCTTCCATCGACTCGATCGTGAAATTTGTTACAAAACTCGCATGATTTTCTAATTCGTACACTCGACGCCCTCTGCTCGAAATGGAAAGTGTACCGAATTCCTCACACTCGAACGAACCAACTTTAAAGACGTTATTCCTACCCTACTGCCTTCGCCATATTCACCACTTCACCTCATTCATTTGTGAAACTGTTAAAGACGTTATTTAAAGCATGAATTTTACAAACTGACGAAGTTCGGTGAACCGTGAGGAAAAGGCAAATAGATGGCAGCTATTCCTATTGAATAATTTAGGCATTTCGTAGTCAATGTTTCAAATACAGATGTACTGTCGGGCATCGAAATTAAATTCACTTTTTAAGTAGATCTTTGAAAAAAATATCTGCTTATTAAAATTACCCGAATATTCGGACCCAACGGTGGGAGTGGGTACGTTTTTCGTTTCATGATCTTCTGAGCATTTTGGCACTATTTTTGAGACTTTACTTCTTTTCTTTTTTTTTGTATGTACTATGTACCCCTTTTTGCATTGGGTCCATTTTCAGGCGCAATTTTGATCGGATTGTTTCGAAATTCGAAACACACTATTTAGATTCACCTAAGGAAGAACCCTTTTGGTTTTGGTCCGGATCGGGCGCACGGTCCGTCCGGTAGATCAGTTTATAAGCATTTTTTACTGAACAGCGTACAGGTCACAATTTTTTATCGATAGACCTGAAATTTAGTATAAATTACGTACATGTTTTGCATCAGGGATAATACTTATCAATTTTAGTGCAGATAGGTCTTACGGTACGTCTAGTAAAGGCGATTTTGTCGTAGTTTTGGCAGATTAAAGGCTCCAAAAGGAGTAATTTTCAACCTATAATTACAAAATTTGATGCAGGTATTGATTTGAAATATGTCTAACATGCTTCCAAATTTGGTTTCTATTGGTATTATGATTCATTCCTTGGAGCTGATGAAGGTGCTAATTCATTATTTTATCTCAATAAAAGTTGAAATTCTCTTTCAATAGTCAAAAAATTTGGTACTAACAATACCATCCATACAAGGATCAGACCTACCAATTCTGGTTTTGATTAGTCAATTAGTTTCCAACTTGTTAGCTATTCGGTGTGATTTTTCCTATTTTACCTATCTGATAATGGTCCTGAAAAATTCTATTTCCAGGCTTCACCTACAAAAACACCCCTTCTACCCTAAAAACAACACGATCTAAGCATAAGGTCAATTTTCGCCCACCCCGCACCCGCTTTTGTACATTAGATTTCAATGCAAACACTAAAATCTCCCTAATATTTTCGTAACCGGCGCTTAGACAACCGCACTATACTTCGTTTTGTAATGTGGAAGATTTTTTTCACATATTTTTTTTTTTTTTTTATATAATCCACAATTTTTATCACTGCAGGAAAGAGAATTATCGAATAATTTCCTAAAATCGTGCTAGTTAGAACTTGAAACAATTTTTCATTTCACAAAAAAATAATGATTTTTAACAGAAAAATTAGAAATTAATTCATAAAATATTTTGAAAATATGATACTGAATAAGTATATTTTATCGCACGCATCATAATTGAATGATACTTATTGGTAATTTTTTGCAAAAAATATAAATATTTTATGGATTAATTTATTAAAGGAATGTTGGTAATAGAGGTGGTTTCTAAATAAAAGATATGTACTTTTTCTTACAAAGCTTGCTGCACAATAGTTTTTAAGTAGGTTTCTACGAAAATATACTTATTAATTTTGTGCTTATAGAAGGACCTAGGAGTGGGAGTAAGTACGTTTTTTGTTTCATGACCCAAGGAACAAATGAGGTGACTTAGACATTGGTATACCACACATGTTAAATGTCCTGCCATTAGACGATAACAGATACGTTAGATTAGGAGCCTCATGTGCTGTTGTTAGAACATGGATCTGCTCCTATGCTTTTCTTTATGATATACGACATTTATTGTTTCTGTGAATTACCAGTCACATACCTCACAAACTTTTAGGATACCATCCAAATTATAATTTCCCGAGTAAGTATATGTTGGGCTACCTGTATTTTTGGATACCACATTATGCTTGCTTGTAATTTACTTTCTATTCTGGCATATTTGTATTTCTAACTTTTTTTTCCATATAAATGTAATTATTTTATGACTAATAATTAATGATTATGTTTTGAAGCTTCTCTAGTCTACATTACAATGTACACAGTGTTAATTGTACGACATTCATTTTGATGTCAATATATTATACTATATCCAATGCATATTTTTCATATTTGTATTAAATATTGTGACAGACAAATCTTGACTAGGTTACAGGTATATGAGTTAATATCAATGTTGACTGCTTTGAAATTATTACTTCAAAAAGTCAGTTTTCATCCCCCTGTCCATTCCAATTTTTTAGCAGATTCAAACCCGATACCTCTGAATTACCAGATTCCATCTTTGAGTTTAACCAACTAGCCCACAGTTTTTTTAATTGTGACTGAGATTTTCAACTTCATTAAAATTTGCGTCATACACAGTTCTCATTTTAAAGTTTTAAAGAATTTCAAATAATCAGTTATAATGCTTTAATTATTTGAATCGTTATCTTTGAAAACTTTCTTTTTCTAACAGCCTGTAGCTGCATTAGTGTTTTTTTTTTATTTATTCTTTTGATTTTTGTTGTTCTCATTTTCAGTACCTCTCTTCCATTTTCAACATCCTTTTTTGCAATTTTTGTTTGTTATACTCACACAAGTATGGGCTATAACAAAATGGTACTACCTTTCAGTGTGAATTACACGTTGCCACATTTACACTATAAAACGTGCAATTATGACAAAACATTTATAATATACTTCATTTACTCATCTACTAAGTCTATAGTTTCCTGTGCATTAGCGAGTGGAGCCGAATGGGTGATACCTTTTTCGGTCTATAGAGCCGTGATCAAATCCTGCACAAGACAAACGTTTTTTATTTTTTGTTCAATATTATACAAGAATTTATTGAAAAAAAAAAAATGTCTCAAATGAATGAAATTTTGCTAAAAATTATAACTCTGGTTTGAAATTTATCTAAAATGGTTATACATCAAAACAATAGTTAGCTTTCATTCATTAATTTATTCATTAAGAATTAACATTTCTACACAGATTTAGTTTCTTCCCTCCCCCCAAAAAAAAAAAAAAATAATAATAATAATAATAATTTATAGATTGTCTATACAACTATATAAAAATAAACTGAAAACTATGAACTGTTAAACGGTAAACAGTTTCTTCGACGACCATATTTTTCTTGTGAATTGTGGCGCATTCCTGTAAACCACAGTCATTGTAGTTAGGAACAGAGAGAAAAACATGGGGAAAACAGGCAACATGTGTTTTCCACTGAAAGGTAGTACAAATTCGTTTTATAGCCCAGTATGGAGAAATTATCCAATTGCTGAGATTTTACTTTTTTTCATTGGGATTTGACATAGTCATTTCACCCAGTGTTTGGATATTATTAATGTGATACTGATTATATAATATTCACTATGGGTAAAAACTGGAAGGTGAAAGCAGCTAGAACGAATCTTGTGCGAATTTTGGTGCAAATTTCAGCCCAAGAATAAAAGGAAAGAGAGAAGTAAGACAAATTTGTTAGTGAAATTGTGTGTTTTTTGCATTCAACGCATTCACACTAATTAAAAAATGAATTTTCTTGTTTCCACGAAAGATCGAATTAAACATTTTACTAGCTGGCAAAAATAGGAATGTGTATTACATTAAATGATTCAGTCCACTTGCTTATGCCCTGAAGCGCGCTTCTTTTTATGTGAATGTGGGCAAGGAGACAGGTAAAGATCTACCATTCAGTAGTCTCTCATTACGAATTTTTCAATCAAAGGTCGGAGCACCTATTGGACCAAACTGAACACACCATCATTTTGATTTGGAATGTGACAACAACAAATTTCTAGTTGTAATTTGTAAGGCTATGAACCAAACTACCTCGGCAACTAGTGAGCCTCCTGCATTTTCTTTTAATTTAAACATTTTTACCGAGAAATGAAAATATTTATGATAAACTAAATCAGTTTAATTTTAGACGAGCGGAAAAAAATGACTTCCCACGAGTATTTTTGCTTCAGAAAATGCTCGTTTGATGTCCTTATTTATACAACAGTGTGAGTCAGAGAAACAGATGCGGAAAAAAACAAATTTCAGCCCTCCTCATTTTCCACTCACTAAAATTAAAACAGTATAAACGCCAGGATTGGAAAGTATGCGATCAATGTGTGCAATTATATTGCTCATCTCTGCCTTGATCCACAAACTTTGTGCTTTTTAATCGCATACTATTCAGTCCTGTCGCGTAATCTACTATTTATCGAAAAACATACTTCAATACCTGTTTCCGAACAGTGTGGTATGCCAGAAGGGCTCATGAAGGCATCTGTTTCTCTCCGTTCCGAAAGTATTCTAAATCCAAAACTCACAAAAAACCACGGACTTCGGTAAAAATCACCTGACCATTCAAAAAAATTAGCATAAACGAAAAAAAGTTGAAAAAAAAAAAAGCTATAATTATGTAAGCAAGTGGGTATAGATATCTATGTAGATCAAAAAAATAATGTGAAAAAATTTTTCAGCTTGCACGTGTCTAAAAATCTCTCTGGATGTGAATCCTGCGAATGACCCTGTATATGTCATGTTTAAAAATTTAATTTTGTAACCTTCGACAGAATTTTGAAAGGTCAGTGTAGTCTGCGACTCAAAAACCGTTACCCAGGCCTGGTTTAAGGGATATGTTCTGGTCTAGCTTAAACCTTACTGTTTTTTTTATTTCACGTTGTATTATAGTCATTCGGCTCCCTAGCAGCTTGATTGAAGTGAATTATAGGAAAGTTCTGGAATGTTACGCAGACATAATTATTCGAACCTATCGCTTTTTATCGCAAAATTTTTTTCAATAAAAACTGATATTATTACGTTGACTTGTAATATTTTCTTCATTTATGACCAATCCTCCTCTCAAACTTCAAAAATATCTATCATAAATTTTCCCTTCCTCATCCAGACGCTTCTAATCTATTAAATTATTAAATATAATCCCAGACCTAGCAAAGAACGAAAAACATATTACCACAAATAAAGATATTCTTTCAAATACGAAGAAATAATATAATAATCTTCAGATAGTCTTCCTCTTCTTCTTCTTCTTCTTCTTCCATAGTATATTACTTATTTAAAATCACTGATAAAAACCAATAATAGAATTGAACTACTATATCTCATGATCCAGTAAATCGACCTACATAGACGACCGAGAGCTTAAAACATTTAATAGACTAAGTTTGATACTATAAGTTTTTAACTGTTGAAATCAGTTCGGTCTAAGAGATGTGATGACGTAACACTGCAACTTCGCAATTTGTAATGCTTTTTATGGATATAACTTTTACTCGAACACCCACATCTCAAGATCTAATAAATCTAAAATGCTGGTCGAAGGATTAAAACACTTACCAAAACAACCAGAATACTATGAATTCATGACCATTGAATGAAGTTTAGTATGAGAGAAGTTGTTATATGGTAACATTTTGTCTCTACCCTACAAATTGCATTTCTCTTTGCACGCCATATCATTCTTATCATATATTTGGATCTAGAGTAGCCACATGCTGGTCATCGACTCAAACCACTCGGGCCAACGATACTTAAGTATCAACAATGACTGAGGAACTGCTTAGTTATATTAACAAAGTTATATCTCTAAGTATATGTCTATGTATATATATATAATTGATTGTGAAAAAAATGTAAGAATTTGTGAAGTATTGTTCTTGCATTCGGCCCTCATATTGGAAGTCCTTTAACCATTGAATTCAGTTCGGTCTGAGGGAAGTTATGAGATACTTAACATTTATCTTAACCGCACCGCACAGAACGCTTTGCCCCGGCATTAGTAGGTACAGATTATTTGAATCTTTCTTCCCAGTTTTCTGTACTTCTGTTTTCACTTATCAGTTACTTATTAAATGAAATAAAATGATTGCACTAACGTCGGAGCAACGATGAAAAAATAGAAATTTTGAATTTCACCTGTGCTCACCAACTAATCATGCACCATTATCGATATAAGTACTCGTACTACTCTCAGTACTTCGCCTTTATGTCTGGAAATATTTCAGATTTTCTCTTGAATAAAATAATCGTACCATTCATTTTATTTGAAGCGCGTTTTTGTAAAAAACAAAAAAATAAAAAAATAAGAAGAAAGAAAAAGAAGAAGGCATTTTGTGAGTATGATGAAAAAACAAAAAAAAAAAAAATTCTCTGTCGCTCAGTTATATGACAAACTCAAGTTAGAATTTGTTTTCATATTTCATTTCTGAAAACTTACGTGGAAAAGATCAAATCTTTTCACAAATATTTCATCCATCCATTCATTCTGTTATTCGCTCCTTCTGCTCCGCTTTATTCCTTCTCTGTTTCTTTCGTTTCATTTCTTTTTCTTACGCTGAACGTAAGCCAACAATCGTAACAGCTTTCGATTCTTTTTCCCAGCGGAAATTCAATTTTACACGAATTATATTGATGTATTTACGACGAAGGAAGTGGAAACGAATATAGAAATTTTATGCCCAAAAAAAAGGCAAAAGAAATGGCTGCCGGTACACTTGGATAGCACTTATTTTTTAATACGCTTTTTCTGAACAACGTCATCCTCTGATAATGAATCTGTCATACTTAGCTTACGAGCCTGCCAAAAAGCTCTAAGTTACAAAAATTCATCGGAATCAGCAAACATCCTTAGGCCTCAATATGTGGCACAATTGAATAATGAAGCTAACTGGCCGATTCTATGGCAGAAAACAAGAAGTTAAGATTTGATTTCCACCAAAAAGAACCTTTAAACTAGGTTGCTCCAAGCATTTTAAGAAAATATTGTTGATTTTTACGTCTTTTCCTAAAATTTATTTTATTTTACTCCGTATTACCTTCGTTGGATTGCTTTCAAGACTACACTTACGATTTTCTGCTGATGAAAGAGGAAAATATGTTGACAGTTTGAATACGACCGGTTGATTTTCTCTATAAATAATTCATTATTTTCAAAACTGTTTATTTTAGCAAAAACTTACTTGGCTATTCAATTTTAGTTTATCACCATTTACTATATATTCAATAGACCTAATTTTTTAATGTGTTACCTTTTCAAAACTGTTCAGATGAGTCCTTCAGTGGTTTGCATGATTTATGAACTGAAAACTGGCTAACGGCTGAGAGGCTTAGCCCTCCCCCTCCTTCATACCTGTTGCTCACCTAAAAAATTTTCCGTAATTAGGAATTACCGCAGTAATAAATGAACAATGTTTTTTTTTTTTTTTTTTTTTTTTGTTAGTGGAGGTGGCTTATAGTTTTTCTACAACAAAATCATATACTTTCGCCTATTGATACGTTCCATGATTAGAACTTTTTTCAAATTACTTACTAAATTTAACCTCGCGACAGATTTCAATTTTTATTATATGAAGCTGAACTACTCAATCATGTCTACAATGTTGGTTCGATCTTTACTATACGTATACCAATTTAGGTAGGTATACTATAAGCAAAAATAGATTTATGTCAATAAATTAACACAGTCTCGAAATGTACAGTATGTGGATAAATTACGAGTCCCAAAAACGTTATATTCAACCCTAAACGTCAACATAAAAAAATGACAATTGAAGAGATCAAAAGTCTGTTTTTACCAGAACATTTGCACCAGTCAATAAACTTTCCAGAAAATCTTAATTATCAGTAAGAACATATTCGGTTAAAAAAAAAAAAAAAAAAAAAAAAAAAGCTGCATCATGACACTATGTGGCGACAGCTGGCTTTTGCTTTATTATAAGCTTTTATTCTACTCACTACTGCAATTTTAAAATATACAAATACTGCATCCAACTTTCCGCAAAAAAATAAAAAATGTTAATTATTTCGCATGAAGCTAGAGCCAAAAAAAAATAAGTTATAGTTTATCTTTTAAAAATTCGTTCTTAATTTTGACGCATGAGGCTACCACCCCTTTTTTTGGAATTTTCTCGAACTTATAACTTCTATTTTCGGCAAATTTTTAAACAAATTATTTTTCTTATTTACAACAAGTCCGAGGTCTATTCATCTCATTTTCACTCTAGTATATCTCTCTTATCATATCTCTGTCTCTCTTACACACACATCTTCTCTTTCACCTATTCTGCCACGATCATTCACGTCATGTTCAATCATTTTTACACTATTTTCACGACATTCAGATCCTTACATGATCGATTCATGTTTCATCTCACAGCTCTTTCATTTTGTATATATATATTCTTTATCTTTAAACCCGGTACTTGTATTGTCTCCTTCCTCCTTTTCTCGCCGAATATTCTATATTATTCTATATGTAATATTTCTTTCTAAAACCTCGGAGGGAAATTTTATTTTAAAAAATTATTAGTGTGTTTTCTGATGTTCGCGGAGCAACATGTTTCTGTACTTATACGTTTTTCTCTCTGGTCATTACAATTGATGTTTTTGAAAATGTGTTAATTATTTAAAAAAGGCATTGGGTAATAATTCGGTGATGTGGTTCCTGATTTGTATCTAGAGCAAGATAGCAGCACGTAAGTAATTCTATGGATTCCCGAGGTATGCAGATTTAAAAATATTATCGTTCCACGCTGACATCGGGTCCACGAACTCTGGTAGGCTGAGCCGGTCGGGAGGCAATATTTTGAAGTTGCCTCCCTTTGCAAGTGGGACATGGCTCGTGTTTTTCAGCCGTGGCCGTGGGTTTTAAAAAACAATATTGTGCGATCTGTTGGGTAGTGGGTCCTTAGTAGGCCCCCCTGGCATACCACATCAGATAGGTACATATTCAAAGAAACATCAATATTAGAAAAAGAACTGGTCAATTTTTTTGTCGGATTATTTCGAAGAACTCCTTAACTAATGATTTAACCTACAGTTACCTAAACTAAAGAATAGGTATAATTTATGGATTTATCTAATAATTATCAATTGCCCAAGCGCATTCTTAAATAATTTTGGTTATTCTTTATGAGGTAGATATAAATCATTCTTTTTAAATATGTAAATACTTACTTTTTTCTGTTTTTGATCTACTGTATTTGTAAAATAATCATTCAACTTTTTTATCTTCGAAATTAATGTTTTTCTTTTCTTCTCTTTTGCCATAGCTCGCTTCCTAAATTGGAAGCCACTCAACTTTATCTTTTTCATGAACTTTTAACTAAATTCATACTTAACTATGTGGAATACCTTGTTGTGAGAGATATTAACACAAAAAGGTTTTCAACAGGGGAGAGCCAAATCCTCGGCAAACACTGGCAATTTTGTAGCCAGTTTTGAGAGTTTATATACCAAATTTGGCACACGCACACAGACACACATGCATACATATATGTATGTAATTATGTCATACATTACATTGTTTCTTGTCTCCCTTAAGGTGATAAGAAACGACGTAGCACGTTTGGTACTGGGCCGTGACATCACCGAGATCGTTATCAGGTAATTGATCTCGGCCGGTGCAATGTATCTTACCTGTACATACGTACAGGTACGAACATACAAACGCACCAGTGTGTTTATGTTTTACATCATGTAGACGATTATTTCCAGCCTTTGGGCGGCGACTGTTGTCGAGGGGTGCAAGCCCCTAATACCTCATACGAGTGATGTCCCCACAAACTACTTAAAATAAAAATAAAAACCATTTATCAGTTTTCCACTTTTGAATCTTTTATACAAATTCAGATGAGCACAAGCTTTAATAATACTCAATTACTTTTAACTTTATCCTTTATCAGTAGGGAGTAGAGAATAGAAAAATGGTAGATACAATAAACAATGAAGCCATGTTGGTGTTGGTAGTATATAGAGAAAAAAAACATTAAATAAACAAGAACGAATTACAAATGATACATGGTGCTACAACTCAACATGTTTGTTATTGTCCTTCCAGTTGACCAATTCTCAAGTTAGGTCACAATAGGTGTCCCTGTGTGTTAACATCATTTTTTACTCTCCTCTTTTTTTTTTGACTTTTTTCATTTTCCATAAAAAATTTCTGCAAATTTCTGCGCCCCTAGCACTCTTTCGTGCCCCAGAACCCCTGGGCACTCTGCCCAATTTGTACAGTAATTAATCCGGCACTAGTTAGTGGAATAAAAATGAAGAAAAATTTAAGGTTTATCATTTGGTGGAGGTTGTTGTAAGACGATGATCTGTCATTGGAATTTTCTATTAAGCTGATATTTTTTATACATTGTAAATTATTAAACTGTGATATTCTTCATCATATAATCAGAATACAATTAATACATTTCCAATTCCATAAATTTTTATTATATTATAAGAGATGAGCTCTTGGTGCTTTATAGGCATCTAGTGATAAATATTTTCTGAAAAATCATCACAACTAGATCACATATTAGTAATGTAGTTTTAGCCTGTGGGCCTTATTTGCTCAATTTTCTGTTATTTATCTATTATTTTTTTTCTCCAACTTTTCCCTTTTTATTTTATTTTTCGATACTAAGGGTTTTGAATGCCACTGTCTTTACATGGCCTCTTTTTTTTTTTTTTTTCAAAATTATGTTCAATAACCAAATTTTCTCAACATTAATAATTTTATAAAACTATTATTTTTATTTTCTTAAAAGTTGTTTTATTTTATGTGGTCTAAGTTCGTTTTTCGGCAGTATATAAAGTATGTCAGTACCTCCGTTTTCAACAAGGTTTGATTTTTTTAATACAATTTTAATTTGATAATTCAAGTTATCTCTTTCAATATGAGCTCTCCTCATATTTGTTTGTTTGTTTCAAATATAATTACTTTAATCTACAAAATGTACTTATTTTCTTTATAAGTTGATTCGAAATGTATGTATGAGGTATGTGCTCAGTCCCTTAATTTGGCTGCTCAGAATTAGAAATAAAGTATCTGTCCACCGTAATCTTTGATTGTCCTTTTGAAACTTTTTGCTTTTTGACTGTTGGTGTTCTCTTTATTGGACTTTCGCACGCCACTGAAGATTTCTCGAGAATAGCCAGACCGTGAAACCAACCGAATTTTTTTGGTTTTAACAGTCAAAAAATTGAGTGCACAAATAAATACAATATGAGTGAGTTAATGAATGAGAGAAAATATCTGCGACAGATGAATGAAATTTCAAAAACGTCTACAAATTAACTTTTCTTTTGGGGTCTGAATATAAGATAGGAGGGAGAATAAATCCATTACATAAAATAATGAAATGGTTAACAAATCTTAAAGACAGAGTGTACTGATTCAGAGTAAGTACTAACTGTTTAAATTTCGAGACATCTCTGGTTCATTATTTGGAGGCACCCCCGCATAACTTTGCTTCTGGCATATTTTATTCTCTCCACCATATATATAATTATTCAGTATAATCTGTTTGCTTCATTAAAAGATTCTTGTATTTTTAGTACACTTTTTTATAGTTTCCTTAATATTTTATTGCAATCGAAAACAAAATGTTTCAGTAATGGAGGTATTTTTGATATAAGGATGCAATAATCACAAAACAAAAAAATTTTAACAGTCATTCAAAAACGGGAGTCTCACCTTTTCAAACCTTGAATTTATCGTCAATATTCCCAACAACACCCAAGTCAACTGGTGGAGAATCGTCACGACACATGTTTTAATAATACTACTCCATTTTTCACGTGACTGAAGATTTTACTCTTATATTTTAATCACAGGGATGTTCTTTGCTAAAATTTTTAGATTTAAATGCAACAGAATATATTGTTCACATCAGTGATGGATCTAATAGGGGTTAGCTCAGCAAAATTGGCTTGGGCCATTCACCACAAAGCCTTTTTAGGCCTTCATAGTGTCATAAAAAATAGGTCCTGTATCAGTGGCGCGTCCAGAGCATCATTTTGGGAAGAAAATGGCAAAAATTTTTAGGAAAGTGAGCTTTCTTTTTTTGCTTTTCAAATAATTTTTTGATAATTTTTGTCTGGATTCTACGGTCGTACTTTCATTTTTTCAATTATTTTTTCCTTCTTTTCTTTTTTTTAACGTTTTTGGGAGTGTGAAATTTCCCAAATTCTCCCTCTAGATCCATTACTATCCTATATTCGGCAATTAAAATTGGCTGTTTCAAGCATTTAAAATTCACAGGCTTTTTTTCCTTGGATCCACCACTGGTTTACATAATTAAATTTTTTTTTTTGTGATAGCCAAATGAGCAGCATATTAAAAGTTACTATTTTATGAAGATAACTATTAGTATTTTTTTCATGACTTAGCAATTTTTTCAACTACAAAAAATTCAACCAGTGCAAATTCTATTCCCATATTAGACATCAAATTCTTCTTCGTCTATCACTTTTAACTTTCTCTTTTGTAGGCTTTTTACTAATAAAAACCATAAAATTCGTTAACATCCAACATCTTGCATTGAAATTTAAACGGACCTAGCAACAATGACTTCTTTAGATAACTGTCACGTACCACTAATCTTAAGTTTTATCCTTTTTCTCAAAATGTACCTACGTATTCTACTTACCTTTTTTAATTAATGTTTGGCTTGTCTAAAATTAAAATTCATCGTCGAAATTTTATTCTTTTTTATCCAACTGCATCGTGTCCCCTTACCAAATTTCTCACTTTTCAAACAAGTTAGTCATGAAAAGAAAATATTTCTATGAACCAAGATTGAAAAAAAAAAAAGGAGAAAAGTAGGTAAAAGAGAAAAAAATAATCGAAAACATCAGATGTCAAGTGAAAGGGAAGATTAACTTTAATTGGAATGCCAGCTGTTGATAGTTGGCTGGTAAAAAAGTTTTGGCAAGGCAAGAACACTACCAGTTGGTATTATAAAAAATTCCATCTGCCCTTTTTCCATTTTTATAAAATATTTTATAGATATATTTATTTTTTTTATTTTTATGTTGGTGTAAGTCTGGAATGAAATTCTTTTTTCAGAGAAGAAAACAGCTATTAAACTTTTTCGTAACAATGTGCTGCTGCATTAGCAACATTCTTTAAATATTTTTCGATTTTCTGCAGTTTTACATTTTTATGGTAGGTTAGTATGTACAGGATGGCAGAACATTACTATAGAAACTAAATTGTATTTTCTGTTTGAAATATTTTTGGTGTTAAGAGAGTTTAAATGGTAAAACGACGGTAGGCTCTTTGTCCCTAAAAGTTCTCGCAATTCGAATTTTGCCACCTAAAACCACTTTTATGTAGTTTTTCGAAGAAAATCTTCATATTAAAATTGATCTGGTATTAAGACCTAGGATGGAGGGTAGGTTCATTTTTCAGTTCATGACCCCAGGAAACTTTTAGCACTATTAGCTGAAATTTATACTTTGATGGCAATTTAGTTGATAACCTAATAAATTTGATACACTCACAGAATAACTTGACCAAAATTACTGCACATTTATATTAAATCTGACTTCATATAATGAATTTTAATATCAATTCAAAGTACATTAAGAACTCAGCAACTGAGTCCCTCAACGTTTCATGATTACAATAGAAATGATCTCACCAACGTAGATCTACGAAATCAATGTCCACATTGTAGCGCGAATTAATATACTTAATTAAGGTATGCATAATTAGGACTGATATGGTCCAATCAAAATGAATGAAGATAAGACGATCAGCTGATGCGAGATAAATAATTTGTTTTGGAAGAAAATTTGTATTTAACAAATATTTAGAAATGTATTGTTCTTGTTTATATAATATGTTTGCACAGGATCATCCAATGAGTGAAATAAAGACAGACTGGAATGTCCAGGGAGTGAGATGGATATATTATAATCAAGATGTAACATAATATGAACTTATATTATAGCCATGAACTGTAAGTTATTCGCGTGCGCAAATTGTGATGATATATTATAAGGTGGATTACTATAAGGGGTGTAGCGATACACTGAAATGAATTATATGAAAGGAAATGTATCGTTACACGTATATATATTTGCATGTTATATATTGTAATTTACTTGCTTAATATAAATTTTACACATTTCTATGTAACACTATTAAACCCCTCCAGTGTTGAGTACAAAAATGAAAAAAAAAAATAGAGCAACAAACTACCTAGAAAATGCGTGTTTTCTTAAACAAAATAAATAAATACAATAAAAAATCAAAATATCAAAAGTACTATGCAAAACACTATCCAATAATCATGAAATTTGGTACACTTATTCGGATCTAGACAAAGATGAAACATATTGTTTCTAGTGATGTATACAGCTACCACCCCCAATTAATAGTAAATAAAAAATTTTTTTCTTTTGTTTTCTCGAATTTTCGTATATATAGACACCGTGGGAAAACTTAAAAATATTTACCTGTTTATACTCGTTTTTTTTTCCTTTTTCTTGACATAAATCTGTGGCTATTGAACTCTGAATTAATCTTTCTCCTACTGCCTTGCGAAATCTTAAATTCCCTCAAACTTCATCTTGGTTATCTTAATGTCCGAGGATCTTTTTCTTTTCCCTTATCATCTCCACGGTGTGTATATTGTCATAATAAATAATAATAAATGCTCCCGCTGAATGTTCCATAAAGTTTGACTTCAATTTCTTGTATATCTTCCGCTTCTTGTAATTTTTTATTTTTGTATTGAAGATAAAATTTATACACTCTTCATCAGTTCGCTTTTCCTCGCGATTATGTTAACATGTTTTGCCCTCTACATTTTGTTGTATACTTCTATTATGCTTGAATATATAGTTGTAAATTTAAAAATGCGTTAATCTTTAAAAAGGGAATGGATGATATTCGGTGGTGCGGTTCTGAAGTTATATCTAAGGCCTATTGGCGACATCATTAACAAACCACGGACATCCTGAGGTATGTTTTAATATAATAATTTTTTCAATTTCCATGTTGACATCGGGTCCACAAATCCTGATAGGATGAGTGGTTTGGGAGGTGATAATTCTAAGTTACCTCCCACTGCAGTAATGGTTTGTGGTTCTATATAAGAAATAATGTCGGGAGTGTAGGTGGTTTGTCGAAATGACCACCCTGGCATACCACACTACTTCAGATTGGCCCTGTGGTACGTTTGGTTTTTCTTTTTATGTTGAATTTTTAGTCCTCTAAGGGTTTTAAAGTGCTTAATTTCTAAGCATTAATCACAAAATTTAATACAAAAATTGAATGTAGGCTACTCGTACTATAGGTATTCTAAAATTCTGCAAAATTTGGTTTCAATCGGCTTGGAAATTATTTTAAATCACTCTATTCCATCTTATTGTAGAAAACTGAATGTTAGGTAGGTACTCTCATTTATATGCACATAATATTACAGATCTTTCTAGGCTTCTGCTATGGTCAGCATGGTCCTACTGGTTTGTAATTTTCCAAATTCTTCCCCACCCACAAATGTATAATTTCCTCAAATTTTTATTTTCATTTAATTATTACAAAAAAAAAAAAAAAAAAAAGTCGAAGAAAATGAACAGTTTTTTTATGATGTCCTTCGTACTTATACGTGGTCAATATAGAGAACGTTTTCAACTGTACGTTGACTCACCTAATATAATGAAAGGCGATACTGGGCAATACTCTCCAGTCTACACTATACGGTACCTACTTAACTTGAACTGACCAAAGAAAGAAAGAAAAAAAAAAACAACGTAAAATTCCCATCTAAAAACATAAAATGTTCCATTCCGAGTTTTTTATACTGGCTTGAGGGATGAAAAAGCAACCTACATTACACATTACAGTAGCCTGTAATGAAGGCGATAAAATCTCGCAATTTTGTATAACGTTGTTGCGGGCGGTGTAAAAGATAATGAGAATTTGAAAGCTATCAGCAAAACCAAAACTAAGAGCGAGTGGGTGAGTCAGACGGAGACAAAAGAACAAAAAGAATACGAAATACAGACAGAGATGGAATGAGTGTACCGCCGCAAAGGTCTATATAAACAAGAAATCGTTTAATAAAACATCATGTGGGATCGGATCGAATATAAGGGTGCTCTACCAAATGCTTTCCCTGTAACTCACTCTCTCTCTGACTCTCGCTGTCTCTCGCTGTCTCTCGCTGTCTCTCTGTCTATCTGTCTCTTTCTCTCTTTGTCTCTCTCTCTCTTTGAACCACTTTGCGCGTTAATAAAACAAAAATAGCATTCATCTGACAAAACTTCCAATTTTTACGCAGCTTATCCCTTGAATGCGATAAAAAACGATTTTTTTTTTTGTTTGTGGTTAGGGTTATTTTTTTTTTGTGTGCGTGATTTTTTATCATCTTTTCTTCTATTTTTTTTTATTTTTGCTCACAACTATCATACGATTACGTTCGCCTGAGGATGATACTGATCGTTTCAAAAGTGTCCTTGACACTGGATCTGGTTGTCTATGCATGGAAAACATCGTAAAATTTAATGCTAATTCTTCATAAAAATTTCAAAAAACATGCCTCAGGTTGTATCTACTATTTGTGTAAATGCGTTCACATTTACTTTGGGGGTGAAAAACAACGTGAGTTTAAAAAAGTCAATGGCAAGATTGTGTTTATAGCCACCAAAAAAACTGCAGTAGTGCACAATTTCCAAAAAATTTACATTTCATAGAGCATGTAGTGAAGGATAATTTATAGACTGTAGGTATCCAGTAGTGAAAATTAAACGGAGAAGGCAGTACTTAAATCAATATAAATATTTTAAAATGCATTCATTCTTGACTAGACTGTGCAAAATAAATGTGAACATGACATGAGAATCTATGATCTAAAAATAATTGATAAACTCGAAACAACTTTGACAAAATTAAAGTATAATTTATAGACCTTATTGGATACATAATAATTTGGGGGCTGTCATGTATACATGTAAATAGTAGAATTATATTAAAACACATAATTAAACACATGTACGCACAACGAGAGAATGTACTTAATTAAGATGTTACATCATCTGTTTTCACAACAGCAGTCAGTAAGTAGCGTTTATATCTTAACAGCACAAGAGATAAGATATTGATATATGTAACGAATATGTTGTCATAGTTTTTATGATGGACCGTACATATTTCATTCACAGAAAAATACGTTTTCTTACTAGCAAATTCTTTCACTATAGGTAGTGTCAACTGGCGAAAGTACCGTTACTTTTCTTCCATGCCAACGACCACCACACGTTGTTTTAACAGAATATTCGAACACCTGAACATTCTGGTATCGAATATTCTCGAAATATTAAATACCTAATCAAGCAAATCCTACTTCATTACATACCATAGAAAAACCGTATACTTGACAGGTATATACTCTGGTTTCAGTAAATAATTGTATTGTAGCGTATTGTTATTATACCTTATTGACAACTGTTACTAGTGTATATTATTTTAGTGTAAATAACTGTCAGTCTTAAACTGTACCTACATATTCTTCTAGTCTTAGACTGTGACGATACTGGTAAATTTAATATTGTGTTTTAAAAGTAAAAGTGATAAAAAGTATTGTGTTTTTATTAATTAAAGTCTCTCATATAAGTTAAGGTCCACATATAGTCGGGATAATAAATTCAATTAATTAAAATAAATTCTCGATACTATAATATTCTGTGAATATTAGCGTATTTCGAAGGAAGTGAATCGCCCCAAAAAGGGTTAGTTTCTAGTACTAACCACCTCTTTTGGCGTTATCAATATATATTTATACAGTGTTACCGACGAGTGCTCTACCAATAGCTATGTTCCAACACTCCCTCCTTGGTGGAGTGACAATGTCTGTGAAGTTTTTCTTCAGCAATTGATATTGTGAAATCTTTGATGTTATACATATGGAACTCAGTAAAAAAAATCTCAGTGCGATAAATTGGAGAAAACCTAGTAAACTAGTAAAAAACTCCAGATTGCCAATAGTTCACCTTTTATTAATTGATTAATTGAGGAAAAAACTGAATAAGCAGTAAAAAAAACCTCAATGATTCTCCAATTTAATATTCACCTTTTCTTTTAATTGTATGAAGAAAGACCCATTACAGGTAAAAACTTCAACTCCATTTTGTAATTTCTATGAAGAAATTCCTTTGTTTCTAAGGACAAAACTTCATTTTGGGCTGAAAATAAGTATGTATATATATGTATAAAAATAATAATAAAATTTGTTGAACATCCTTAAACCACCATAAGACTGTTCAACAAACTTTGTATAATAAAAAAATGTGTTGACTAATATTTTTCTCCTTTCATATATAGTATTTTGTTTCAATACAATAAGTAATATTTATACAAAAATAATATAATCACAGGTAGAAATATATCGAAACAAAAAATAACAAAAGAACACAGTCATATGATTTCTACTATGAAGGAACAAAAGAAAATAATAGGAACAATAAAAATAATTACACAGTTCATACACAAAAATATCAAGAAATCGGTAAACTAAAGATAATAAGTGAACATAACAAAAAGAATAAAAAAAGGTAGTATCTGAAAATATAAAACAAAATCAGAATTAGTGTGGTTCAGAATTTTTTTTTTTAATAATATAATAAAAATATCGTTTACGATTGATTTATTCTGGGTTGTCCTCCACAATAAGTATTAAGTTTGTGAGTTTTTGAAATTGCCCTATGGATAAAGGTTTAGTAAGTATATCTGCCTCCTGTTGTTCAGATGTTACTTTAACTAGAGTTACTTTTTCCTCCTGTTGACATTCTCTTATATAATGGTACCTGGTATGTAAATATTTTAGCCCAGGTGCTCCTACCATTTGCGCTCCATCTATTGCGGTCTTACTATCACAGTATATTTTGGCTGGTAATTTTGACTCTAATGTAATTTTCTCCATTATTTTGTCTTGAATCACAATCTCCTTTGCTAACTCACTCATGGGTATAAACTGAGCTGCACACGTAGATGTTGTTACACATCTTTGTTTATAACACTTCCACACTATGGTGTCTTCAAATAATTTTACTAAGTGACCTGCAGTCGATACTCCTGTATCTGGGCAATCTCCCCAACCTGCATCCAAAAATCATTCTATACTTTCTCCTTTTCCTGTATATATTAATCCTTTGGATTCAGTATGTTTCAAGTATCTAAATATGCATTTTATTTCTTGAATATTTTCTGACATTGGATTTGATTGACATCAACTCATCCAATTAACTGCTAATGCAATGTCAGGTCTTGTTCCTCCTACCAAATAAAGCAAGCATCCTACGGCTTCTCTAAAAGGATATTTACTTATTTCACTTTTATTTTCCTCATCATTCTCGTAGTTATTTTGATTTCTCCTTTTTACTTGTCTCGTTACCATAGGTGTTTTGCATGGTTTGCTATCCTCCATTTCGAATTGTTTTAAAAGTTTATTAATAAATCGTGTTTGTTTTAACTCCATTCTATTTTTACTTCAATCTCTGTATATTTCTATTCCTAAATATTCTTTGGGTGTGCCAGAATCAGTGAATTTAAATATTTTTCTTAATTTCTCTTTCAAATAATTAATAGATTCTATACAATTGCTTGCAATCAATATATCATCTACATATGCTAATAAGATGATAAACCTTTCTCCTTCTTTCCATGTGAATAGACTTGGGTCTTTTACGTCACTTTTAAGTCCTAGCTTTTTCATCTCCTTTGTAAATAATGTGTTCCAGCTTTTAGGGCTAGTTTGTAATCCGTATATGGATGTGGAATACCTTGTCGTGAGAGATATTCTCACCAGAAGGAAATTCTGCAGAATTTAAGCGTGTTCAGCTACTTCGTACATAAGTACGGGTAAGCCAGAACCAGACCAAACACTGGCGATTTTAGAGCCGATTCGGGTGGTTTATATACGGCTTATTTACACGCACACTAAGACACGTATGTAAGAATATACGTACGTCTGTGAGGGCGGCCAGGTCGCATCATCCCCTACCGAGATAAGAGATGAATGACCGATTTGTGTACGGATAGTGACATTGTTTTGTTGTGTCACGATTCGGTACTCGTACATTACCTGCATGTACTTGCAGGTAATTACGATCGAACGTATTTAGTGTGTTTAACGTCGCAAGGATGATTATTTGCCTGCCCTTTGGGGCAGCGACTTTTGTCGAAGGGTCCAAGCTCCTTTTCCTCATACTGGTGAGTCCCCACAGCTACTCCCCCCCAGTTTTTGTGCTGCAAAAATGATCAAAATGCGCAAGATCTGGGGGAATGTGTGGGTTTTACTTCCACCTCTGGTCGGCCTCCCATTTTTCCAGGGTGCTACCTGCCGCAGCCCCGACACACTCAAAGGATTCACTACGGGCGTGCATTTGGGCCAGGTAATTTGCCCGGCTGTCATCTACCCTACGCCTCGGTGGTCAATTTTTGGTATGGCCATAGGGATGATGATGGGAGTGAGGAAGCAGCGGACGTTTAAACTGTGGCTTCCTTAACATCGGAGAGTTCAAATTTCCCAATGTCCAGGTGGCCATCTTTGACTTTTTGTTTGCAGCCCTCTCAGCCGTGAACAAGAACCTCATCGGCTCCCGTTTTTCCTCTGGCATCGGCTCCGGCTTCCAGGGTTCTGGAGTTGGAGTCAACTCCTTTGGTGACCGGGGAGGAGAGATTATTGGAGACAGCGGAATCGTCATTTCCACTAGGACATTGTCTATGGGAGGAGCTGTGTCCATGAGCAGCTCCTCCTCAATCTGGTCCAACTCCGTCTTCTGTTCGGTTTTCTGCTGAGTTTCTGAAAACTCAGCAGTATTCCAAACAGTCTGGGAGGTGGCGAATTTTAGGAAGGTGGTTGGCAGTGACATAGGAAACAGTTTGCAGGAGAACAGAGAACCAGAAATATAGTTTTAGAAAACACGTCCAAGATCTAAGACAGTTCTAAAACAGGTGAATTTACTGCTGTTTTCGATTTACCATTACAGTTTCGTTTTATTATTTTCGCATCTTCTTATCAGCATGTGGAGGGGATAGCGCTTAAAATTCTCGACTGTATGCAAGTTTTCCGGTTAAGTTCTGATTGGTTTAAGCAAAGTTATGCCTGAAATAAACTCAGAATATATTTTTCGAATTTTATTACAAAGGAATCTCCACTTGTGACGTCACAACATTGAGATTATCTTTGTGTTTGACAATAAACGCACGTTGCGATGTTTATTTCTGTATCACACGTGGATTTATTTATTCCTGTCATTTTATTTTTGTTGGCATTCCTCATTTGCTTATCTCCTGAGTTTCTTTAGTCTCACGGAATTCAGATTTTCGTCGCATATTTTTTAGCGGGTTTAAACTAATGTAGCGGATATTACTTTTCGGGGAGTAAATTTTATTTTCTTCACATTAACCTCTCAGACTTGCGAGAAGGATGGGAATTTTTGCGTTTTTTACTACCTAGGGGCCCGCCTTTTTTACGTGGGCTTATGGGGGGCCTTCGGATCGAATGTTTTAGTGGTAACATCGTCCAAAAATCTTACAGACTTTTTTATTTTTTGTGTTTTCTTTAATTGGGAATTTATTATTTCACATTTTTTGACGGATTCTTCTGTGTTTGTTGGTGAATTCGTCTGTATATTTTCTACATTCTCCCTCTGCAACCTTTTTATTCTTTTATCGTTTCTTACCATGTATGCAGGCTTCAATCTGTCGATTGAAATTGTTCGAGGTTTGCCTGCAATGAGTATCACAAAGTTCTTTTCATCTCCTGATATTACTTTGTAAGGACCGGCGTATGGTTTCTCCAGCACAGATCTCATTTTTTTGTCTCTAACAAATACGTGTGAAGATGTAAATCTTGGGCTGGCCATAGCGAGCGGCCTGTTTTAGGAAATTATTGGCATCGTTTCTTATATTTTGTACCATGATTTTGGGGCTAACTTCCTTCAATTCTGTGAAGAAGTCCCCTGGGAGGCGTAGCTCTTCGCAAAATGCTAATTGCGCTGCAGAATGACCTGTATCCGTTTTTAGGGCAGATCGAAGGCCTAAGAGGATGGTAGGGAGTACATCTACCAATCTCTTTGTATCATGTGACATGATAGAGGCTTTGAGAGCTCTATGCCATCTCTCGATTTTGCCATTGGGTTGAGGATGGTAAGCTGTGGTATGACTGTGTTGAACACCAACCTTATTTGCTAACTCTTTGAAGAGCGAGCTCTCGAATTGACGACCTTGGTCCGTAATTATGACTTCTGGTACACCATACCTCGCAATCCAGGTATTGTATAACCTGGCAGCTACAGTTGGAGCTGTCATCTCATATAGAGGAATTGCTTCTGGCCAACATGTTGCCCTGTCTATTATTGTTAACAGGTATCTGTGTCCTTGAGATGGTGGTAATGGGCCTACCAAGTCCATATGTACAGTTTTAAACCACTCTGTTTGTTTGAAGGATTTGAGGGGCGAGCGAGTGTGTCTTCCTACTTCGGATTCTTGACAGTTCAGGCAACTGCGAGCCCATTTGTTGCAGTCATACTTTATTTGTGGCCATACAAACTTGCCAAAATCATATTAGCACTACATTTTGGTCCAGCATGTGACAGATTATGTACATTGTTGAAAGCCAACCTGCGATATTTTACTGGTAGAAATGGTCTATTCTTACTTGTACTGATGTCACATGTTAATAAAACATCAGTTCCGGGAATTTTTCTCTGTCTCAATTTGAGAGTAGTATCATCGTTCGATAACAACTCTTGCAATTCTGCATCCTTAAGCTATGCTTTAGCTATTTCAGCATAAGGCAATTGGACAGGTGCTGAGATAGCTTTGATTCTACTCAAGGCATCAGCTGGAGTGTTAAGTTCTCCACTTATATACTGAATGTCGGTAGTCAATTGGCCAATATAGTCTAATTGACGCGCTCTTCTCGGCTATGTCGGTTCTACTTTTTGTGTGAAGGCATATATTAGGGGTTTATGGTCAGTATACACAGAAAAACATCTACCCTCCAATTGGTGCCTGAAATGCTTCAACGCAGCAAAAATTCCGAGCAATTCCCTATCGTATAAGCTAGTGGTAACTTCTTGTTGTCTTTATCCAATTATTACAGGGTTGCACCAATAGCAAAATCAGATGCATCGGTACTCACGCATAATGGCAGACTTTTGTCTGGATGAGCCAATAGAGTTGCATTTGCCAGTGTATCTTTGATTTTCTCAAAGGCCTGTTCGGCTTCTTCATTCCATTCGAGTGGAGTCTTATCTTTCTTTTTACTTGTCTTAATTAGTGCAAACAGCTTACTTTCTTCGGCTGCTGCATTCTTCATGCAACGTATATAGAAGCTCACCATCCCCAAGAAACGCTTGAGTTCAGCGACATTTGAGGGCTTTAGAAGTTCAATATTGGCTCTACTTTGGTCTTCAATGGGGAAATGCCTTCGGTCGAGACTTTGTACCCAAGGAAGTCTATTTCAATCTGTGCATATAAGCTTTTACCTACGTTGATAATAAGCCTGGCAGCGTTTATACGCTCTATGACGGCTCTTACATTCTCCTCGCGCTGTTGCTCACCACCTTCAGAGCAAATGCAGATATCATCCAAGTATGCATATGCAAACGGCAATTCCCTAAACAGTCCATTGATAAATCTCTGGAAAGTTTGTGCTGAGTTGCGAAGTACAAACAGCATTCGAAAGTATTCGAATAGTCCTAAGGGGGTTATAACCGCTGTCTTTGGTACATCCTGGTCAGCCATAGGAATTTGGTGGAATGCCCAGTTGATGTCTATTTTGGTAAACATCGTTTTACCCTTCATATTTGAGTTGAAGTCCATTATATTGGGGACTGGATAGTGATTAGGAACTGTTTTGGCATTTAAGGCCCTGTAGTCTCCAACAATTCGCCACTCTCCACTTGCTTTTTTGGTCATGTGGATAGGGGAGCTCCATGAGCTTTTTGAGGGACGACTTACACCCTCCTCAATGATGCGATGGAAGTACTCCCGTGCCGCTTTGAGTTTGTCAGGCAGTAACCTTTGTGCTCTAGCATGGCAAGGCTGTCCTTTGGTCTCTATGTAATGAACTATGTCATGTTTATAGGTAGGATGCCTGCGAATTGATGGTTAAGTGACTCCAGGATAGTCAGACAGTATCCGTAAGAGTTGTCCGTCTACTTTTGTACAGCTGGATATATTTGTGTCCAGTTTGTAAGCTTTCGTTTTGCCATCCACACAATTTTTAGTTTTGCTATCTATCAATTTGCCCTCTTTGAGGTCAATGATTAGGCCATAATGTGCAAGGAAATCTGCACCTAGGATTGGGTTTGGAACATCAGCAACCGTGAAGGACCACGTCATATTTTCCTTAAGTCCAATGTCAACTTTGCTGGTCTCAAGTCCGTAAGCTGGAAGGTTTTGACCATTCACAGTACAGAGATAGTATTTTGGAGGAAGTACTTTTTGGTTTTTACTTACTGGCAATATACTCAAGTCTGCACCTGAGTCTATCAAGTACCATCTCCTATTAGTCCTGTCCTTTATGAACAGGCAGCATGAGTGTTTTTCCAAGGGGTCTTCGGCCACATAGATGGCACCTTGTTCTAGTTTGACACTTCCTTGATATAAAATTTTTCCCACCATTAGCACCTGTTGTTGCAATTGGTGGCCTCTGCGCCAAATCTGTTATGGAAGAAACAACTCTTTTCATCACAATTTTGAGACTGGTTTTTGGGTGATGATGTTCTCGGGGGAGTTGAACTCTGACCCCTGTTGTTGGAACTTGATCTACGGTCTCTGGACTGGGACTGTCGTCCTTTGCTGTTGCTACTGTTGTTGTTGTTGTTGTTTCTTGAGTTAGATCGTTGTTGCCAGTTGCTATTGGGTTTTGTTGAGCTTTGGCTTTTGTTCCTCTTTACTTCCTCGGTCAACTGAGCTATTTGGGCTCGAAGTTGAGCGAGTTCACCAGTCTCTGCAGATACTGCACTTACCACAGGCTTTGACCTGGTATACTCTAGCGCATTATCTGCTGATTTTGCAAGGAAGTCCAAGTCTGTGGATGTATTTATCACAGTCGAATCTACAGCAGCTAGGCATTGCACAACACTTTGTGGTAGTTGTTTGCAAAATTGATTGCCTATGACAGAAGGGGCGACGATATTGTTCACCTTCTGCCTCAATTTCGCCATGAAGATTGAGGGTTTGTCGTCCCCCATCTTCATACCACCCATCACAACATCAATAATTTGGTTTTTTGTTTTTCCCAAAAACATTCTTGATCTTCTTAACGAACCAGGCATATTTATCATCTTCTGTCAAAGGGCATTCCATAATATTTGGAATGTGGAAGGATTACCTGTGGGGGCATGCCTCCACAGATGTGGAGATACCGCTGGTTCAAACTTATATTCTCTGTTTTGAACCTGCCTTCCAATAGAGTCAACCACAAGTCTACCTCATTGGGTAGAAATTCTGGGATCTCTATCCTCCGTCTATAGAAGTTGGGGTTTTGCCTGGCTGCAATTGCAAAAGTTGCATAATCTGCGCCAAGACTTCGGGTGTCAGCTGTGGCTGACTACTACCTCCCTGCGATGGTTGTGGGTTTTCCGTTGGTGGTGGGACCATTGCTGTGTCTTTCTGATGACAAGCGTATTCCACAGAACTACTTCTTTCCTTGCTGGTTGAAAACACTGGCTCCTGTGTTTGTAGGACAGGTGTTTTTGGGTAAGAACTTTGGCTTAAAGTTCGACCACTTCTCAACGTTTTTACTGCTAATTGATCTTTATTTATTGCAGCTCCCAGTTGTGCTAATTCTGGATGTTGACGGCCTTCTTCCAGATTTGTAAAATTTGTGAAGTGTCGAGTCAAAGTCAGGGGGTTGGGGGATGAGTCCAACCTTCTTCCTCCAGGTCTGCTGTCTGGTTTCTCTTGTTTATATATTTTAAAGAGAGGGGTATAAATTCCCACTTCAGCAGACTCTAATTGGACAATCTAAAAGGTGTCTTAGTCTGCAAAAAAATATTTTTTAATTTACCAAGCAAGCGAGTTTCTTGCCAGGACACCGCGCCAATTTTTGTAAAAGCGCAATGCGCCTAAGGACACCTCACGACATAGCCAAAAAATCAGGTCGAGGTCACCACTGTGGAATACCTTGTTGTGAGAGATATTCTCACCAGAAGGAAATTCTGCAGAATTTAAGCGTGTTCAGCCACTTCGTACATAAATACGGGTAAGCCAGAACCAGACCAAACACTGGCGATTTTAGAGCCGATTCGAGTGGTTTATATACAACTTATTTGCACGCACACTAAGACATGTACGTAAGAATATACGTACGTCTGTGAAGGCGGCCAGGTCGCATCATCCCCTACCGAGATAAGAGATGGCTGACTGGTTCATGTACAGATTGTGACATTGTTTTGTTGTGTCACAATTCGGTACTCGTACATTACCTGCATGTACTTGCAGGTAATTACGATCGAACGTATTTAGTGTGTTTAACGTCGCAAGGACGATTATTTGCCTACCCTTTGGGGCAGCGACTGTTGTCAAGGGGTCCAAGCCCCTTTTCTTCATACCGGTGAGTCCCCCCAATGGATTTATTTAATTTGCATATTTTGTTCGTTCTCTCCTTTTCATTTATGCCTACTCCTTCAGGTATTTCCATATACATTGGACTGGCTAATTCTCCATGTAAAAATGCTGTTTTAACATCGAGTAGACATATTTCTAAATTATATTTATTTACTATTGTTAGTAAATTTCTCACAGTAGCTAATGGAGTTACAGGTGCGTATATTTCCATTACACTGTACTTCATTTTATCTTTAAAACCTCTGTCTACTAATCTCACTTTATATCTTATCTCTCCATTTAGTTGTGGTTTAACTTTAAATAGCCATCTTGAATCTATTATACTGGTGTTTTCTCCTTCTTTACTAATAGTAGATCTGTCAACTATACTCCAAACTCCGTGTTCTTGTAATGAATTTATTTTATCCTGTATTGCTTTTCTCCATTCTTGACTTGCAAGTGAATTCATTGCTTCCAAATAGGTCTTTGGGTCTTCATTTACCTCAGTCATAATTAGATATATAAAATCATTCGTAGTTTTCTCCAAATTATGTGTTTCTATCCATTCTGTTTCTTTAGTGTCTACAATATTGAACGCCTCAATTTTCTGTCGCTTTGACTCTGTTAGTCGTTTCGACCTTCTTCTTTTTATTCCTTTTGCATTAGGTTTTTGCTCTCCTTCCTGTATTTCTTCATTTAAAATGAAGTTGTTAAACCAATCTCCTATTTTGTCATTATTTTTATCTATTACTTTGAATTTCTCCCTGTATACCACCTTTTCATTAAATCTTACATTTCTGGATTCAATAAATGACTTGCTTTCTGGGCAGAACAATAAGTAGCCAGATTGTGAGTATTTCACCATTACAGTACATATGCCACATCCTGTGAATTTTGTTTCTGGTTTTCTTTTCACCTTTGAAAATGCTAAGCATCCAAATCTCCTAATTTGACTAAAGTGTACTGAGACATTTGGTGAAAATTTTGATATTGGAATCTGATAATTTATTGACTTGTGTGGTGTTCGGTTATAAACGTAGATGGCTGCATTTACTGCCAGATCCCACATGCTCCTTGGTAAACCTGAATCTTGAATTAGTGCTCTTACTTTACTTTGCAAGGTATGATTTAATCTTTCCAAAACTCCATTATGCGGCTGAGTATCTGGTGAAGCTAGTTGTAAGTCTATCTTCTCCTTTTCTAACACCTTTTTAGTGTACCCTCCTGTGAATTCAGTACCCTGATCAGATCTCAGGTAGCACACGTTTGCATTACTTCCTAATAAATTTCGAGCACTTCTTAAAAATAACTCCAAACATTCTCCTGTTTCTGACTTATGTGACATTGTATATGCTTGGGCATATCTCGAATAATCATCAACAAACATTACTATGAATCTCCTTTTAGTAGGAAATGTAACCAGAGTGATTGGTCCCATTACATCAGAATGAATCATCTGTAAGGATCTTTCTGCTCTCCATCTAGGCTGGTTAAAAGGTAATTTTGATCAATTTGAAATTGCACAGACTTCACAGTCTTTAATAAGGCCTGTGAATTTAATACCTTTTAACTCCAGTTGTATGTTAGCTAATTTTCTCAGATATTTTTCAGAAACGTGTCCTAATTTATTGTGCCAAAATAATTCTAGTGGGATATTTTTATTCACTCCTATTATTCCTCTAACTGTGGATATGGGCATTTCTTCAATATTTATTACTCTCCTATCATTTTCACTATTTTCATTAATAATCTCCTTTTTCATTTCTTCATTATTTTCTTCATAAACTCCCTCCAACTCTGTTTTATTACTTTGCTCCTGATTATTGTCTTTTTCATATTGTGTCTCCTTCTGTTTATTATTCTCCTCCTTCTCGCTTGTATCACTATGTTCACTATTCTCTCGTTTTGTCTCACTCTCATCTATCTCCTTTTCAATGTGATTGTGTAAATTATTCTCCTCTTTTCTTACTTCTACTCCCTCCAAATCATTTATACAATCAAGATCAACTAGATTTGCGCAAGTTACGTCAAAAGGGGCAAACATAAGTATAGATTTGTCATCATAGATAAAAGAATCAGATGTTTTGTTGGCAATAAATTTTAGAGACCAAAATGGTTTAATATACGGGCCAGAAAATTATATTGTAGTATGCTCCTTATTTGTGACTGTAATATTTTCATTATTTAAAGTTATTTCAAAACCAATATCAGTAAGTTTACGCAGAGAGAATAGATTTTCAGATAGCTGTGGACAACACCGAATATTTTTAAATTTTACTCCATTCCCATTAATATCCTGTGTAGCTAAATTGCCTGTTTCAGTACAAAGTAAATTCGCATTTACATTTGCACTGAGAACATTTTCTATTTTAGATACACAATCTATCAGTGGTAATGATGTTGAAATAATATGTTGAGTAGCTCCACTATCTGCAATAAATGTGACTTCATATTTACCTTCGTTATTACTAGAGCTATCACCTTTGTTGGCCTCTTTGGTGTTTTCTATTGGTATATCCTCTTCTGATGATACAGCGAGAGCTTGAATGTCAGGTGGGTAGTCATTTTGAATTAGGCTTGGAGGTAGTGGAATGTTGAGCCATTCTTTGCCATTTGTTTCCCCATTTTGATGGCTCAGTAATTGTTCTTCAGTCTCCATATTTATATTTTCATTATTATATTCTCCATTTTCATTCGTGTCGAGTTCATATTCGACTTCTACTTCCACAGTATCTTGTATTATAACTTTCTCATCATGTTCCTCAATTTTGGAATATTTAGCTATGGTTGGAATTTGCTCCTTTTTTGTTGTAGGTTGAGATGGGTTAGGTTGAGTCTGTTTCCCTTTGCCATGGCCAGTGCCTCTCCTATTTGCACCTTGGCCTCTCACCTTTTGAATTCCATTATTCATTCGTTTGAGGGGTGATGCTCCTAAGTATCCTCCTCGATACACCCCTCTTGGAAAGCCATGCCCTCTCTGGATAAATCTGTTTGAAGATCTACGACCTCTGTATTGACCTCTCTTTTGTCGTAGGCTATATCCTGAGGATTGGAATTTTCCCGGGTTAGGGAATTCATAAAAATTGTGGTTTGTTACAATTCCACAATTAAAGCACATCCTTCCCTCCACTGTGGGATTTGTGCATTGGCTTCCAAAATGGCCGTAGCTTTGACAATTGTAACACCGCACTCTTAACTCCTCAATATTAAGTCGTATACTATTATCACGTTTTGCCACTTCATTCATCGTTTCAATTAAATTAGAGGCTTTTGTCACGGCAGTATAAAAGTAACTCCTTTTCTCATTTTCAGAAATTATATCTCTGTCTCCATTTAGATCGCATTGTCTAATTAATTCATCAAACCTTTGGAAAAATTGATAAGGTTTCTCCTTTCCAGGGTTGTATTTAATATTTGCTAGCTCCCTTCTTAAAATTTCTGAGGATTTATGTACCTCACACCTTTTGAATTCATGAAGAGTTTTTTAAAATGTTAAACGGATTTTTCTCCATCACCACCAATTTGTGATAATTATCTTCTATATGATTTATTATTATGTCCCTGACCAAGTTTTTCCTATATTCTCTTTCTGATTCTCCAAATTTAGTTATTTCTGTCTCCTCATTTTCAATCACAATAAGTAACTCACTCGATATTAATTCAGATTGTAAGTAGTCAAACCATAAGTCATATCTCATATTTTTGGTTAATTTATATTCTCTTTTTAAACTCTCTTTGTTAATTATAATTTCTGATTTCACCCTTTTATTTGCCTCATTTTCTAACTCATTTTCTGCTCCCCTTTTTAAACATTTTATTAATAATTTCAATAATTGTTTGTTAGTGTCTCCATTGTCCTTATCTAATTTATTTTGAATATTGCTCCCATTATTATTTAATTTTTCTCTCTCCTCTATATATTCATTCCCTTCGTGTTCGTCAAAAGCCTCTATATCCTCATATTCTCCATTTTCACCATCATAATTATTAACGCCTACCTGTTGGGTTAAATGACTTAAAGTATTTTCTAATAATACAATTCTATCTTGTAATTCCTGTACTGTCGCATTTTGATTTGAGATTTGTGATGACTGGGATGGTTGCAGCAAGTTGACTACCTGTTGCGCGACTTTAGCGGCGATATTTCTGGCATCAGATTCACGTGATGTCATTGGCTGCTGTTTGCTGCCTTGGTTGCGTAGGTCCATCGCAGCTTCAGTAGCTGCACGAACTTGTTACGGTTTAATTCGAGAAATACGAAAATTATTAAGATCCGCCGTTTTTTGCGGTTTTTCCTTAATCGAACCTTCAGATTTATTTTGAGATAGAACATTGTCTTGCTGATCTGTCTCTCATCGAGGGATTTCCCTTTGCGTGGTGGTCTGGGATTTTTGTTTAGCAGCCGTAGCTGCTCTCCTTTCAATTTGTTTAAGTTGAGCCTTCGTTTTAATTGCTAAATGAAGATAAACAAAAACCAGTTACACCGTTAACGTGACTTCACTCAACTCCTATGTGATTAATAGAGGCAACCTCGATGAGAGTTAACAGCTTACTTTTGGTTCCTTGTAACCTTTCCTGACTCGAACCTAAGTTAGAATTTGTATTATCATTTTCATTTGGCTCATCCCTCTCTTCAATTATTGGTAGATTAGCGTTGTTCCGGCCACTACTTTGCTCACAGTTTCATGGATGACCTCTCCCGCTGGACTTGTTTGATTCATTGTTCGACGTTTTACTGAAGGTAAAATGAATGATCTCACTTTTATTCTCCGTTAAATTAAATAATAACATACATAAATAAGAAATATTTGGTTCGTCAAGTTCGATTGGCTCAAAAATATAAACAGAAGATTTGTCCAACCTTGCTTCTAGACTACAAGCATGAACATCGCTACTTGTAGCCTGAAACACCACCCTCTTTGAAAACGAGGAACACACATGTATCTCCAAGGGTAGTTAGTCACTTACAGTTCAGGATGCAAATGCAACATCTGTTCCTGTAAGCAACATGTGAACAAAGATTTGTTTGGATCGAGTATATTTATCTACCTCAATTTATAGAAAATAAATATATCACTTTCTCCTCCTTGAGTCTTCAAATTATATTCTAATTCACAATAGAGCCAGATGGTTTAGTACGATAGCGTTTTTAGAATATACTCGATCCTACCATCTTTTTTTTTTCTCATTCTCCATTGTTATAAGAATATTCAGGGAAATCGTATTTACGCCATTATTTCTCCTATTCTCCCTTTTGAGCAACAAAAGAAATAAAATTGAATAGGAACCAAATGGATTTATACTTAAAAATGGCGGTTTTATTTAAGGCTATCTTTTTTTCGTTTTTTCTAAATAATTTTATTACATTACATTTTAGACATGTTCTCCCTTTTTTTTTTATTAAAAACGTATGCATGTACATGACTATAATGATATTTGGAACCACTTGCTTACGACTTTTATTTATATTCGATACTTAAAAGCACATGTGTAATTACATATGATCGAATAACTCATTTAACACCTCCTTTTTTTTTTTTTATTTAATCTTATATCTCGCTCAATGATTATCTCCTTTCCTCCCTTTTTTTATTTAAAAAGTAATTACAAATATTAATAGAAGTTAGGTAATTTGGCCAATTCTGAGGATGAACTTTCAGGCGGACTACTGACTGAACCAAACATTCCAATAAATAAGAAAAACAAACACCTTAATACAGCTTATATCAATAATTCAACTGTACTCACCCAATAAATACAACAAGATGACTGGTTTTAAAAACATTCATAGACAGACACGCACCAAAAGATTAACGAAATAAAAATGAGGTTCGCAGTAAAAGGACGAGAGAATAAAAATGAAACAAAGTTCGACGCACTAACAATAATTACTAAACCCAAAAAAATCTCATTCAAAGAAAACAGTGAACCAAAAAAAATTATGAATAATAATAACAGTACCAAAGCGCGATCACACTTAGATCACAAGTGATTTGACAAAGGTAACCTCTTGTTCAATGTGTAAGTACCATAATGTGACCCATAACTGCGCCATAATGAACATTTGCAGATTCACAATCAATACAATATTGCGAAACCTCATTTTGACCTAACTGCAAGACAGAATTATTACGAATAAACATTGCAACATTTTACTAGTCAAACTTTACTTCGTATCTTAAAATCTCGTGATGTTAAATTCACACAGTTGAAATTCTCCAATGACACACATCGATCAGTTACCTGTGCCCTATCCTGTTTCCTGATTGGCCAAATTACCCCTAACTCCTTTTTTTTTTTAAATTTCTCACGTCAATGTATGTATTTCGTTATCTCCTTTTTATTCTATTTCAATCACTCTAATTCTTCAAATTGCACCATTTACAAATACACACATATACAAATACATTCGGACCTACCACTCCAACCATCGTCCGATAATTTTTTATATTGCATTTTGTGTTTAAAAAAAACACTTCTTTCGCCATCAGATTTCCACGAATTCATCTGTGTGGCAGTTAATTAGCTTCTCCCTTTTATTCTTATGCATATGTATATGTATATATATGTATATATACGTATATAAACTACGCCGGCAACGGTGTCAGTCTAATCGACGCCTATATACATATAATGCCACTGTTGCCGCCTCCGTTTCTCCACTTTACGCTTTATCTCTTTCACTTTGTTCTAGAACATTCAATCACCTATTATTTCTATTTGGCTATCCATTTCAACACATATATGATTATATTATTAATCGCCATATTCACTCCCCAATTCACGATCACACCAACACAATACACCTCCATCGGTTCGTTAACATATATATATATATTTACTCCCATTTGAGCGCACACTATTTCACCATTTTTGGGGTGCACTCCTCCCCTTACTAACCTATTGTTATATCTTAGAATTTGCTTAAGCTCTATGTATTCTATTAAGCTCCCTCCACTGACACTCTGGGTAAAGCTATGTTTCGCCAATATCTTTCTCTTCCTTTATAACTAATAAAAAGGATAATTAATCTCCATTGCGCGATTCTACTCCTCATTTATTATTATTTTTTTATTTTAAACGAGTCGACTCAGCCACGCATGACTTCGATCAATATATCTATGTTTCACCCCATTACAATTACTTATACACTATGCTTATATTGAAGCAGCCTACGAATAAAATAACTGTACTACCATCATTATTACTAGTCTACAATTAATGAATATTAATAATTAGGAATGAAATTTATTATATTTATATATATTAATATTATAATTATTGATGTTATTAAATTTACAATTGATTTATTATTAATGTTTATTTTTAATATTATTTTATTTAAATTTATTATTATTTTATATTTATAATTATTTTTAATTCAATATATTTTAGGTAAAATAATTATTATTATTATTCTAAATATTAAATTTATTGGTATTTTTATAATGTTTGGGTCAAATATATTAAATAGATTTATTATCATTTTATGTATTTTATTTTTATATTAATTTTATTATTGTTTATTATAATATAATAATTAGTTTTTCACAGTCAAGTCTTGATATTTAAAGTATCAACTAACTAGATTAAGTACTCACTAAACAATAATTTACTAATTTAAAATCTAAAATCAAAAATCATAACTGAAAATTATTAAAAATTATTTTAAAAATTTTGGAAAACTGTCGAATTTACTACCAACTTTGAAATCAGTAAATTTTCTGTCTGAAGCCAAAACTATTGTGCCATTTCAGACTAATAAAGCGTAGTTCAAAATTCAGGTGACAAAAAACATAATTGTCATTGTTGAGATGGGAAGAACCACTTGTCTGCAAAATTTTATTTTAGAGAAAATACGTGTAATTATTGCAGTAATGTTGACCATACAGCAGCTGCCTGTCAGAGAAAATCAGCTGAATATTATATTGAGCCTAATATCGTTACTTCATCATTACGATCAAAAAACTGACTTCAAAGTAGGGGTAGGAAGGAATTATTGAAGAAAATTAATGCAGATTCCAATAGAAAAATAATTATAATAAAAATATCCAACTTCAAATTTTTAAATGATAATATTATTCTAGGCCTAACCTATCTAATTTAGGCAAATGATTAAAAGAATGAGTCCTTGAACTTTGTTTGCATAAAGTTTTACCGACTCTCTAGCCATAATTCTACGTAAGTACAGATAAACAAAATTGATCTTTGTCTTGCATTTTTTGCAAGATCATGACCATGACTCGACTATAAAAGACCATTGCTAGATAACAATTTTTTTTTCATATTTTCGAAAAAATATGAATGTCGAATTTAGTCATCAATAGTCAAAAAAATGTTATAAATACCTAAAGCCAATAATAACACCAAGACATAACTGTAAAAGATCAATATTAAGACAATTATGGGACTCGGTCTTGGCTTTGCACTGCTTCATCATATAGATGTAAGCTCTTTAGAAAATAATGAAGAATCATGTAGACACATCTTTCATCTTTCCATACTTAAAATCCATCAATATATGAATATAATACAAATCTAATATATATATATGAGAGATCTCTGCAACTCACTATATCAGCGAGTGCGAAACACAGACAGAAACTGTGGTTATTTTAAGAATGTGAATACATATTCTTACATCCCCATTCTTCGAGGTGGAGCCGCACTAGGGAAAGAACTGAGCTGATCGTTTACTAATTAGCATTCCATATTCCTCAAGATCATCCCACTAGCTTGGCATTGATGGATTTGTAAGCTCTTTAGAAAATAATGAAGAATCATGTAGACACATCTTTCATCTTTCCATACTTAAAATCCATCAATAGATGAATATAATACAAATCTAATATATATATATGAGAGATCTCTGCAACTCACTATATCAGCGAGTGCGAAACACAGACAGAAACTGTGGTTATTTTAAGAATGTGAATACATATTCTTACTTAGATACTTAAGACGTATAGATAAAACATACTTTACCACACTTAAAAACTTGATAAATTTTTGGGTTTCACTAAAACTAACCCCTTTCTCTAAATTTTCTCGTTCTTAACATTATCCTCACGACACGTACAATATACAAAATAATGTTATCATTGTAGGTATACTTATTCACACTTCTCAAATAAATTATCTACATAAAAGAAAGGAAATCAGGACAAAATTAATTTTTATTTGAACGAGTCGATCACCACAAAGGGAAAAATATTCGAAATCCCGTGAAAAATGTTGAAAAAGAATGCTATTATCACGATTTAGACATCGCTTTAAAGCTCAGTTGCCTTATCTCATTTTAAAGTCATTTCAATATATATCAAATTCTTCGCAGCAAATCGAGCGGAAACCAATATATGACGCGACGAATCCTGAAAGTACCCATAATGCTGCGTCATAAAAATTGCGATACGTAAAAGTAAATGACCCAAACAGTGGAACGATATATATACGTATAAACAACCAACAACTATTCAGAACAGGTACTATAAGGAAAACAAAAGCCGAAGAAGGCAATTTTATAAGACATGAAATAGCATAATGTTTTGAATGAATAACTTTCGTTTCTCTTCACATCGATAAATTTCTCCATTGACGTAAAAGAATAGTGGCACACTTGTTACAAAAAATAAAAATGAAAATAAAAAAAAAAATCGATGCTTCGAATATAATTCAAAAGCCAAGAGCGAAGTCCATTATGATAAAAAGTTTAAAATACGACCGATTGCAACTGTAAAAAAAAAAAAAAAAAAAATGCTTTAAACAGCGTAAACTCAAGAGGAGGTGAAAACTGTAGCTCTTCACTCCGAACATTAAAATAAAATGTAGAACAAAAGAATTGAAAAGCTGGAAAAAAAAAAAGCGGACTTTATTGAGCCTAATGTAAGGATAGATTGTCGAGTTTTATATGAAAAAATTATTCGCTAGTTAGGGGCTTCTTTCTTAAAAAGAATACAAGGGTGAATTTATTTCGTTTCTTTAACAAGCTACGCATGAATGGAAAAAACTTAGTAGTGGCTGCTTAACAACGAATCTAAAAGAGCTCATTAAACTCTATCCATTATTCGGTTAACAGCTTTATTATATAGTCGAAAAAGGAAAAAAAAATTAATTGCAACAGTACGTGAAAGATTTGAAACGTGAAATGCACATTTTAAGGGATGTTTTCCCCAACGGTTTACCTATCTTGCGCAAATTTCTATGTTACACCGAATTTAAAGTACAAAAGAATGAAAAATTTAGTCAGTACTTTCATTTTTGTTGCCTTCGCAGTTGTTATAATTTCATAAACTTGGTATGCGAATCCTTTATCCTTCAGTACAGTTACGTGTTCAAAAAAAAAAAAAAGTTGGCTTTTGAAAATATTTCTCTGTTTGTACTTTTATAGGAAAAACTGGAAACTGTAAGCTTGGATTAGAAAACTAACTGATTTTCATTCTGAAAAAATTTTAATTCTTGAAGAGAATGGAAACAGTCTGAAAGTAGGCCTACCCCTTAAAACAGACAACTGACGAAGTATATACATAATTATAAAAAGGTTCTAAAAGAACATTGCTCTCTTTTGGCTATTTCTGTTTTAGCATGACTAATATTCCAATAAAAACTTTTTTTTTTAGTTTTCAAACAAATTAATTAAAACTAGTGTGAGTACTGGTGTGTGCCAACGGCTTAAATAAATGACCACTTTGTCTGTTCAGTTTCCTTGAAATAGACTAATACTTGTTAAAAATGTATTGTATTACATAAAAAATTACAACTTAATAAAACACAAGGCGGTCTACAATTTATAATTAAATTCATTAACTGCATATTTCGATAAAATTTTTATTCCAAAAGCCATTATTATTCAACTTTAAATAGTGTGGGCACCTATACCTACCTAAGTATAAGTAACTATATGTTTCTACCTGTTAAATTTATTTTAAAATATTTGTAACAAAATATTGAAAAAGAAAAAACAAAGTTTTAATTTTTTAATACTTAATAAATACCTGCTTAATTTTATTTCTCGTATTCGGTCAAGTATTCTTGACCTACCAAATTTTATTTTCATTTAGAAATTTCGAAAATTTGAGTTGGTATTTTCATTACTACAGTCCCCCCTCCCTTGAAAAATACCTTCGCTACGTCAATAGTCGTATATTATCTTTTCCATGTATTCCTTAATGATAGTGGCGTAAATAACTCGAGATTCTTGGAAGAATTTTCAACAAGTAAAACAGAAATATCGACAAAAATAACCAAATATTAACGTAATTTACCATTTCAACGGGTGGTTTTTGCAGAAAATACCACTTTTGAAGGGGTACTGGGACTGCTTTGAACCTTCAAATCCTCCCACAACTGTGGCACTTTCACTAACACGGCATTATTTTCGTGGTTTACTCGTGTGCATTCGAATTTATACTTCCTACAACGAATAATTTACCCATCCGACAAGAAGTTCTTACGAGATACGATCCTGTTGTTCAGCAACAGATTAATGGTGTCAAACGTCACCCAAACGCACAAACGCACACACACCCACACACACACTACTCTTCGAATCACTCAAATTCACACTTCTACAACAACGTCAACAGTCGGCCTACAGAAAAAGCCAGAACAAACATACACTAGCATACATACACTAGCATACATACACAAAATATAATAGGCGTACGTCTACATAACAGATTCTCTTGAAACAGACACAAAATTAACAACAAACGTTCCACCACTTCTTCATTCGACGATTAATATATTTGTTCGCAATATGTCACGCAGCTCGAGCTCGATCGTGAAATAATTCGACCAAGGATAGTGTCTCCATATCGTGTGCTGAACATGGTGTAGAACGGCAACCGAGGCATCAGCAACAGTCGCAGCAGCTACAGCCGCAGCGGTAGCAACGACATCGTTTTTATTACAACCGAATAAGTCGGGAACAGCTGTTCTCTCAAGAATATGGTTAAGAGTAAGAGGCTCAAAAGCTGACAGCAGTACGTGTTACAAATGACGAGTGTATCTTTTGGTGTGGAAACGGTATTTGCTTTTTCCAGCAGCCAACCGAAGAGAATATTCCATATTTACGTACGCGAAGGACGTACACACAACCGACGGTCTGGTAAATATTTTACGTTTTCATATTTTACTTTTTTTTTTTTTTTTTTTTTCATATTTGATTATATATATATTTTTTTGTTTCTTACACTCCACGAATCGAAAGGCGTCACAAGACGAAATGGCGGGCACGAATCACGGATCCGAGTTTAACGCGAGCACGTACCCTAAGGGAGGGATGAGAGGGTGGACAAAAATAATATTTACCATTAAAAATTCGGAGTCGAACGTGTTTCGACGTTATAAATGTTACGGATGCGTGTTACCAGTATGTTGAACAGGCAAAGGTGTAATCGGACGTATGGCGAAGCATTGGCTGTGAACGCAAACGTGAAGATTAAATTTCTGATGCTGTGTTTTAGAGATGATCAGATAAGAGACATAGAGTGAGTACAGAGTGAACTTGGCAGCTCCGATGGTTTATGTAGGAATTATCGATAAATTTGACGGAATGAAGACACGTAATTTCTCGGATGATGAGTAAAAGCAAGACATGACCAAATATGTTGGCATTGCGTCATTATTTTCAGTCTTGGTCTTGGTTGCACAGAATAAAGACATATTCTTGGACATGCAGTGTCAGTCTTGGTCTTTATCCTCTTGCCCAGTGAGTCTTGGTTTAGGTTTCGGACCTGCAAGTCAGTTTTAGCCTTTTTCTTGCCGAATCAGTGTTGGTTTAGGTGTTGTCATTCAATTTTGGTTTTGCGCAGTCAAGTCTTGAGGTTCTGCGTCATTTTGCCGAATCCATTTTCCCGAAAAGCTCTTTTCTCAAATAGGCAATTTCCGAAAAGTTCGTTTCTCGAATCCATTTTGTCGAATTTTCATTTTTCTGAATGAAAAATTTTCCAAAGAATACAATTATTTTTCGAGGAAAAAACAATCCCTACTAACCTAAATTCCAACAATACTTAAAGAAAATTGTTCTTTAAAAAAAAAAAAAAAAAAAAACCTCGCAGTCAATCCTAACCCCCCACAATACCTGAAGGTGCACACGATAAAATTTAAAAAAAAAAATAATGATGATCCACCTCACCCAACCTCTCACTATATCATCACCCGAGTTTTTAGACTTTCATTGTAGAGCGAAATTAAAGATAAAAAATCACAAATTTTCAGCTCTTGTCCATTCGGGATATTGGTATTCGGGAAAATGGGTTCGAGAAAATGTCCAGGAGCCGAATCTTGATCTTAACCTCGGTGTTGTTTAAAAAAGTTTACATTTCAAAGATGACTAAATTATACATGATCATTCATACTCTTCAAAATTATACCCTATTATGAGTTTCTCAATTCGCCATAAACCCTTCTAAATGATCAAATGTAAAAAATGAAAAAAATTTAAGCACCAAATATTTCCAGTGACTCTTCGAAGCAGTTCAGCTAAGGAATGAAATTCCCAATTAACAAATTTTTCATAAAAAATTTGACAATTTTTGGAAAGATTGAAAATAAAAAACAAACAACAATGGTCAACAGTGAGCACGAGTGGTCTTGATTTTGACCTTCAAACAGTAATTTTATGGTCTTGACCACCACTAGTTACTTGTAACATATATTCGTCATAGTCCTTCAAAAGGCAAGCGCAGCCTAATTTCAGGTATATAAATAATTATAATATTTTACATTGGAAATAGTTTTCGGAATAAAACTCATCACTGATGTAATAATTGACTAAAATATGTATTCATTAACTTGCAATTTTGGAGCTAAAACCGACCTTAATTCTTACCTGGCCAACATCAGATATCCAACAACCCGACACAAATAATCTGTTTTTTCAATGAAAAATGTAGCATAATATTCACGGCAAACCAGTTATGCAATAAGTGTGACACTGTTGAAAATGTTGAAAACGTAAGTCATAATATTCTATTTCATTCGGAACGGAATTTTTTCAGTAATGGTCGAGTAATTAAACGTTTTAAGAAATTTATATTTTTATTTGAATTTACTAAATTGATTTATATAGCAAGGTTTTGGAAAAAGAGTCTACTATTTTTTCAAATTATTCGTATTTTCCTAAACAATTCGGTTAGATTTAAAATTAATTGGTAAACTACTTTCACAATTTCCTGTATTTCAGACATAGTGTAATTTCTTGATAATAATCAGGATTTCCACCCTTCATATCCAGTTGTTATTTAAAATTTACTTCATAAATGTTGTATTTTTTTTCCAATTTCTAATATAAGGTCCAGACCTACCAATTTTGATTTCAGATTAGTTTGTTCCCCAAGTTATTAGTTATTTAATGCGATTTTCTCTCTTTTTCATTCTGATAATTAATATGTAGTTGTGAAATGTCAATTTTTCAGGGTTGACTGAGAAAAACTCTTCTTTTAGCCTAAAAAAATATATAATGCCCACAAAAAGTTCAATTTTGCTAAAATGCTTAATTTTCAAGAAATACTTACAAAATTTGAAACAGATACTAACTCGGTGAAATACCAAAATGCTTTCAAATTCTGTTGACATTGGTTTCACAATTCACGCCCCAGGACTGTTGGAAATAATAACTACTTTTTTACAAAATAAATGTAATAATTCTGATATCATGAAATTTGGTGCACAGATTATCTCCATAGGACCAGGAGAGCTATTCCACTAACACTTTACATCATATGAGTCATTTATGCCGTTCATGTCTCCATTTACGTGCTGTAAAGTCCCGTAAGAATTGCACAAAACCATCCGCCAAGTTGAAAAGTTTGCTTGAAAAGCATAAGGGGCGAAATGTCGTAAAGTGTTAGTGAAATAGCTCCCCAGATCACATAGTGTTAAGTATAATAGAGGACGCATCTGAAACAAAAAACGGCACCAATTTTACCAACAAAATATCCACCATTGCTAAGGTACCGACATTTTTCAATCTCATTTTTATCTATGAAATTCGTGTTAGTTGTGATTTCTAAATTAATAATATTTATACGTTCACTTAATTAAAATATTTAAAAAAACATATCAAATTATTACCCATAGACCCAAATAAGTTACAAGGGAATTCAATTTCAGTACCGAAGAAGTGGGGAAAAATAGCTTTAAAGGCGGCGCAATTTCTCATAGCAGCGTTTAGATGAATGTGCATCCTCTATTATAAAGTTAATATTCTGTGTCCTCGACCAACTGATTTTGGTTAAGATGGGTCAATATATTCTATAGTCAGTAGGTATAAAGTATGTTTTTTTGAAACTCCTGATGATAAACTACATTTTTATACACACCTTGACTATGTATGAGGCAGGCGATTTTAGAACCATTTAGAACCGATGTATGAAGTCTTTACTTTATATACTGTATTGAGCACATGTATCACTTTATACACTGGTCCTTCTGCACATAGTCTATCTCATTTTATTTTTTTATAATTATACTTTTTTTTTCTTTTTTCATAAAAGTTTCTCTGCTTTGGGAATGACATCTGAGTTAGTTAACCAGCGCCGTAACCACCAAGCCATGAGATCTGGTTGACTAAGATGTAATAATTTGCACTTATATTTTTACCAATTGCCAAAATATTTATTTACCTCTATTTTTCTTTTTTTTGGGAGGGGGTGTTGCGAAAAATAGTGTACGACACATGTGTATATAGAATGTGATTAATACTCGTGTGATCTGCAGCATGAGCTAAAGGCAAGTGACACAAATTACACTTGGTTCAAAATCACCTACATTATACACATGTATTACAAATAACTAATTAATAATTTTTTTTTTTGAGATGATAATTGTAAAAAGTCTGCTTTTTTAGACAGAAGGAGAAAATTTCGTGTTTTAGCACGTAAAAAAAAATTCCCTTGAAATTTAAATTTTCCCATCCCCACATCCTTACCATTTACTAATCTGTACTGAGTTTCCTTATGGTTAGGAAATTAAATAAAATAGAGATTCTAATTTAAGTTTATATTATTAACACTTAATTTACATTATACAAATTAATAAACATGACATTCTGTTTTACCACTTGTTAATATATTACTTACACTTAATTGAAACCTGGCGAAGTCCACAAGCCACTAGTGTGGACACCGAACATTACTATTCGAGAGTAGTCACAGGAATGAGTTTGTCTTCATTAGAAGAGAACACAGTGTGTGTAATTTCACTGTCATATTCGAAAATGGCGGACCTAAAATAGGTAGTGTGACATCGGAACATCCGCCAAATATGATGACTTTATATTGTCAGCATGCCTGGTGGTATTCCTCCGCGAGAACAGGTAGAATATAAGCAGTTATTATTCTCACAATTGGGACAAATAGGTGATGGAACATAATTCGATTCAAAGACATTAATTCATTTGTCTGCATGCTTACAAAACAAAATGGTCCACTTTACCCTTCCCTTATTAATTTTTCCATCAATTTGAAGAATTTTAAGCCAGCAGTATAATTTTGGGAATCAATCCGAGTCCATTGATAATCCACGCCACAATTTCATTTGAGGTTGGTACCTTTTGGATTTTAATATCACTTCATCTACTGTCTACTGATTTTATTTTCCACTTTTCTAGGTTTAGGACGTCTTTCTGATATGCTTTAAGGTTGAGACAGAAGTTAAAATTTAAAATTAGAGCAGAAGCTAATCTTTAAGGATGGGGCAGAAGGTAAGGTTTAAGAAATTTTGAATAAGCAGTAATTATGCTTCAATTATTTCGAAGCATACCTTTAGAAAAGCTACTTTTCCTAGCGACGTATAGCTATGCTAGAATTTTTTGAGAAATGAAATAAAAATATCGTTTGATGGAAACAGCTTGCTCGTGAGTTCTGAAAAAATCTCAGTTCATTAATTTTCCTTCTGATCCGAATTACCTATACGTTTCTCGACCAAAGTAAAAATACTTTCTGCTGGCCACTACATTTATACAGAATCGGGCAGCGAATCACATTTAAATTAAAAAGTTTACATTTTTGCCGTCACCGTAAACGCACGTACAAATTCGAAATTATGCTAAAGTTGAAGATAATATTTTGACATCGGTACTTCAAACAGTGAAATAAATTAACGACGTAAGCTGGCGAAAAGTTTTTAGTATCGAGTTTAGAACCACATATACCAGGCACCTTCTCTAGAAAAACGTGACGGCAGCAGCAGCAGCGGTCCGAGCAGCCTTTATGTAATTACAATGGTTCAAGTGTTATATACTCTATACAAAATGGGGTAACTCTCTCTCTTATGGATGGTGTGCTTGTGTATATGACATATAAGACCAACCTACCATATATTTCAACCTTTTACTCCAGCCAAAAAAAAAAAACAAAAAAACTTTATCTCTTTATAATGAAACTTCGTCTCTGACATTTACATTACACTCCGTATCCGCGCTAATCTAATTTAACAAATTATCCGCAGACCTTAGAAAATTAATAATTCTCTTCCCTCCTTCTATACTTTTACTTTTTTTTTTTTTTTGTTTTTTCGTTTAAATCTACTATACATCTTTTTCACTCCTTCGTTGCTGTTGGAAATTTCTCTCTCACTCTTTTACAGCCAGTTGAATGTGTATCCTTCAAGTAAAAATGGTATGGTAAAGGCATGAATTGAAAAATATGAAAATTAAAACGTTTCCGCTTTTCTACCTTTTTTTTTTTTTTTTGCGATGGTAAGGTCGAAAGAAAATGAATTTATTTTGGCGGAAAATTTTCGATTAAATTAATTATTCACCGATGAAAATTATTCCATCTCACATCACCATTTTTAGAGTGCGTATTCGGTGGGATTATGTATTTAATGTAAAATAACGAACATTAAATTAATTATTGGTAACGTTGAATAATTGAAATTTTTTGTTTTACGAAATTTCCAATCCTTGGGAAAGAACAATTCGTTTTCTTTTAAGACTTATGGGGTCACTACGGAATAGAAGGTCGTTCATAATACATGGAAATAATGACGCATTTTCTTCGTAATTATTTCAATCGGTATTATTCTTAAACTGTCGGGAAATAATTGGAAATATCAAATAAAAAACTATAGTTATTTGTGATAAAAGTGGAAAAGGTCGGTCATTTCGATACGAGTGTGAATTTTTTTGAGGGAGCCGACACACGAGTATCAATCACGTACTACGCACGCTGTCACACTTTATTATTTGCTACACTTAATAGAAAGATACGTTTTTTAATACCCCTTAGCTGAACAAAAATTAACAAATTTCAATACGACGCAAACAATTATTGTTTGAGTTGACTTTCTCGCACGTCTTGATTACTTTCTAAGGTTTTAAAAAATCTACATATTAAAATTTCCTGAGTATTCGAACCGAAGGGTGGGAGTGAATATGTTTTTCGTATCATGATTTTCTGAGCATTTTAGCACTATTTTTGAAAATTTATTTTTTTTATGTACCTACCTCCATTTGTGTCGAGTCCATTTCAAGGCGTAATTTTGATCGGATGACTTTGAAATTTGGTACGTATATTCGAATTTATCTATAGAAACATTCTACAATTTTTGGATTGGATCGGGAACATAGTCCATCGGATAGATCAGTTTTATTGAACGCGTACACGTTGCAATTTTCAATCGATAGGTCTGAAATTTAATATACGTATGTACTTTAAGTCCAGGATAATACTCACCAATTTTGGTGTGGATAGGCTTTACGGTACGTGTGATAGGGGCGATTTTGTTGAAGTTTTAGCAGATTAATGGCGCTAAAAGGAGTAACTTTCAGGCCATAGTCATAAAATTTGGTACATGTATTAATTTAAAGTATATCTAACATGGCTCAAAAAAAATGATTTCTATTGGTATTATGGTTCATTCATTGAAACTGTTGGAGTTGCTAGTTTTGTTAATTTTTCATGTTATCTAAATAAAAGTTGCAATTCTCTTTCAATAGTCACCAAATTTAATAAAAAACATACCTCTTATACAAGCACCAAAGCTACCAATTTTGGTTTTGATTTGTCAATTTGTTCCCAACTTATTAGCTATTCAGTATGTTGTTTCTCCCTCTTTTACCCTACTAATAATGGTCCAGAAAAATTAATTTTATAGTCTTCATCGAGAAAACCACTCACTTTAACCTAAAAAAAACCTTATCTCAAAAAAATGTTAATTTTCGCTTACCCCCACTCGCTGCCGTACACTACATTTGAACACGGACTCTAAAATCTCAATTTATATTTTCGTAACCGGAACGTAGACAATTACATTACACTTCGTTTTGACATGTGAGTTTTTTTTTTTCATATAGGTGTTTTTTTATTTTTTGTTTTTCTTTTTTTCGTTTAAATAATTCACAATTCTCGTCACTTTAGGAAAGGAAACCATCTAATTACTTTTGACATATTCCTGAAATATTTTGAAAACATGATACTTAATCAGTATACTTGATCGCATTCATCGTATTATTGTGATATTGGTAATTTTTTACAAAAAGTATAAATATTTTATATATTACTTTATTAGAAGAATGTTGGTGATATAGGTGATTTTGAAACAAAAAAAATCTACTTTTTCTTACGAAGCTTGCTGCGCAAGAATTTTTGTTTTTTTTGTTTGGTTTTAAAAAAATTGTTTGAGGAATTTTTTTGAAGTTTTGTGGGTGATGCGTGTGTAGATTTTTCGATTTAAAAAAAAATAAAATTATTCATTATTGTTTGTCTCCGAATCAAACCAAATTTTTTTGTGGTAGTGCTGTTGTAAAAAATAGTGTGTGACTTGCGTGAAAAGTAGATGATTGATACTCGCATTATTTTCAGCACTCTCCTTCGGCTCGTTTCGAAAATTTCACACTGCTATCAAAATCACCTACTTTTTGCACTTGAATCACAAATAACTGTTTTACAATATCCTCCCTGTGCAAAAAAAAAAAAAAAAAAAAAAAAAAAAAACTGCTTGTAAAGTGAAATAATTGATAAATTCAATTTTTTCTCCACTCCTCTTTTAACCCCATCACAAGTAAAATGACTCAAAACTCTTTTTTCAAACCAGATAATTAACTTAATAATTTCACTTTAGAAGAAATAAAAACTGATAAAATAGTCTAGCCGTACAAAAAACTGATCGAGCCGTGCGAGAAAGTCAACTCGAAAGTGCAAATGCGCCCAGCTATATTTTTCGCGTCGTATTGAAATTCGCCAAGTTTTGTTCAGTCAAGTGGCATTAAAAAACGTACTTTTTGGTTTAGTTGCATGAAAATCAGTCACCAGTTAAACTACAGTATAGTCCAAAATTTATGGAAAAAACTGTGGTTTAACTGGTAACTGACGTTCAGCCGAGTATTGTGCAACTGACCCTTACTGTGATTCAGCAGTCAAGATACCTACGTTCGGGAGATGACTGTGGAAAACTAGTAATTTTTTATCTATATTTTGCAATTATTTGTACTCAAAGATCAGGAACAAGACTAAGATTATGATCAAGATCCATTCAGCTATTCGCTATTCTATCTGAAATCATGTAACCTTAGAACTAAAGCTGATAATTTCTTAGGCTAAGGACAGTTCATATGATGGAATATCTCTTAAAGCAGGTACCTACTTAGGTAAAGTCACAATTCAATACAGCCACCGAAATTGTGATAAGAATCTTGAATAAACTAAGATATAAATTCTAGTTCTCTTAAAAGAGTAGAATTTCATATATCTAAATCAAAATAAAATTACTGATCTTACCATAAAAAAATATTAATTCAAAGATTTCGGTGCATCTTGAGTAATTCTCGAAAATCCGTGTATCTTGAAAGGTGTGTTTTAGATTTATTTTAACAAAATAACTTATTAGATTTTTATTTTCAAAAAATTTACTTCTTATGAGCTACATTCTCCCAATGAACTGTGGAATCTTGTGAAAAATGATTTTTTCCGAATTTTATCTGATTTTTTTTCAATTTTCTATCCATCAAAGGTCCTAAATTTTGTAATCTATTTATTTTTATAATGTCTGTGGGAACTTTATCCTAATTTCCCATCCTTTCAAGGCTCAGCTCTGCATTAACAGACATGTAATGGACAGTCCATGACCGAATTAAAAAGTGCAATGCACTTAAAATACATTTTCATAATCTGTATGCACTCATACAGACGATGTACGGCTACTCTCACATGTAGACCCGTTAAGGAAATTTTGTGGTGTATAGAAAGTCTAGATGAAAAGGCAGTCACAGTCAAAAACAATGTCTCAAGAAGGAAAATTGAAAGATGTAGGTTTTTTGGACACGAGCTTTATTTAAAAATGAGATAGATGAAAATAAATGGGAATTGAGCACTCATAACATACCTCACACACATTTCACTTTGATTAGGTTTGATGAATTTAACACATTTCGCGGATTATCATTATAATGGAAAACTGAATATGGACAACATTAAATTAGATAAATATAAATAAATAAAGAGGAAAAAAATGATGATTTAAATTAAGAAAAATGAACATCGCGCATTTTACCAAATTTGAGATAGAGGTGCCAACTTTAACCGGAAAAGCGCGGGAACCACAAGTCTGATTACATTTCCAAAGAGGAATTTCAGGAATTTGAATCGTAAAAAAATATTAATTTCATTTTGGAAAAGTGAAAAAATAAGATGTTCACAAATGAAAAAAGAAAGCCATGTTGAATACTTGACATAAAACTGGGAAGTGTTTACGACATGTCTATAAAATTTAACTCAGTTTATAAACATTTTCAGGTGTTTACAAGTCCATATAATCTGTTGATGAAAATATCAAAATCACAGAGAAACAAAAACAAGAAATAATGTGATGATGATTTTTGGAATACAGGTTTATAAAGGTTCTTAGACGTGATGTTGTTTATCTCGTTTTATAAACACCTTCTTGGATGTCCATAAAACTTGATAAAAATTACTGACTTACAGAGTTTTATAGAGGTTTATAGAAGTTTATTGATGTCTAAAAGCTTTATGGACATGTCGTAAACGCCTCCCTGCAAAACCAAATCACCGACATTATCTCCTCTCAACCAATCAAAATACGGCTCAAAAAAGACAGAGAAAATAGAGGAATGATATTAACAAACATTTTGAGGATAAGTTTTGAATTTCTGCAAAAAAAATCTAATTTTAAAGATTTGATTCAAAGGTGTTAATCTATGTGACGTAGTTTTAGTAACTGATGTTATTGCTTAAGAGAACTGATTCCATATAATCGAAAAGATAGGTAAGAAATCATCTTGAAAATTTATGACCCAAAGCCTGGTTCACACTTGTCCAGTTTTCTAACTACCCGCCAGCTAATTATACTTGGGAGACTATTCTGTTGACAGTGAAAGTCACTACGCCATTTTAGCCATAAAAGTCAACTTTAACTTGGGATGATGAACTTCTAAGAATCTCATTAGAATCGCACGTGTCGATCTGCCAAGTTTAAGTTGAATTTAAATGATTGAAAAGCGTTGTAACTTTAACCTTTAGGTAGCAGAATATAGCACCTCAAGAAGCTGGCTAGTAGCATGAAAACCGGCCGGGTTTGAATAAAGCTAAAAACAAACAAAAAAAAAGTATTCGGTTATACTTATCGCTCAGTCCTCCAAAGTCAAAGGTTTTCTAAGATAAGAATTATAACGTTAAACACGAGCCCAATTATAGGTAATGTAACTTAATAGCTAGTCGGCCATAGCGAGTCAGATTTTCTAACCGACTAAATTGCTAAATCTGCAATGTTTAAACGCATTAGTAAGAGAGAAAAAAACATAGTTTTCTTTTGTATGCCTAGTTGTAACAAAAGACAAATACGGCCTCAATTTGTTCGAGAAAGAATTTTTTTTTCTCTCCATCGTACCAGATTTTCCTCAACTATTCCGTATTCCTGAGTCGTATCACGTGGAAATGTTTAGAAATAGTTTCCAAAAAGTTTTCCATTTGTATTTCCACGTTTCTTTTACCTACCTACGTCTAAACGTCGTAAACTGGACTTTTTAGCTTCTTCAAAAAATATTTAATCCGTGTACTTTTTTCTCTCTTAGGTACTGCATTTTCTTTCTTTGCCTTCCTCTATTTACCTTCTTTTTTTTTTTTTTTTTTTTTTTGCAACGAATAATAAGTCGGTAAGGATTTCTCGCGGGAATTATAATTTTAAGCTCGTTTTTTTCCTCTTTTTTTTTTTTTTTTTTTGAAAATGAGAAGATGAAAAGAGTAAAAAAAAGAACAGCAACAAGGGAAAAAATTGTGAACTGTACATTCTGCGAATTTAATCGAGTTACCTCTTCGTTTCAGTGCTCACTTTTTTTTTTCATTCCGTTTCGTCTGCCTGTCTATCTGTCTGTCTGGCTGTCTACGTTTCGTTTGAACGAATGCGCAAATTAATGCTACAAAGGTAGATAGGTGAGGTAGACACTTGGAAAAGTCTATAAGTTAGACGTCAAGTGAGTGTTGTTGCTGTTATTGTTGTTGTTGTTGTCGTTGCTTTTTCGTATTACGCTGAAATCTGAATCGGGATTTGTGTCTGGCAGGAATGGTGAAAGTTTACTAGGCTTAGGAATTAGAAAATGACGTGAATGGGTGAAAGAAAAACATTTGTGTGAAAATCGTGCATCTTATGTAGGTGTGAACTTTATGCAGACGTGTTAAGTAAACAGGAAAAATAATATAAAATGGGATATTTACGTTGACTGGTTAGTTTCGAACCCTTTTCGAGTGATCTGCTTCTTTGTTAGTTGGTAAAAATCATAATACTCGGGTAATTGAACAATAAAATTCGTTAGGCTATGAAATAACCAGCGCCTATATGGAAGAAATATTTTCTTCGTAATATTTTCTCAATATCATTCATCCCTGAAGTAAAGGTGATTAACTCATTCGACAAAGATGCTATCATCTACTCACTGATAACTCACGTCACCAGTTGATTTAGATTTAGGTAGGCCTAGGTACGTCTGTCTCAAATCTTTCCTCAGCTGCAGCGACTGCGATTACATTTGAGACTTGTCTTCTCCTATACTTTTGTACAAACATTTCAAAGTCTTTATCTCGTGCTCTCACCTAAGTAATCATATTGAAATTTACCTTAAAATTTTTTTCAATAATAAAAAAAAGTCAACAACCAACATAATAGGTTTTTTTTTTTTTTTTCATAAGTTACTCCTTTTACAGAACAGATTTTGTGCCCATATTTACGGTTAAAATCTCCACTTGCTATTTTTTTTACTTTAACAAAGTCACCTAACCTCACAACATATGGAAATTATTATTTTGAATAGTATTTTAAAACAAAAAAATCCTCCCAAAAATACGTATAGGCCGTATGGAATTTGGACCTGGCACTTCCCGCATGGCAAACCAGTACGCTAAATATAATGCCACAATTGCAGATGAAAGTTGTTGAATATTAACTTTATTCCAACCTAATTCAAAGTACTTCACCCACGGTTATGAATTTATGAGGAATTTATTTAATGTTTTGTTAAGTCTTTTTAATTATGAATTATAGAAAAATATCTTCCCCAACGAGATTCAAAAGTGAGTTTACATGATTTGGGAATTTCTCACTCGCTGTGATCATTTCACATACTTTCAGACGCATGTGAATGCTGACTTAGTGAGTAATCCAATTAATCCTATTATACTCCTATTAATATTTTCGGTATTCAGGCGATACAGGATTTCAAACCCGTACCAACTAAATACCTAAACTCCCCACCTCAACCCACCCAAAATATGGCATTATTCTTACTCAGCCACAGTGCCAGGTGATAGTGAACGAGGGAGATAAGTGTTTATATGGCCTATGTGTGGTAGCCACCACATCAATTCCCCCAGGGTAGTGGAGCATAATATGACCAATATGGAGGCGCCATTGGTTAGTAGGCATGTTCACTGGAACATGGTAGATGCCCCCCTCATCATTGCTCTGTGATGCACAACCAAAAGCGCCATCACTTTTGTGGTGGTGGGGTGACAAACTACCACATGGCTAGCATGTCCGAGAGAGGGCATTATTCACTTCTCCCAGATCATATCGAGGTCACCATTTTAGGTATTCAGGCAATACAAGGTTTCAAACCCGTAATAACTGAATACCTAAACTCCCCACCTCAACACTACTCAAAATATGGCACCATTCTTACTCAGCCAAGGCGCTCAATGACGGTGAATGAGGGAGATAAGTGTTTGTACAGTCAATGTGTGGTAGCCACTACAAATATCATAAATGAATAGTGTGTGTAAGTTTGTGAACCAATCACACCAAAACTACTGAATGGATTCGAATGAAACTTGGTACCTACAGGGTAATTTGTATCTGAAAAACTTGAACAATTTTTGAGCAAAAAACCAAATACAAAAATTCAAGCAATTCTTCATACATACTTGTAGAAATGTAAAAATAATTGCATAACCTTTTAAGTATTAGGCGTCTTGAAAAAACTATATGTGTGTAATTGCGGGGGGGGGAATTTGCATAATATAATTTTCATGTTTCACATTTTTCTATTAAGAAAGGCGAGAAGGAATGTACCTATGGCCTATACTCAAACTTACGTTCTTTCGCTCCTCTTCATTCACTCATTGATAGTTCATTTGCTCAGAACCAGAGTAGTGTAGTGGCAGAGACACTACAGTTGTTTGGCACTTATAATTAATATGTGTTTAACGTCCATAGGACTACAAAATATACGTCACACACCTATCTCACTCACTAGATCCTAACAACTACAGCAACCTCCTCAGCCCAGTCACTCGCCTACCTACATTTCTTCAGTAGGCGAGTTCCCTTTACACCCGCCAGATGCGCAGGAGATTGTGGATGTTCCCACCCACAATACTGGTGGCGGTGTCCATTGTGAATCCTCGAGGATTCACTCGTCCCTACAAGATCTGTAAAAAAAGAGATTAGTTGGCATACACACACAAGTACACAAATGATATTTATTTACAAGAAATATATACATATATGGTACAAGTTACTACCAATGATAATCTGGGCCACAAATCTAAAGTAAGTATAATAAAACGAAGTTTATTTCCTCTGAAGTTGAGATCCACATGTGGGTCCCATCTTCTGACTTGTGGTCCAACAAAATTGCCGGACAATTCATTGGAAGGGCAGTCAGGTGTCAGCACTATAAAGGAGTGACTCTGTAAGGAAGAAAAGTAAGAATTAGCAATTTTTTAAATGAATTTGTGACACTGACAAGGTTATCACAATTTTGGTGTGTGTGGATCACAATCCGCTATCACCTCTACCCTCTGATCTGAATAGGTAGCTGGACGGTAGAGTAAGTATTTGGCAAGGTTGACTTGTCGTGACTTCAAAGATAGCACAACTCGAGTGGTGCCACCGGCCACGGAGTTGTAGGTAGTGCGTGCATGTATGCCTGCTTTTACAGATCTTAATCTGATAGATTCTAATCCAACGATGGGTTAGAGTCCTCACCGTCAGTACTTATCTCCAGTGGAGCTAAGAACTTAATAGGCCTATTCACTATTTTAGATGAAGGTAGCCTAACATCTGCGTGACGTACTAGGCCATTGCAAGATGTCATCAGGTTGACTACAGTGGCTAACTTGTAGACTCCTGGTTTTGTCATTATGTCCATGTGGACAATGTCTCCAACTTTTGGTTTGAAGCTAACCGTTTGGTAAGCGTTGCTTACCCCTTTGGGGATTCTATCCTGCAAGTACATGAGATAGAGTCCCTTCCACACAGCCCAGAGCTTACTAAGGTTGTCCTTGTCAGTGTTCCAGAGGCCCTGAAGGTTTCTGGACATTATGGTGGTTTCATCAAAAGGCTTGTCTAGGTCAAAGGTAAAATTTCTGAACTTAGCTTGCAGGAAGTGTGCAGGCGTCAAAGTAGCTTACTCACATTCATCGACTGCAGGACAGAGTGGTCTCTCATTCATCATCACTTGTATATTTTTAAGCGCTGCTTGAAAATTGAAGCAATGGTGAGAGTGGGGGCCCATGACCTTTTCAAAAGCCTGTTTAAAGATTCCAATGAGTCTCTCGTATGACGCACCATACCAAGGAGCCTTAGGTGGAGTGAAGTGCCAAGTTATGCCTTTTTGCATAAGCTTGTCACTTATGGAATTGTCTGACGTGATTGCTTCCCAGAACTGGGGTAAGTTGGTTGCAACTAACCTAAACTGGGCAGCATTGTCAGACAGGATTGCCTTTGGCATTCCACAATCTGCAAAGAATATCTGGAATGCCGTCCACACTTCTTGTGTGGTTAGAGACGAGATAGAGAGAAAGTACACTGCTCTTGTGGATAGACAGGTAAATATCAGAATCCATGTTTTATATGGAGGTGATGTCGGAGTTGCCAAAGCCTTTTTCTTTTTTGGTAAATATTCATTAAAGACTGAATATGGACCAAATACATCAACACCTGTATAGGTGAAAGGATGTGTGAATGGTACCAATCTGAAATCAGGGATATCAGAATGGGTTGGCTGCGTAAAAGGCTGCTTATGGAGCTTTTTACACACTAGGCAAGAGGATTTTAATACTTTGGGAAGTATCCTCATTGCTTTTGGTACAAAGTAGGTCTTACAAAAGGCCGCCAGTGTAAACTTAATGCCTGTATGACTATTGAGTGTATGAACATTCAACAGTATTAACTTGGTGAGGTGAGATTTTGGATGTAACAACACCGGAGACAAAATGTCTGCGGTAAACGGTGTTACAGGAAAATAATTTCTCAGCCTCAAGAGACCTGATTTGTCAAGGGTGATATGAAACTTCTCGTATGCCACATATTCTGGTGGACTATAGGACAGAAGCGGATTACGTAGGCCAGAAAAATATTTTTTCTGGTCTCCATAGATGAAGCAAAGTAATGCAAACTGGTGCACTGGGACAAATCTTGTATTAGCTCTGTTGCTATCTTCTGTAGTGACAGAGGTAAGGATTCATCCCACTTGTAGTTTTCATTCCAAAGCCTTTTAATAAAAGCTCGTGAAGGAATGAAAGTTGGAGCGAACCAACCATGGGGGTCAAAAAATTGTGAGATTGCTCTAAGAAACAATCTCTTTGACCAGACGGGTTCTTGGTCTTTAAATTTGATCGGATTCAGATAAAGTATATCTTTGTCCATGTCCCAAGAAAGTCCAAGAACCTTAACAATCGGCTTTGTCAATGCGTGGTTGGGAGCAAAGTCATCGCGTAATGGGGTGCAATTTGTGCCCCATTATGACAACTCCATTGATATGTCCCCGATCAACTTGTTAGCCTGATCGTGTAAATCCTTAGCTTCGTTATATGTGGGGAACGATGTTACTAAGTTGTCCACATATATATTGTCGGCATGTTTTTTGTAAAATTCCGGATTCGCCTGTTGAAAGTGATGCGACAGAACAGCCACCAACAAAAATGGCGCTGTCACAATTCCAAAAGGAACACGTTGGAATCGGAAGATTACTAAGTTTTCCCTATTTAGCAGTTTCTGTGGATTCAGGACCCACAGAATCCTTGTTACATCCCGATCAAGGGTGTGTAACCCTATTTGATGGAAAGCTTTTTTAATGTCGGCTATTATGGCATATTTATCCTTACGGAAAGACAAAAGTATCTGGAGCAAATCTGGCAAGAGATTTGCCCCTTTAAACATGCAATCATTGATCGAGTGGTTTGATTGTTTTGTCTTTGCTGACCCGTCAAATACTACCCTGAGCGGTGTGCTTTTTGTTAGGTCCAAGATCCCTTTATGCGGCAGATAGTGTACAATATCTGGCTTGGATTTTGGATCTACTTTCTCTATCATTTCCAACTCTTTAAGTAAGTTGAAATATTCGTCGTAACGTTGGTAGAACTCGGGTAACTTTTGTAACTTGGGGAGCTGATGCTCAAGTCTTTTGAATTACAGGTTAAAATTATCCGCCAACGGGGGTGGATAGTTTTTATACAACCATCTGATTTGGTAACAATTGTTTACCAATTTGACATTCTTATAAAAGAGTTGAAGAGCGTCAGCTTCCGCTTGAGCTTCTACCAAATTGTGAGATTCGATACCAATGGCGTCTAACCTCCATAAATTCTCAACCTCTTGAGGGATGGTTAAGAAGATAGGTGTGAAGATATCATCCACTTGTTTTTGATTTTGGATGATACCTCCCAACATATATCCGAACTCTGTCTTTATTAAAGTTAGGGTTGGAGAAATGTGCTGTACATTTGTCACGAACGACCACGTGTAATCATTGCCTAACAATAAGTCAACCGTATACTCATTGTCTATCTTGGAGAACTCAATTCCAGAGTATTATGGGAAACTTTTATGAAATTCTGACAAATCGGGTTGTTTCAGATTCTGCGTGATACTATTAATAGTCTTCGCACTAATCGCAACCTTTAACCCACTCGGTGTCAGAATTTCGAAGTCTACTAGACATGATTTAAAGACGTTGGACGTCTGATCTTGCACACCTTTAAGTCTTATAATTTCTGTTTCATACCCTTTTAGTTTTAAGGATATGAAAGCATAAGACTTAGTAATAAAGGTGTCTACACTGCCACAATCAAAAAACCCTTGTAATTTGACTGCCCTCTGCAAGTGTGGTGACTGAGCATACGCCTGAAAAACAAGAAAAGTTGCACTCTTCTTAGTGCGAATAAATGATGAAAAGTACTCACTACTCATCGGTAAACACTCCTTCTGGGCCACACTGAGCTGCACCATTCCACTTGTCCACGCAATTTTATTTTCGCAGCCGCCCTATGAAACACGTGATTTTATAGTATCAAAATCAATGATTGTTTTTGAAACTTCAGTAAAATCAACAAGGTGCTTACTGTGGGTTTCCTTCCGCTGCTTTAAGGTTGCGAACCATCTGTCCCCGTACTCACGTTGGATGGGGTACGGTGCGTTCGGACACAGGCAGCTATTGTGTGTTGTTGTGTGGCAGTTAAACCACCGGCAACAGAGGGCAATCTTCTGCAGACATTCCTGCGTAGCGTGGTCAGAGCTGGTTTTTCTGCGCACATTTCGAGGTCCAATTCCCAACAACGGGGAATTGGGTCCACTTCTCTTGCATGATGTGGTAGGTTGGCCATGTTACTAATAACAGGTTGGGGCACTAATTCGGTTACTGAGTCAAATGGTTTTTGTAGATTTGAATGTCTGATAAGGGCGTTTGATTCTAAATCATTCGAGTCAGTTTGAACAGAGTTTTCAGTGGTGGGGTAGGGGGAATCAACGCACGCACGTTTCTGTGTTGGTTCTACTGACCCACTCTAATTGGTATTCAGTCGACTTCGCTTATGGGAATCGCTTGAATCGGTACGTAGAGATTGACTATTACCTTGCTGGATGGCAGGGTGGAAAAATTCATCACAGAATTGGTCTTTGCCCATCCCGTTGACCACTTGGATGTGCTGGATCATCTTGGAATGATTCCTGCGGATTCTGTCGATGACTGATTCCACGTGTTCCAGCTTCAGTTGATCTTGCACAGCTTGTTGCGCGAGACCACGCAGCTCCTCCATCCACTTGCATTCCTGTTCCTCCAGCTGCTGTTTGAGTCGGAGCTCCTCTTGGTGTTCTGCTTCCTGCTGAGGTGAACGTCCTTGGCCATGTCCTGCTCCACATCCTACCCCTCTCTGCGCTGCAGTCTCCTCCTCTCTCCCTTGCAAAGAGGGAGATGGAGAAGGGAGTAGTTGAGGCTCAGGTGTTATCATTGGCATAGGGGCCAATGGGAACATTGCCTCAATTTCCCCTTGGCTGGAGCGGAGATGCAGTATTGTGGAGCGTGCGAGAACAATTTTATATTTTGCAACTCCAGGTGGTGGCCAATTCAGCGTTTCAATGACCGTAGCGATCACCGGCAGCTCCTTGCGCCCTTGAACTAGGGTCAGGCTGGGTGTGCTGATGAGGTTACTAAGCTCGATGACGTAGTAACCTACAGACTCGATGGCATTATAATAGAGCTCGATGTTTGTCTCGTACTCGTTGTCAGCACCCACGGACGAGCTGTATCTCGATCCTGCATTTCAGGATCATCCGGACAGTTCCTGAGGTGAGAGATTCATCGGTTGTGGATCTCTCGCCCTTTCTTCCATCTGGCATTCTACATTTTGGTGTAGAAGGCCACCTCCATGTGGCGCGATTTCCCATGCCAACGGTGCGTTGGTGATTACCGGGGGTATTGGTTGCCCCATGGGGAAGAAACATTGGTGTGATGATCTGGGGATTGGCTGGCCATCAAGTCCGAACACTGCTGCCAGCGGGGAGATGGTTGGCAGTGGAGGAGGAGAAGCAGGCAAATCAGCTTCCTGGATCGGATCCCTTTCAAATTCTATGAAAACAGAAAGGCTGATAATAGACGAAATATTTTCAAAGTCTAAAACAGATTTTGAAACTTTGTGCATTACCCGTGGGTGCAATGAAGATTATTTGTCACGGGTCATGCACACCTTTTTCAAATTCAAAATTTGCATTTGAAAAATAAATAAATAAAAATACGAAAATTTTCAAAGTCCAAAACAGATTTTGAAAAATTGGGCGTGACCCGTGGGCGCAATGAAGGGTATTCATCGCGGGTCACGCACGCCTTTTTCAAATTCAAAAATTGCATTTGAAAAAAATATTGGTACACATTAAAATTAATTCACTCGAAATGGCGTCGAAGATTTGGAGTTTGCCTTATGTAAAGTTGCATGATGCTAGGCTCCTAAGACATCGATGTTTTTGGTGTCTCTTTACAATTTTTTCTAATGAATGTTGTTCGTAGTCAGCATGTAGGAATGGGGGAATGCATTAGGCTTTGTAATTTCAACGAAGTTTTTCAAAAATGGGTTCCAACTATTGAAATAATTGGATCCCACAAGTAGGTCAGAACACATTTAAGTGTTTTGATCTACCAAAAATAATACATTCCATCGTTGATGTTTTGAAGTACGAAGAGATCAAAGCATACTAGAACGGTATCCTAACAAAGTTCACGTAGCGCGAGGTGTGAAAGTTACAGGTAATTTTCAGACCGATAATGTCGAAAAATTAATGGATGTTGTTAGGTTTTGACTTACCATTTATTGCTGACGTATTTTTGTTTGAGGAAGAGCAAGGACCAGTAAAACCCCTTGTGTGTTACTGGTACTTCAGCTGATTGTTGTTGGCAAAAAACTCTTCGACTTCAATTTCTTGAAGTACGAGTTGAAGCGCCAACGTGGACAAGAATCTGCAGGAGGTTCTTGCCCAAAAATACGCGATTGTTTCGTTAATTTGTTCAAAAAGTTTAACAATGTCGAAACAATTGCACAAAAAATAACAAAACGCACTAAGAGAAACGCTAAAAGACAACCTAATACACTTAAGACGCACAGGAGGAGTTCATAATCAAATCGACAGAACATGGCGATGTTGCTAGAATGACAGTTCAACACGATAGTGAATATCATTTTTGCAGATCCAATTGGTGTTCTTGTTGATCACATGATTGATTCAGACGTTCTTTCACTCCTTGACAGGAATGGAAGGACTATTGTCTGAGTGTGCGTGTGTATGTGCGATGTTTTTTTCAGAATTCAAAGGAAAAAACATCGCCGTGTGTGTTGACTGGCAATACACACACAACATATCTTTGTGATAAGATTGTCTTACATCCAAATGTGTGTAAGACAAAAAAAGGTTACACGAGCCGTTGCCTATTTAGATTTTTTGCTCGTCTATCCTGACTCACGTGTTGACAAAATACGTAATAGTTTTTTGTCGACATTTATGAAGTTTATTGAGGCAAAGCATATTGGTATCGCTTCGTCTCCATGGGGTGCCAATCTCTGTTTTAGGGATCAACAGCCTTAATTGCATTCAGCCTTGCGTCAACCATTTTTTTAATATTCTTTTTTCGAAGAATATGTAATAATGGTTGTTGACGTAGGTTAGGTGATATGCAAGATGGCCAATCCAGATGTGGTGACCTTGGTTTTGTATCGAACTCTTCGTACAGATTTTGATGCATTTTTTGCTGGGGACGGCTAAAAATTTTAAGTGAGAATAATTTTTAGCCTTGATCGATTAAGGGGAATGCGACATGTTGCAGAGAACTTGCCGTATTCTTTGGCATTTTTGTTTATTCAAGGATTATTTTAGTTTTTGATATAATAATTACGTCGAAATCTTCCGATGAATAAGCAAGAATATGGAGAAAAAAATATAATAAAGAAATATATATTTTTTTGGTGAGTGAGAGTCGAATGGAATCGAGTCCATTTGATTCATAGACTCTTTTGTTTATTATATGTGAGGCTTATCACAGATTCACATATATGTGTATTGCCTGGGAATATTTTCCCTAGGCTTTGTCGGCCGAGAGTTAATTCTCTTTAGGTTTTTTCTTTCTTCATTAGAGGAAGAAAAAATACATAGGCCTAACCTTTTTGACGTGTATTTGAGGCTGGGTATAGTCTCAAATTCAGCTTTTGATGTATTCAAATTTAGCTGTAAATTCGAATGTATTTATTTGCTACGAGAATACAATGCATTTATATGTGTCGCATTCTTAGGTAACTTGTACAAGATCTTAAAGGCAGATGAAGACCATGTACGTATGGATAGTCAAATGTTAATCATTAGCTTTTGACTATATACAGAAACGGTTTGTCTAGAAAAAAAAATTTTTTCTGGACAATGTAGGTATGTGTTCGAGTCTAATTAAAGTTTCGAACGCAAGAAAAAATTATTTTTACACATAATTAGTGATTACGCTCATGTGCTCAAAGCCACTGTCAGTTTCGAGTACATAATTATATGCTTTATTGTGCTCGAAGCCACCATCAGTTTCGAGTGCAAATTAATTAGGCATTTGAGGCTAAGATCAACTTCAAACGCTATGTGCCGTTAAATCAATTTCCATTACAGATATTGACTTAAGTTGTCAGTGGAAGCGTTTTGTAGCAGTGAGAACTGATTCTATTTAGATTCAGTTTTCATTTTTCATCGAAACGAAATCAAAAATACCCATATTTCCGACTTCAGAGTTTCTTTATGTGAAGCAGATGCTTGAAAAAGTATCTGTTTCTCCGAGAAAACCCCGATGCTCTCGCTACCATGTAGTGGCAGAGATACTACAGTTGTTTGGCACTTATAATTAATATGTGTTTAATGTCCATAGGACTACAAAATATACGTCGTCACACACCTATCTCGCTCACTAGATTTGTAACGACTACGGCAACCTCCTCAGCCCAGTCACTCATCTACCTACATTTCTTCAGTAGGCGAGTTCCCTTTACGCCTGCAAGGCGTGCAGGAGATCGTGGATGTTCCCACCCACAATAAGTAGAGTTAGCTGTAAAATGTTAACGTATTAATAGGTATATTTTCAAGCTCAACAATTATTTGAAACAAATCTGTACCTATGTCTGTGTTTAAATAAGAATAATGTATAATGTGGTCCATAATCAAAGAGGTAATAAAAATCAATGGACTCATGATTGAATTTTTGATTGTCGTTTCAATGTCTTTGAAATCAGGCTTAGAACCTAACAAGACAATTTAATTATTGACCAACTTTCTCATTAAAATTCAACCATACCATTTTTCTTAATTATTATTTACATGATTCAAGGAAAATTTGTACTTGTCTCAGTGTCCACGTCTTAATTTTTTCGCACTACCTTTCGTTGTTTTACTCTTAGCACATAATAATACCTACCGATAAAAGTGAAAAAAAAAACAACAAAAAAAAAAACAAAAAAAAACAAAAAACCAAAAAAGGAAAAAAAATTGAAAAAAAAAAGGAATAGGTAGGTACCGTACGTTTTTACCTCATTTCAGCCGTCTGAAAAACGCAAGGCTTTCTTTTAATTTTTCTTCTCAAACGATGAGAAGAATAACAATTACGAAGAGCCCCAACAAGACAAGCTTTTTATTTTCTAATTAACAGAACTTTTACAAGAATAATTTAGTTCCTACCGGTTTCTTATCTTAAAAAAAAAAAAAAAAAAAAAAAAAAGTAGGTATAAGAAAATGAGAAAATGAGGCAGGAGAGAAGGGTAGTGGGGAATAAAGGAGAAAGGAAAATACGAACAAAATTAACTCTGATTCGAACGCGGTAATTTCAAACTTTTTCTTTACTTTTTTTGCTTCCTTTTTTGTTTCCTCATCCGATCTTTCTCTCTTTCTCTAATCCTCAAAGCGAATTTAAAACTTTCTTAAGCAAAAACTGTTATTTTCGTCTCACTTAAGAGATAGAAGAGAAATAAAAAAAAAAAAGGAAAAAAGAAAAAACTGCAAGTGAAAAAAAAATTGTTTCTTTCGTTTGCTTGCAGGAAAACAGCATCCAGCACCAGGGGCACCCAACGAACAACGTATATATGCAGCGGTGCGAAAACACATAAACTGCGATAGAATAAGATTTAAAACGTTAAGTACAATAAAGTGAAATAAGATCTTTAATTTTTTTTTTTCCTTTTTTCAAGCCGATAACCCATCGCATTTCCGTGAAAACTGATAATATGTTATTTCTCACCATTTCAACCGAGATAAGGACGTAGTTTTGGGTTAGAAAGAAAATAAAACGGCACCGTTTTCACGATCAAAGCCATCGAAGAAATTTAGGTTTTTTTTATGCAGGTTTCAAAGCAAATCTGCATATTAAAATTGATCTGTTATTAAAATACGCAAGACTGGAGGTAGGTTTGTTTTTCGTTTCATGACTGCAGTTTGCTTTTGGCGCTATTATCTGAAATTTACACGTCCTATCCTATACTATAATACCAACAATAATTACATGTAACTAATATTATGTACCTGTGTCTGTAATTTGATATTTTCAAGGTGGCCAAAAATGTGGTCATTAACGAGCCTCCAAACTACGAATCCGCCGACATCAAATTCGAGGAATCTTATCTAGTGAAAAATGAAATAACAGCGAATATTTGCCAGAAAATATTAGCTGCTACGAGTGTTTCCCCATAATTCGATAACCTGAAACTTACTGAATGTTTCACCTGCCGAACAGTTTTAGGTTAACAAAATATCGGAAGTAAAATATTGATTAGGTATGGAAAATAAAATATTAATACTTTAATTGTAATTTGCCGTAGTAAATTATTTTTTTCTATGCGTCTGAATTATGATTTACAAGACCAAGGTAGCAATGGCAGCAACTACCTATCTTAATACCTAGAAGGTACGAAGGGCGTTAGACAAGTAAGGTCCAATGCTCCTGACAAAAAAAAGCAGGCAACTATTCAAGCACGTAAGTATATATTTACAATTTAGAAGGTTTATCCTACTTTTCTACATAGTTTCCACCAATATCAAGGCACATATTGTACCACTTAACAAGTTTTTTCATCTCAATGGCATAAAATGGTCCCTCCGATTTTTTTTGAAAGTCACGAACAAATTCTTTGACATCGTCATCATTTTCAAAACGTTGACCACCAAAATATTTCTTCAAGTTAGAAAAAATGTAAAAATCTGATGGTGCCAAGTCTAATGAATGTGGTGGATGCTCAAAAACTAACCATTTGAACGATTCGACGAACGTGTTTGTGATGTGAACTGTGTGCCGTCGAGCTTTATTCTCATCACAATGACACTCCTGAAATCGTACAAATGAGAAGTTTTTGGCTATCCACCACATTTACTAGACTTGGCACCATAAAATTTTGACCTTTTCTCTGACTTGAAGAAACATTTTACTGCTCAACGTTTTGAAAATGATTACAATGTCGAGGAAATTGTTCATGACGTTCAAAAAAAAAATTGATAGGACCATTTTTATGCCAGTGGGATACAAAAACTTGTTAAGCGGTACAATAAATGCCCTAATAATAGTGGAAACTATGTAGAAAAGTAACATGAACCTTCTTAATTGTAAATACCTATATACTTATCTGCTTGAACAGTTACCTACTCATTTTATCAGGATAATCGGACCTTACTTTTCTAATGTCCCTCGTATATTACGTAACATGGAAAGAAAGTGAGCAATTCCCGAGTGCGATGTTTGCCAGCCCAAGCCGTAGGCCAGTGCAGCAATTGCATGACTTGTTAAGTGCTCACTCCGACTAAGTCCCATACATTACCTATATTTTTCAATAAGTGTAAGAATGCTGTATTTGAGCCTAGGGAAAAAAACACTGCTGAGTTAACAAAAAAAAAAAAAAAAAAAAAAAAGACTCATCTACAATGTGAATAATTGTTCAGAAAGGCAAAAAAACTTTGAAAAAATGGTAGAACTGCAATTCTGATCGGATCTGTTTCAAATAAAGTTTTTTTTTGCATTTCAGTATCATAGAATTTTTATGAGAAAGTTGTTCAAACTGTATTTCATAAATTCGATCATTTTCTATTGGAAACTGTCCATAAGGCGTTTTTGCTCAACAATTGAGTAGGATATTAGCCATTAAGGTGTTTTAATCTGAAAGATAAATTGTTCTTGACTAACACTTGGCTCATTTTAGCCTCAGTTGAGGCAAAAATATTATTACAGCAAAAACAATGACGCGATTTTGCTTAGCAAAACAATGTCGACATGCCAAATGAGGTGATTTCTCCTCTTTTTTTTTAAATGAGTTGTTTTTGTTCAATAAATTGTACGAAAATAACCAAGTGCAGTTACTGGAAAAACATTCATTCGATAAAATCTTTCACTATATGTTAGTGGACTAGTAAGGCTCCAAGACCAATGTACTTTTTAATGTCAAGACATGCTGGCAAAAAAGTAGACACTTCTAGCGTACCTTCTGCATATTTTTGACGTTTCGCTTGAGTTCACCAATTTAGAATAGATCTGATAAAGATATCGTTTAAATTCACAAGGATAATAGCGTACATAAACACAAAGGAAAGTAGGTCAAAAGATGCGTTGTGGTTGCCTGTTTAGTGTCGGCATGTCTAACCAGAAATCATATTTTTTTACTGGTCCAGTACTATATAGTCAAAGGATAAAATTTTATAATTTTTATAAGAAATTAAGCACTTTTGCTTCATATTTAAGTGTTGAATTGTGTCCTCTTTCATTTGACACCAAATAGTCAATTTGTGTAAAAATGTCAGATGAGTCTTTTTTCATTAACACGGCAAAACAAAAAAAATGAGAGAATTTGCAATAGAGAATAGTGCAGAATTGTATAAAAGATTCATAAAATAAATGACATCGACATCGTTTAATGAAGTACGAAAAGGTGATGTCATAGTACAAGTCTTGACTTGCTTTGACGACTTGATTATTACAACAGGATATTAGTATATGGAACATATTCAAAATGGTTTATATGAAATAAGAATTATGTTATTCGAGAGTAATTTGAAAATTATACAAAATTATCTTTACAGAATTGAAGTAAAAAAGTGAAAAAATGATGAAAACGGAGAGATATAAAAGAAAATGGGCCAAAATTAAAAAGAAATATAGAAAAATAAAAAACAAAATCTCCCTCTCCCCCACCCAGCAGCCAAAGAAAATTCTCATTGTAATTATAACTAATATATAAGCAGGTTTTCAATGAAACTGAAGGAAAATTAACTGAAGGAAACAAATTAATAAAATTCTCGTCATTATTGTAAGTAGTTTTCGTAGACTAGTTGGTAAATTGTCTTGTTTTTACCATATGGGTCGAGGGTTCGAGTCCCATAACGTCAAAGAAAATTTTTTTGAAAAAAAATTTAGTGGCTGGAGTATCCCTTAAAAGGTGCGGAAAAACTAAGGAACCAATTAAGCGTGAGAGAAAATAATGAGGTGGTGAGATTACTAAGGTGTAAGAAAAATAAGTTTATAAGTGAGAAAAAGAAATTATTAATGAGTAAGAAAAGTGGGTGGCAAGTAAGAGTTTTAGGAATTGGCCACTTTCATCAAGCTTCAGATGCTCCGAAAATACAGAAATTCGTACACATATTGCAAAAAATAAATTTTCATGAACAACAATAAAAATATCTATTATAAAAATAAAATTGGATTCTGATAACTAAGAAATTTATTATAATTATGGAGGTATACACTCATAGTAGGTATAGGTTGCCCACTTCATTGCATAGATGAAAGGTTATACTCGCAGGCAGCGAAGTCGTATCAATTACCAAGTTGACCAAATTACCAGTACATCTTGAGAGAAAAATGTCAGATAATATAACGTAATATTATTGTATGATAGGTAATGATGCTTATGATTGCGACTGACCACCAAAACGTGCATCCTTCTCATTTTAGGCCTCGTCAAAGTTCAAAATTCTGTGTTAATAAAACAACCATAACCATGAATAGGCCTCAGCCTAATGGGAATTTTTAATCTCATTTTTGGCTAGAAAGTACTATTTTTTCATCGTCGTTTATGTGACCACTTAGTATTTTTATTATTTTTTTTTTTGCAAAAATTACTTCTAAAAAATGTATTTTAAAATCAATTTTAAAAGTTTTTGACTATGGTTATTTTTAACAGATTAACTCCCTAAATGTTACCGCATTTTCATCGACGTCTAAAAAACGAAAAAAAAAATCGAGTGATGGCTCATAATTAAATTTTTTTTACGTTAGGTACTCGAGAATCTTTTGTGGTCTGGGCGTTTTAATCAAAAAGGGTAGTAACTACAGCGTGTTCTCATTTTTAGTAATTTCTGGTGAGTAATTACACCGTCAGCGAAAAAAAAAAAAAAAGTTATTTTCTCAGCAATGAGATGTTATTCGCCTGAAAAATATCAAGTCACAAAGCGTTTATCATCCCTATCTTTTCTTCGTTTTTTTTTTTTTTTTTGTTCTTTTTTATGGAATTTGTGTTTTTAGAAAATCATTATCGTGCACGAGGAGAGGTAAAAACATAAAAATAAAGAATGGAATAAGTAATAAGAAACAAAAAAGTAAACGGCGAAAAAGATACCCACAAACAAAACTATAGGCGCAAAAATCAAACGTAATCTGAAAAAGGGTCACCTAAAATTTATGAAGAAATTCTTACTACGTCATATTTTTAAACCTTTGGCGGAAAAGAAATAGGAAAGAAAACTTCCTTTGGTGATAAGAAAATCCCATAAAAAATACGTTTACGTAAGCATTACTATTCTTTCGAGTCCAAATAAAAATTTTATTTTGATTCTTCTTTTTTGATTTTTTTTTTTTTTACTTCATTTTTTTACTTGAATTTCAGTTTTCTAGTGCATGCAAAAATGAGAAAGCTAGCACAGGAACGTTGGTTGAAAATTGGATTTTTTGTAATTATTTTGTACATGACTAAACAGAAATAGTTTTTCTCTTTCTTATTTGTTCCTAGGCTACGTATAGTGATATACAAAAGTAACACCAGGGCCAAGACCATGGTAGTCTTGGTGTTGGTCTTACAGATAGTAATGTTTTGATCTGATTCTTGGCAGCCTTTACTAACAAGATTCTTGTTATTTAAGATAACTAAATCAAATTACCCTAATGGATTATATGTTCAGGTTAACATTATTGAAAATACAGTATAATTAAAAATTAAACCCAAAATTATGCAAATTATTTAGGCAGTAAGATTGCCATAAATTTATAGTTTGTTTATATTTTTTTACGAGTCTTCGCCTTGGTCTGTCTTGAATAGTTACTTTTCAAATCCAAATCAAATGTCGCAATCCCAATAGTTAGATACGTTATAAGCACGTATTCTAATAAATCAACTCTCATGGCGTAAGAATTTCCGGTATTTGTAAACTTCACCTTCTCTTAGATGTGTGAATTAGGGCCGTAACCAGCACCTTGTATTGGAGGGGGTAATTGAAATTTCAGCGAGAGTAGGATTTTAGACGTTTTAGTTTTTTGGGGGCAAGTGCAAATCCTTTTTAAGTTTACGAATTGGTCATGATCAGATTTTTAGATTTTTTATTGCTGGCAAATGAAAACGCCCGCCGAGGCAATACACTCATTTGCTTACTACTGGTTACAGGTTTGAGATGATTCCAATTCGCTGTTAATCTAAAATTTTTATTCAACATCTTCATTGGAAATGTACAATACTTAAGCTAATTAAAACTGCGAAGTCCAAAAAGACCTCTATACTTACCAAGCCGCATTAATTGACGAATAATACACTTCGGAATGTTAGATTTTTTACAAAAGTCTTCTCTCGTCATCATACATTACACGCGAGACTGGTTCCCTCCTCTGTTCATCTCAATTGTAGGAAAGTTTCGTCCCTGCGGAATATTTGATTGGATTGTCTCCTAGAGGTAGGGCAATGTGTGCATGTGGAGAATAATAACTGTGGGCTCCGAAAAAACGTTAAAATAAAAACCAAAGTAAATTCTAGCAAATGGTTCAGAGACGAAGCGAGGAAAGGTGTAGGCGCTAATTACCCAAAACCTGGTGAAGCCCTTCTTCTGACGAAATTTAAAAGAACCTATTTTTTTTTTTTTTTTTTAATAAAGATTAAATTACAAAAATATCTTGAGCTTTACTCATTTTAACTAGAAGTGAAAAAAATTACTGGAACTGAATCATCTGCTCAGAAGTTTTATCCTAAAACTTCACATCCGAAACAGTTAGTCTAGTAATTTTCATTTTCACCAGCAGGTATTATGGTGAGATGCCTGACCCGTAATTTCCCTCAAATAAAGTTCGTTCTTCCTTTTTTACATACCCCCTGATTTTTTTCCATAAATAATTTCCCTTATCGATCGCCGAAATACTTATATATTTTTTCATATACGAATTTCTTCAATTTATTACAATACATTTTCGTATTTTCTCTCGTACGCGGCTAGGCTACACATTTAAACTTGTTCTCTTGTACGTTTAGCCTGTCCATACTTATTATTCGCTGCTTAGCCTAGCCGCAAATTCTCGTACATATACAATAGCCTAGTATATATTCTCGTCTTGGCTTGCCTAACTGTTTGTGGTCTGTATGGTTGCTCGCCATATCGGCTGAAAAATACGTTACAATTTAAATAAAGCAGCCGCCGAAATATTTTATATTTTTGTCTACAGGCAATTGGCTTCGATGGCGTGAGAAATGTACGAGGCAATGCGATTGGTGGTGTGTTCTGGGGGTATTTTCTCTCGATACCTAAGCGTGATCAGTGTAGTTAGGCTAGCCGGCAGTTGAATTTTAGCAGTCGGATCGCGCTGTGTAGAGGTTTTTGACTCGAAAGTGTTTTTTTACTTCTAATAATTTTCACTCAAAATTAGAAAACTTATTCGTATGGCAAGTTCGAATCGTCCAATGTTACAGTGAATATCGCGAATTGTATGTATAAAATTATCCTTGTTCTCAAGGTTTCAGGCCAATTTTGGAACTCACAAAAAATTTTATCAGTAACACAGTTCTTATTGTTTCGTCCATTAGGGCATCCAATTTGTAAGCCCAACAGTGTTAATTCGAAATTTAATTAATACAATATTTGACCTCCAAGGTCAAACTCAAATTTTGGCTTTGTCAAAATTTGAAAAGAATCGCAGAAGGGCGCAGAAACCGCGTTTCCATTGTGATTCTACATTTGCAACCAGACTGAACAATAGGAGCAAAAGCTGAAATTTCTGTAAGTTGTGAATTTTTCCAACTTTGTCTGCTTCCCTTCACATCAACGCTCATCAGCGGGGCTATATCAGCCGGATCAACGAGGGGCAACTCCAGAACTATACCACCGGATATTGCATCATTTCCAGGCCGCTGTGAAGCTGTGAATTTGGATCGGTAATTATACAGTTTTTCATTACTTTGTTTTCTGTTACTTTTTTTGGGAATCCAAATTAATATGATAGTCTAAATAAACATGCATGTGGTGGGAGGGGGTGTTCAGCTATTCTGGTGATTGAGATGTTTTGTCTGAAATGGTGATTTTCCTTATTCCTCCTAAATTGTCTATTCCTACACTTGGCCATGCAGGAGTTCCTATTTTTACCTGCCTATCTGTTGGCTCTCTTTTTGTTTTGTGGTTTTTCTGATTTTTTCAGACGTCACAATGGCAACTCATATTTGGGTATGTTGTCAGATGCTCAGCTTTAAGATCGGAATGTTACGATTTTAAGACTGGCCACCCCAACCATCCCCTCCCCACTCTAACATCAAATATAACCTACAGACACTGGATAAAAGGCCACTTAACTTTAGTCAATAAAAACATAAATAAAAAAATTATCAATGACGCATCTGGCCATCAGGTAAACTAAAATAAAAATCTAAATTTAAAATTAAAGACTGTTCTAAAATATGTCTATGTATGCAACTGGTAATACCTAGGCTATTTATTTTTTTGTTTTTCTCTTGGTTTTCCTTTTACACCACTGCCTTGGTATCTTCCTAGGTACATGTGTGATAATAAATTCACCTTCACACTTTAATAAAAACTGGTTTTTTCTTTCCTTTTTTTCTTTTTTCTAGATAAGCAACCTTTCTAAATTAGTTTCATATACTGATTATTTACTGTTTCTCATCTTATAACACATTGTGTAATATTTCGATAATGACTGTTTGAATTTTCTTCAGTGGCAATAGCCACTGGTGGTGTTTGACCTAGGTACAGCCGGAAATTAATGACTTCATAAATCCAAGGTACATAGTCAAGGTTTACAATCTTTTTAAACTCGATCAAGTCTTACAAATTCCTGGTAGGCTATGCAGGTTGGGTGATGCTGACTCTATAGGCCTCATCCAGTGTAGGTGGTTAATACCTTGGTTCCTTGGTGCGTGTTCCATAGGGTTGAAAATGTTATCAAGACTATAAGGGGATTGCCAAATTAGCCCCCCTTGGCATATCACATCAGGTTTTCATAGTGGATATTTTGATCAATTATTTTTTTTTTATCATTAGGTACACTCGAGACTAATCCTTTCCTCTATTCACATAAATTATTGAAGCGACTTTATTGTCACTAATAGTTTTTTTCTAAGTTCACACCAATCCTAAAATTGATTAAATTAAACATTTGAGATTTGTAATACAATTTTCCTATGAACGAATTCTTTTTGATTGCTATTATGAAATGAATCTACGCAAGATTTGTTAACCAAATCATAAAGTACTGTTTGTCACTCGTGGACTCCACCTCCAGGTAGCAATTTAATTTTAAACTTACAATCCTGCCAAGAGAAATCCCCAGTGAGATATAGAAATAGAAATGTTTTTTTTTTTTTTTTTTCCTCATTCTCTTTTTGTTTTTCAGTTTACAAACAATAAAAAAATGATAGCTAAATTTGGAGAAAAATCTAAAAATTTGAACTCGGAGAAGCTGCAGACTTCCACTAAGGATTGAAATCTTTCTTAGGACAACCCACTTTGGCACTTGCTGAAAGTATAACCAACTCCTTTACATAAAATGAGTCCTCTTCCCGCCTTCACTCACCCCTCTGTTTTCTTCCTTCTCGCTCATTTCATTTATAAACTATTTATTTGACCGAATCATGGATGCAATATAGCATAGGCCTACTTACACTTAAACTTTGTAACTTTTTTGCGCTCAATATCTCATAAAGTGAGCGATATAGAAGGATGAAATTTAATGGACTTGTTAATATATTAAGGAAAATATGTTCGAGGGAGGAAAAAATGTCAAAAACAATTTTGAGGGGGTTAGGGGGTCAAAATCAATAACTTCTTCTCCTGGTGGCCATGAACTTTTTGACTTCTGATGACACATCTATACAGTGAGACCTTTTTTCTAACACCTCAGTCGTGAAAATCGTTCATCCGTTCCGTCTTACTTAGTGCCACAGTAAAAAAAAAAAGATCTAATAGAAATCAAGATACAGATTATCTGACGAAAGCAATATTCAATCAGACAATGTAGATACCGTTGTTCTCTTTTCTTCGTGATTATTATCCTTCTCTTGATAAATTAAAATTACATTAATTTTAAATAATATGAATCCTATTATCGATTTTGAATCAACTGGCTTTATTAAATGTTCGGTTAATTGTTAGCTGTATTGTTTACTGGAAGTTGGCCGCTCAGATCGTGTTATGAAATAATTTATTCACAATACCACAATTTTCTATTGTGGATATAAATCTTCGGATCTACGGTTCACACATACCTACATAACCAGGTTAAATATTTCTGCATGCTGTTCAACAGTGAAAATTCTTAGCTTTTTTGTTATCAAACAACTTGTATTTTAGCAGTCTATAGTCTGTACGTTTTGAAGGTTGAGAATTTAACTTTTTTTGAATTTGAATCCAACTGCCACTGCTATGCATTGGCAACTAAAACAATTATTCTACTCGTATTTGTTTGAAAAAAAAAAACAAAAAAAACTGGTACTTACTTAAAACAATTATGTCCCAGCTCAAGTGATTTGCTTTGGTCTTATTATAGTTATGTGTAAGTGTCCCTTCCCCTCCATAGTAAATTTCCAAATTCTCACTCATACCAACCAAACAGCCCCTCACCAGGGACCACTACCTTTATTTCAACACATAGCACTATTATACAGAGCGAAAAAATATTAAATATTATTAAAAAATACGGTAATGCAGTTGAGTTAATGGGGTAATAATCAAGAGAAATGTTTTTTAAATTGCCTTTCTTCCAACTTAGTGAAGGAACAAAATGAAAATGAAAAAAAAAAAAATTATTACCTACTCCAAGAAAAACTAATTTTTTCGTACTTCATGTACAACACTTCTAATATTACAATGGAGAAAAACTTTGGTGAAAAATGAACCTAAACATTTTAAAACTTGGCAAAAAAAAAAAAAAAAAAAAAAAAAACTATCATAAAAAAGTGTCCATAAATATAAAGTAGAGTCAACGATTCGCGCCATTTACCTAAAATGCCATTCTTTTAAAAACTATCCGGCGCATTTTATTTCAAGTTGGCAAAATTATCAGCTTTTTTCTCTGCGAATATAACTTGATAGTTTACCCACGGATTTTTTTTTTTTTTTTCTCATAGTTCGGTATCTTCGTTGAAGAAAGATAAAAAAGAAAAAAAAAAGAGAGAAGTCTGCGACATTACCTAATACGATGATAAATTGAAACGTTAAAGAAATTCCATGGAAACTTCTACAATTTTATTTTTTTTTATTTTTTCAGATAATGTCAACTTTATTACACGGGGCTAAGTTGTAATTTCTTCCCCTTCCTGTGCGGTTAACTGATTCTACGTTTAGCTTTTCTTTTTTTTTTTTTATTGTATAATTCAAAATAACTCAACTTCAAAGAGTATTCTACGTTGAATACGACCCCCTCACTCCCTCAGCTTAAAATAAAAATAAATAAAAAAAGTTTAGAATTACGTTTCCGGAAACGAATAAAAAAAATGGTATCCGAATAAACCGCATCATCGTTGTAAGAATTTTACGTCAGTAATCAAAAAGTTTTTTTTTTTTTTTTTTCACTCAGAAAGAATAATTTGTACGATACTTTGCCATTGTTCTTCATTTTTTTTCTTTTCTATCCTATTGTAAGTAAAAGGCGAGAATAAAGAGAATAACGAAGCTGACTTCTGAGTTTCTAAACAATGTCAAAAAAAATAGAGAAAAACAGCGTCACCAAGGACCAAAGCTGAAGTCGAAGTATTTCGTCAAATTTCTCATTGCCATTGCGATAAGCCGATTTCATTCCTTACTCCGTTCTTTTTTTCTTTTTTTTTTTCTATTCTTGCTTCCTCTTTTTGTCTGAATAAATTGGCTCGGCTACTCGATTTGCACCGAAATCCATTTTTAACAGGTTCTTTGCGCATATTTTCGATCTTTAGTTTATTCGTTTCTCTCTCTCTCTCATTTTATTAGGTTTTTTCCAACCTTTGTGGTGGGTAACAATTTTTAATGATAGTTTTCAAAAAAATTTTCATCGTTATCTGAGTGTAGATTCTCAGCTATTGAGTCGTGAAAGTGGTATAAATCAAAAATTTTTGGCAGTTTAAAAAGATGAATATGGCCAAAACAGTTATTTTTGCAACAACCAGCCGAAAAGTATGTTTTTTGGGCGCTTTTACTTGAGGAAAATTACGCAGGATGATTTAACATGGAACATTGGTACGACGTTGATACTACATTTTTGCCAAGGGTTGACTCAACTCCTTTTTATTTGGACGCACTCAATTATGGCAAAGGCGTCAATAATACGACTCCGCGCATGCGCCCTTGCAATTTACTTTCTTGCACGGCTCAATTACATTCTTATGCAGTGTGGCGACTCCCGATCAGTAGTGACGAATGTACAACTCGTTGATTGGTTGTATGGCCGGTTCCCACAGGGAAGACTACACTCTTTTGAGTTCACAGTCTATGGCATTCACCAGTCGTAGTCCAATTTTTACACTGCGCCTAGTGGCGTACACATGACTAAGAGATCATTGTTGTAAGGGGCGCATGTGTTAACTGCGGCATTTTATATACAATTGATTTTTCGTTAAATACTTAGTAATTTTGTTTTTTTTATGAACAAAAAGTGGGTTTGCGAAGGGGATGATGAGAACAGGTATCACAATTTTTCAGTTAGTTTAGAAAAAATAAAATTTATTTATCACTGGATATTCAATTTTAAAAAAATAGTTGTTTTCATACATTTTTTGGGGGAAGTGTAGTGATGTTGCCCAAAATAAGGTTCGACACGCATGCTAATAAGGTGATAAATAAATTGAATTTTGTTTATTCAAATTAAAAAGGCCTAAATAAGGTATTTTAACATTGGAAATGTTTTACCTGAGAAATGAAGTAAAAAGATGACACCATATGCAACAAAAAGTAAAAAAACAAAGATTGCAACAAAAAGTGAAAAAACAAAGTTTGCAACGAAAAGTGATAAAAATGTTAAAAACCCCACAAAAAAATTCCATTGGTAGAGAAAGACCGGTGTACCATGGTACATTTTTTTCATTTTTATCTCTGATGTGAGCTAGAATTGAGTTAGAAATTTGGGACCAATAAATTTGAAAAGAACGAACCTTCATCTACAAAACCAAAAAAAAATAATTAACATGCGATAGTTTTTTTCTAATTCCATCTTAAAGGCGGTAACCCTTTTGTTTCATGGTACACTACCCCAGTGTACCATGGAACTGAAGCTGGTTTGCCATGTTACATGTTAAATCCCATAAGAAAAATATATTTTTGAACCAAAAATTTAAATTTATTTTATCTAATGCAATATGAAGTGCGCTCTATCTAAAAGTAATTGTATTTTGATAACAGATGATATCTGCTATTTTAATTATAATAATATAATTATTATTATGAAAACTGATTGTTTTTCAATTGTGATATTTTCCTCATGAATTTACTAATTTAAGACATCGTTCACAGTATCCTAAACTTTCTCAAGATCCAATGTTCCATGATTTTATTTTTGGTATAATTTCGATAAATATTGTAATAACTTTTGAACAACAAACTGAATAACGATAATAAGCAAATAAAGTAAGATAGGAATATTTCTTGTGTGTACGTATAAATACATGCATATTGTTTATGTTTAAGAGAAAAGTGTGTCAATATGTTGACTGTTATTGGCAACGGAGCAGATAGCTCCGTTATAAGGGGTCAAAATAATATTCTCAGGGGTTTTTTCTGACTTTCTCCCAAAACAAAATCCCAAAAACTTACCAAAACACATCATTTTTATTATGTTTCAAGTTTCTTTACTAGGCTAAAGTACGGGTCCAAACTCCTGAAACTTTCTTTTACTACGCCCTTCATCGTTAATTTTGTTAAGAGTTTTTGGTAGTTTTCCAAACCTTGCAATTCGCTTTGTTGGTTGGTGGAGGAGTTCCAAAACTAAATTATAATTAAAATGAATTTGGCCAAATTTAGCTTTCTTTGTATCCTTCACTGCTTTCAGATATCATCATAACGATGAAGAAATGAGGTCTAAATTGAATGCGTCCAATCCAAAATATAACGGCCAAAATGAGATGTCATTTTTTTTTTTTTTTTTTCAAATCACATTTCTTTTACTCTTATGTTCTAATGGATTTACTAGATATTTGAAAATTTTATCAGATGAAGTTCAATTATTCATTCTCTACACAAGTTTTTAAAGAAGTGAAGAGTAATTATGATATAAATGCTGTAATTGGTGAAAGAAAAATTTACACGATTTGCATTTCTTGCTCAGTCGAGGATCATTGGAAATGACTTTTGTATTTAATTTTCAATTTGTTAAATAAACACTATCTTCACTTGAAAGTATTTCGTAATCATGATTTTTTCGTGAACTTTGTTTTCACTTTTTGTTAGGCCTTCTATCCTAAGTGAAGGGGGCTTAAAAACCCATTACCAGGTTTTTTTATTTGTAGGCACCTAATAGCCTATTTCAAAAACCTCGTGAATCTGGCGTTGTTGATTTTGAATATGTAGGATAGATAGGTGAGACTAGGTATCACGGAACAAGTGTACCATGGATAAAACTGAATTCCTTCAATTTTTGGATAAATTGGTCCTACAGAATTAGGCATCATTCCTATCTTATATCAACTTAATCAGTGTTCTGGATTAAAAGTTGCTATACAGGACCACGACGAAAACAAAAAAGAAAAATACTTCAATTTTCCTAAAAGTTTGGAGGCTAAATATTTGTCCTTTGTTAAAGATAAATTTTCCAGTTTCGTTCGCTAATTTTTTGATTACGTGATTGTAAGGATTGCTAACTTCGATAACTGATAGCAAGAAAAAGGTATGTTTCTCATAGAAGTGATCCATCAGTGACACCAATCTATGAAATAAAACTGGTAACATCATTTTCGAGTAAAATTCCTGCTAAAAATGTATTCAGATGATGTATGCAATCGAAATTCGAGATAAAAATCAATTAAAATGGTACCATACGTATCTCATTCTCGTCAAACCACATAGTCAAATAAAGTGTTGATGCTAAATTTCTCAATTTTGCGATAAATCTTCCTCAATTTTGTAAACAGAATTTGAATACCTGGTGAAAAAATAATTAAAAAGTTCTAAAGTCCAACAATGATAAAATTATTAAAACATCGAAGCTGGTAATCATAAAAGGCGAACTTAAATTTGGATTTGGAAGAAAATAAAAGTTCTCAACTTGTAACTATAATTTTATCCCATCTCAAATTTGATGATTACCTAGCCATCTCTTTAATGTGACAACAAAAGTGTATCATTTTATGGTAACGAGTTTTGTTGGCAAAATATTGTAAAAGCACTCGAACACAAACAGAAAGCTACAAATAATTTTGCAAATCTGCATCGCTTCACTTTTTGCTCGAAATGTTACCGCATTCAGATTATTTTTTTACGTAAAATAAAATTTTGCGTAAAAACACAAAAAGCATAATATGCGCAGAGAAAAGCATACCTATCATAATGTATATATGAAAAAAAAAAAAAAAAAAAAATCCCGTTTGCACTATGATTATTATTTTTCGGTACAAATAAAACCTTTGATGTCCGCAGAAAAAAGTCAAAATATCTGGTATTGACGTCGTACAAAAAAAAAAAAAAGAACAAAATAACAAAACAAAAACAAAAAAAATAAAGAGAGAAAAAATGAACGATAGCATAAAGAAATAACCGAATACGACTTTTCATTCCAATTTAATGTATAGTACTATAGTATTCATGTTCTCACGGTCCAGTCATCTTTTTCAAAGGATATTCCTCCGAATTTGCTATCGTGCGATTTATGCTGGTTGCATTTCAAAAGATATAGGTATCATCAATATTTATAAAAACGTATGTAAAACGTCAAATTTTCAGGGCCCTTTTATTTATAGTTTTCTGTACAAAATATCTTCCTTGTGCCAACCGAACGTACCTACCATATGATTGTATACTTATGTGTATATGCGGTACATTAGAGAAAAAAAAAAAACAGATACTGTCAGTAGAAGGGGAAAAAGTGTAAGTTGGTGCATTTTGTTTTTATTCAAAAATTTATGACTACACTTCTCTCTCATAGTATTGGCGTGAATGTGCAATAGTAGGGATTTCTATCTTACATATGAAGTAAACACACAACATATTGATTGGATAGGTACCGCATCTAGTTCGAAGTGCTTTTAGGATTTTCCTGGTAAATTAATGTCAGTGGAAAATGTTGGTGTTAAAATAAAACCTTTCCTTCTAAAGCTGGAAAAATATTTTGGAAAGCTTCTTTAGAAATCCCTAGAGGCCTCAAATAAATCATTCTATCCGTTCCTTACGAGAATGACTTAAATAATCAATTTCTTTGCAAAAATTCAGTAAGAATTTTATTTAACCTTTTTTCTTTTGAACTAAAAAAATTAAGTCATACATTGAGAGTCTAAAGCTTCAAAAAATCAAAATTATTCAAACCAATTTTTTTAAAATAAAAAACCAACTCCACCTTGTATAAATGGAAACCCCGTTTAAGTAAAAAAAAAAATTCATATAATACGCCCACCTGACTCCTAATAGGCTATTACCACTCTAACCTAAATTAAAAGAAAGTATATATCACTTAATGATTATCAAAATTACATAACATTAATTCGACGACCATGGGAAAAAATTTACGAATGCGAAAAACAACAGTCTAGACCTTTCAACATTAAATCTCATGACAAAATATTGGGCAAATTCGAGAGGTAAATTAATCTCCAGGCTCAACAATGTTAAGAAATACCATTAAAAGAATTTTATTGCACTTAAGTTGCTCTATTTTATGACTAATGAATAGTCAGAAATTTCCAATGGAATAAATCCAACTAATTTAGACAAGTCTGAGAATATTTTATAGGTATCCAAATACAAGACACCTTAATTAATCGATAACTAATAGCGTAATATTTTGGGAATTGAATCTTTTCCCACTTCGAAATTAATCCACTCAAAATCTAAATTATAAAAATCAAAAAACCTTAACTCTTTCGCAGTTTTGGTTCACTCGGTTCACTGAGCTCAGTTAGCTCTGATAGCTTCAGCTGAGTGGTTTAAGTGCTTAAAACTCTTGTTTCTAGTTGGTCAAATCTTTACAAGGCAAAAATGTTTGTTTCGTGAATATAGCCACTCCCAGGGCTAATTTTTCAATATTTTTAAATTTTATTATTTATGTTATTTTATTCAATTAAAAAAATATAATAAAATTCGCGATTATAGAGATTGAAAAACTTGTTCTTCAATGCAATTCTCAATATAAAACTGTTCAATTTGTTTTTTTTTTTCTACTAAAACATGAAACGATGCATCACCTTCGTATTTTACGAAAATAATAAAAAATGGGAAAACCCAAAAAATAAATCTGTTTACCATAAACAAAGAAAACACAATGAAGTGATGTTTCTCACTAAGTTTTGAAACTTTGTCTCGGATTTTGTGTATGATATTCAACTGTGATGGCGACGTAAGAGCTAAATATTGTAATATATAACTCAGGCTTTAATTTCTCGAAAAACTGTCTCCCTTTCTGCATTTTAATTGCCCATAGCGCTGATGGAAACTTAAATCATTCAAAAGCTCTATACCTATGAATCATAGTTCCTTGCTTTCTACCAAAGAACTAACTTGCTGATTGGGATATACAAGTGTGCTCAATTTTCATTCTGATATTGGTGTTGGTTATCTGGAAAATTCGATAATTTACCTGAAGTGAATTTTCTACGAACAAAAATTTGTATATTCTGATTGCTAATATGTCACCCAACTCAAGTAAAATACTTTTAATTACGAGCAGATTTATTATAAGTTTGGAATGATATGTTGATACTTCGGAATGATGATTTAATTTTATGCAAACACGAAGTGGTAAATAAGCTGGGTTGGCGTTTGACGTAGGGTTTTTAATCATCAAAAAATGTCTGTAAAATAGGGAGGCGTGTATGCTAAAATAACGAGTCTAATTTTTAGTCTGGAACTCAGGCTTGTCCGGTTCCCTTTTGAACTTTTATTGTTTCAAAATAATGTAAAATTATAACAGCTGAAAATGCGGAAGGTATTTGATCTATTACATCAGATACCACCTTGCATACCACAACGTAATCCAGCAACGTTTGCAACACCCTATTGTATGTTCTAATGAATGGAATTATCTCGAACATAGGTGTCAATTTTTGTCACTAAACGCTTTTCAGAGCCTGAAAAATATGAATTGTATTAATTTAGGTTTTAGGTTGATTTTTTTTTTTTTTAATTCTGCATAAAAATTGTCAAACTGTGTTTTCCAGCGAATCATTATGTACTAGAGTTTCTTTAATTCCGAGTTATACCTACATATTATATGCTAATAAAATTTATTAATGTTTTTCTGGCTATAATAAAAAAACTTATCTTCGCTTCATATTTATTCGCATGTATATTAATTTACCTTCGACCATTTTATTTCATACCTACCTTAAAAGACGAAAAAAATAGTTTTATTAATTTTTCCAAGACAAATCCATGTTTTGATGTAAGAAAAATTTCAATCACGCTCTACGATAATTTACCTTCATTGAAAGCGTACCTACACTAAACCTTTATTTTCGAGGACTTCAGCGCAAATTATTTGTACTTCAACGAGACAAAATCACAGTAACAGTCATTTCCGCCCAGTCTTTTGTAAACTTTTAATTGTACGACCAGAAACACTACAGACATTTAATTACTGCAACAGTATTTCTGGCGAATTCGTTAAAGTCGCCTTAATGATGAGAAACAAGACGTCGTAACCGCATTTAATAGACTGAATCCTTCTTGACATTTCGAATGGTGTCCTCATTTACCTATCATTAATTTCGCACGTCGTCTTCGATTTGACCAATATAAACTTACGATCGACTATTCGTAGTGGTCGTAATTATCAGCGTACATAAGTCTTACCCTCAATTTTAAGCACAAAATGAACTGGAACGAGCAATGAAATTTAATCGTGGAAACAAAATTTAGTTACGGAAGGGCCTTAAATTTAAACTATAAGCTGTAGGTACTCCCATAGTGTTTTATAATTACAAGCTACAACGGCTTTCAAGTTTGTACGAGAATATTGGCCAAAAAAAAAATACCCGACGAACGTAACGCCTCCTCCTTTTCTTTAAGTCAGTTAAAAATTCAAAATTTCTTAATTCTTGACCCATTGAAACACTGTTAGTATAAGATACAGCTAGGTCTGTTTGAAAACAAATAACCAACCTTCCTACCTGGTAATATTTGTTTTCTAATTAATTTTTGAAATTTTAAATTCTAATAACTTTCGAAAACCTGCTTTAATTGTAGGACTAAAACTGGCGCAATGCTGTGAAGTTCAACGTTGAGGTAGATGTTACTTCATAACTTCCCTCAGTCTATGGTATGTGAGGGAGGTATCTGATGAAACAGATCAAATACCTTTGAACATTGTTATTTTTTAACCATATTTTATGGTTTATACAATTCCAAAATTATGGTCAGACTGGATAAGCCGAAATTCCGAACTAAAATCAGACTCCTTATTTTATCACTCATACTCCCTATTAAACTGACATTTTTATGAATAAGAAAAATTTAATGACAAATACACACCTAGTATACTTAACATTTCGTATTTTTGACAAGACTAGTACATCATTTTTATATCCAATAAACTCATTTATAAATAGAAATAGTTTTCATTTTTAGATAAAATAACATATCAATCTGGGCAGCTTACAAAATTTTCATTGACAAGTTTCCACAGTTTTTCTTGAAGTTTTTCTTAACCACTAATACATATTCAGACTGACGAAGGGGTTCCCTTATATCTCGCTATTAATAACCGAATTTGGACATCAGCTGGAGGGGATGAAGCAATATAAAGAGTTTCAGCGTAATCCAAGATTCCGTTAGCAAAGTAGAGGATTAAGATCCAAAATGAAACCCACTTTCTCGGGCAATCACAATTTGTTTTGTAAATGTGAAATTTGATTTAAAGATTGTGATCACATTCAAACATAATGATCAAGAAAAAAGAGGTTTCAAGTTTCCAAAACACAACTTAGTGTATGTATTTTCTCTGTTTTTTATACGAAGTTTGATTTTTCCAACTTGCCCATTTTTTCCACTTTTTATTTCTTTGACAGAGGGTGTATGCAAAATAACCCCTTATGTTTAAGTAACAGAAATTAAGAATAAACAATTTTGTACAAAGAGTTACACTGGAGTATAAGTTGTTCTATTTTTATCACAAAAATGATTTTTCTTATCCAGATAGTTTAAATTTTTTCGAACACTTCGATAAAAAGACGATATTACACGGTAATAGTGTATAATTACAAAATTGTACCATACTTCATAGTTAAAAAACAGCTATGGTACATGGAAATTCCAAGTATATGTATTCACTGGTGCCCTATGAGATGCTATTACTCGATATATTCCCCAAATGCCCGAAAATTTAAGGAAATCCTGCCATTAAATCATGGTTTCAACAACCTCACTTACCCCCTATGGTAAGCCACCATACTTTTCCTGAAAAAACCCTTAAATATTGCTTGGACTTCGAGAATTCATTTCGACACCATAATCACTTCTCATCTTGGAATATCCGAGTGAAAATCTTGTGTTCAACCTTCGTCTTCAGCTTCTCGAATATTGGAAATCAGATTCTCAACTACTTTTCCATGGTTAATTTCATGAACATAGTGTGAATTTTTATTAAATTACTGTAAAGCGACCAAAATTGAAGTTCAAATTCAGTTATTTTCTTTTGTTTTTTTCGTGTAAAAAAATTTCGAATTTTATCCATAAAATTCCTCATTTTAAGATAATTAAAATAATTCTCAATTCCACCAAGGGCAAAAACCATTCTATCGTCCTATAACAAATTACTGGAGATTGCAAATGTCATACAGTCCCATTGCCCTTTCTTCATCCTTTACTGCTCACACTCTTGATACTTTATTCTTTTTTAGGAGGAATGCTTTAATATGTGCGTGGACTTCGAAGCATTATCTTTACAAGGCTGTTATGGGAGAAGCGCTCTTTACCCAGTTATACCGTAGACTTCTCCATCTCTCCCAACTCCCAACGCCTTGCTCAACAATCGTGTATATCTAGCCAGACATCACCATCATCTTGCCCCTTATAGAGTCCACATATGGAGTTCTCTCTTATACCCATCCAGCTTAGGTATATCCTAAAGACCTCATGGCGACTCTATATCTGAAAATCTAATGCATAAAATATTATCTCACACCTAAGTTTAATTTCAAATACAATTTCACGTGTCATGTAAAAAATACATTCAAAACACTTTTACTTACCCCTTTCCATGCATCACTATACAGTTCTTTTTTTTTTCTTCTTTTCATTTAAATATATATATTATTTTTTTTTTTTATCGCACTTTAAAATAATTTTCTTAAAAATATTTTCGTCCAACATTTCCCCTGTGGCACGTAAAATTTCCATTACTCTTTCGGCTGCAGACAATTCAAATATATAAATCATATTTAGAATACGTATTATGTTGATAAAAATGTGTGTTCGCTTATAAGTATAAAAAAAAAAAAAGAAAAAACTATACGTTTAACCGAGTTTATGTTTGTATATTTTTTAAAATGTATGTACGCTCCTACTATAAAAATACCTTGTTGCATTGTTCTCATTTTAGGACTTACTCGTACAGAGAGGAAGGTAAAAAAAAACACACGAACAATAAATTAAGCAGAGAAACCCAGAAGAGAGAAAAAAAGAAGAAATATCTCAACGTATATTCCCAATTTTGGGTTTCAACGTTTATGGTTTTCCTAGTCCAAGGTTTTATTAACGGGATTACACACATTGTGTTTGGTTGGTTTCTCTCTTTCACTTCTTTTTTTCTTTTTGTTTGTTTATTTAAGTATATTTTACCTTGGAAAATTCGTTTTATTGTTAGGCACGTGAATCGTACATTTTTAAATTGTGTACTGTACGCTGAAACTCATAAATATCTGCATGTGAGCGTGACAGGGGGGCTGCTTATTTTCAATAAATTATTATGAAAATGAAATTGAAACAAAAGAAAGAAAAAATTTTCATTTTCCTTTTGGCGGTGTGTGGACGTCGGACTTGTAAAGGCCTCCAGCTGTTTTATTGACTAAGAAGCGGATTTTTGGGAAAACACTTACGGAAGGGTGAAAAAATAATAGATAAAAACTGTTTATTTTTTTTTTATTACGACTTTTTTTTTTTAGATTTTTGACGAAAACATATTTATAATTTTTAGTCTATCAGATAGTGTGGAAAAAACACAACAGATTAGTTTGAACTGTACATTTAGGTACATCATTATTTTGAACGTTTAATTCGTTCAACTCTAAACAGAAGCAAATGACTCATTATGTGAGAAGAATTGATTTTATTAATTTTTTTTATAGATTTCTGATCCTTATCTTAAGACATTGAAAGTACAAGTGATTTCTGAAGACCCACAAAATGGTCGTACAATATAGTTATTCGTGAAACAAGTGCGAAAAGTAGGAGATTTTAATACGAGTGCGAATTTTTCAACACTCTCTGCGGCAAGTCACACTAGTATCAATCACCTCCGAATTTGCACGGGTAAATCACTAATTTTACAACACACTTCCCTACAAAATAAAAAGAAAAGCGTTTGTTTTTCAGAACCAAATAATAATTAATAATTTTATTTTTTGTTAACCAAAAAATCTTTGCACCTCTCTCACCACCCCAACAACCCAAAAAATATTCAAAACAATTTTTAGAACTAAAATAATAATTATCTTAACAATTTTACTTCGGAAAAAACAAAAAAAACGAAAAATCAGTAGAGTCATGTGAGAAAGTGATCGAGCCGGGTGAGAAAGTAAACTCAAAAGTGAGCATGCGTCCGACAATATTTTTAACATTAAAAACGTTTAACCTGAGGTATATAGTAAAAAGATGACGTAATATGCAACGAAAAGTGAAAAAAACACAGTTTGCAAAAAAAGTGAAGAAAACAAAGTTTGCAAACAAAAAGTGATAAAAATGTCAGAAACCCCCCAAAAAAATTTCGTTGTTATCTATCCTATATATATTCAAAATCAAATACGCCAAATCCAAGCGGTTTTAGAAATAGTCTTCTAGGTCTAGGTAATCCATTTTTATGTCCCCACATAAAGCCTAACAAAAAGTGAAAGCAAAGTTTACGAAAAAATCATGATTACGAAATACTTTCAAGTGGTAATAGTGTTCATTTAACTAAGTGAAAATTAAATTCAAAATCATTTCCTATGTATTCTCGACCGCGCTGAAAATACAAATCGCGTAAGTTTTTCATGTTAAATTGAAATTTTTTACTTTTAGTTTAGTCAAATTGCAATAAAAAACGTATTTTTTGGTTAGGTGTTGCAAAATAGTGTAGGTATTTCTCAACGAGAGTGTAAAGTGAGCCATCCTGAACAGTTGCAGTTTACAACACGAGCCGCAGACGGATGTTGTTGTCAAGAGGCAATTATGGAAGGCGTCTGATTTGTGGCATGGAAGGGGTTAAACATTTTAGTGGCTAAAGCAAATACTAGTTTTGTTCACGCTAAAAAATATTTACTCCCTAGTCCGAAATTCTGCATTTTGGGCCCTGAAAAGAATTGGCTAATCGCGTATTTTGCGACATGTATTGTAAAAAATTAATTTCGTTGTTTGAAAAAAGAAAATAGGTAGACGTTTTTGTAACCCGAGTGGTGGAAACAATAAGAGTTAAGGTGTTAAGTGCGATCCATAAAAAATTTGATTCTCGTATTATGGTTCATAAAAAAGACAAATCTAACTACCTTATCAACGATTGTAGGGTTTAGTTTTGCAATGGGCTTGGGATATAATATAGCAAAATTTTACCTATCATCTGAATGATGAATTTCGATGTTGGATTGAGGAAAGGAAATGATCGTAATTTAGTAGCCAATGGTATACCAACTTAAATTCTTCAATCACACACTTTAGCACCATTAAAACGAAACCGAGTGAATACATACCTATTTTGGGTAGTGTCTGCATTCGAGCTTGAAACGTCTCAATTGCTGAGCCACAAACCCCTGCGCCACGCTGGCTCCTAGTTTTAGAAATCTAAAAATACTTTAAACAAAATATTATAGTTGAATTTATAAACATTAATGATGTGAATTTGGTTTAAGATAGCAAAATCACACGCTACAGGGTTCTTGGATATGGAATACAGCCAGATAATACATTTTTATTAACTCTATAATAAATTTAATAAAGTGCACATCACATTAACAGTACATAATTGCATATCATTGTACCAGTTCTAATAATTTAATTCGGACAAATTACAATTTTCTGAATATTATTGATATTATTGTAGGTTTTATCAGTTTGGGGTATCAAACCTGGGACCTAATATCTGTCAGCTAAAAGCTGTGAACTTAACCGCACAACCATCTCACCACTGTCTATAACTGGCAAATGTATTTTGTATAGAGCAAGGAATGGCAGTTAACACACACTTCCCCCTAGAGAGACTCAACACAAGTTGAATGACATTAGATGATGTGGGAGGTTGGGTGGAGCTAGAAATGTCTCTTATACTTATACACACAGGCTTACACTATCTATATGGGTTCTATTTCCACTATATAGAGTGGCATCTATTGGCAGCTCAAGTTAGGAAGGAGAGTTGTGAGTTTGACCATGTACTGCTAGGGTGCGTGCATGTCCAGCCCATGTCGAGGGTCACCAGATAAAGGTTTTTTTGGTTCAGGGAATTAAACCTGGGACCTACATATTTGTCAGCTATAAAAATGGTGACCACATGGCCCTCTCATTGCCGAATTTCTCAAAAAATTTTTAGGTAGGTACCTACCGAGTTTTTGCTCCCCCAAATAATGAGTGGAGACTCATTTTTCAATACAATGATGGGTTAAAAAAATTATGAACATTGAAAAAGTGGAAACCCCCCACCTCCCCTCACAATGTGGGTAACTTACAACTAGTGGTGCATGATTAATTGAAAACTATTCGAGTAATAAATTAATCAAGAGCAATTCAATTTAAATCGAATATTTTTTTCTACTTTGAATTTACCTTTGATAGTAAATTGATAGTTTTAAGTGACTGATGATTAATCAAAAACGATAAACTATTAATTGATTATTTAACTAACTGTTTAGCTTAATAGTCGATTACGTAAAATTGAAAAAAGCAATAGATTTGTTGACTAATTGAGGTAATCTATTACTCAAAATTCAGTAAGGTTATCTCAAATTCATATTACTTAGAAATTGAAATAAACGCTAACTGCATACTATCTCATGTTTGGGTGTGAAAAAAATAGTTCGTGTAAAAGTAACTTATCTACGTTTTTTTCTAATTTATTTGTGCAGAACTATCTCAAGTCCATGATAAGTTTTGCATTAACGTTTTCATTCAGTGCTCAGTACAAAAATAACTTATGTATGACTTGAGATACCTCTGGATGATAATAAATTCTGTTCAACACCTACCATAAGTTCATTAATTTGGAGGAAAATAAAATCTGCGTTCAGTAAAAGAGGATACCAGCGAATGGGTTGACACTCTTAAATTTTCTCGCCACCACCAAATTACCATCACTTGTCTCCGCATCGGCCACTGTGCCTCAACTCATTCATTCCTTCTATTTAATCTTCAATATTGCAAATCTCAACCTCTCTCACTCATTCACATTCTCACGACATGTCCAGCTCTTCACACCCTTCATAATCACTACAACCTACCAACTACAATAACCACTACTCTCGCCCACAACTCCCCTCACCTCTCAAACCATATCACTTTCCTTCACTTCATCGACTTCATAGTATAATCTAATTTATAAGCTTTTGCTGGCATAACCCATTTTGTGAAGTTAGCCCAGCCACTTTTTTTTGTATTTTGTACAATAAAAAAAAAAAAAATAATAATTAAAATTTTTTTTTGTGAAGAATTTTTTTTTTTGCTTCTTCTTATTAATAAAGGTACTATAACTTATTCTACATTTCACAGCAATAACTGAAAAATTTCAATATTCTGAATTTTCTTTTCACTCACCTAAATAATATCATTTTTTGACTTAGGCTAGTTTAGTTCTGGGGTTGTATGTACTTAGGTATCTACCCCTCTACGACAAGCTTCGTTTATTTTTGTCAATTTTTTAGAGAGTTAAATCAAATTTTGGGTTTTTCCTCAATTTTGAGAAGAAATTTATAACTGGGGAAAGAAGCCTTTCTGAGCATTTTCTAAAAGAGGCTTTTTTTGTTTCTTCGACCCCGAAAATCCATCTTGTTGATTATCGTTATTCTATATAATTTCCAGATTCCTTGTACAGGTACCTTACCCACGTAAAACTTGACGATTCAGAGAAACATTGTTGTTTCATCGAGTATCATATTTGTTCATTATCTCTCAACTTGAAATTTATACAATCAAAAAATCAAATCCCCTTGAATTACGAAGACGAGCATTGTTAAGTTTTGAGTTAACGAGACGTCTCCACCACTGCGACAAAATTTTGAACCTCATAATTTGATAATAATAAAAAAAGGAGTACCTACATAAAATGTTGAAAAGCTACACATATGAGTTATACAATGTGAGAAAAGATTTTCACACAACGAATTCTAACGCAGATAATAGAGCCATGACATTTTTCTGCAGTGTCCCGTTAAAATACAGCCCCATTTGTCTGCGTACACAAATTTTCAACCAGTCTGTCGCGAGAATACCAAATAAATTTCGCATCAAGGATGAGTATCAACAAAAAAGAAAAGGAAGACCGAAACGATTGAACAAGTGGAAGAAAAACCGAGTGAAAATGAAAACAATTTTAAACCACCATCATCATCATTTACGAGGTGCAAAAAGACGCAAGATGAAAGAGAAAAAAAAAAGAAGCCACGAAAACTCGTTTACAGTAAGGAAAATATAAATTTAATAAGAACGGAAATGCCGTCAACAACAGCGCACCATCACTTACTTTAAGTTTTCCGACCTAAGAATTCACGAGGACACCAACACTTATCTGGAAAATACCGTTGTTTTTTTTTTGTTTTTTTTTTGTTTTTTTTTTTGTTTTTTTTTCTTATCATCCTTACAGTTAATACGCGAGAATTAGTGTGTGGTGAATGAAAAAGGAGTGGGGGAGCAAGAACGGTATAAATATGTGTGCGAAAACTTTTTTCAAATGTTCAGAGTTTTATTAAAGCATTAAAAGTCTAACGCAGCGACATTTTTCTCTACTTTAGTAAAATAAATGTATTTATATTCGCTTAATGTCCTCTATCGAAGACATTTTTTCGACATTTTCTCTCATTAAAATTAAATAATTTTTCATTCTTCTTCTTTCTTTTTTTCGAACGTTATCCAGAGGATGACATTAATGAGGTTAATTTCCGGAAATTTGATTGGAAATTTTGAGGACATTAATTTTGGTTATGGGAATTTTGGATAATATTATACGAAGAAGAACTAAATCATCGGAATGATTAAGGCTGAAGCCTTTTATAATGGGGTTTATTAAAGGGGCAATTATAAAGTCCCATTAAATTAACCATTATTCATTCGAAATATTTTTCACGTTTTAGTACTACAGCGACTGTCTTTATCAAGCAGTTTAATTTTGTTATTGCAGTTTTACATGACACCACATGAAGAATAATTATTAAAATAATGTATCTTGGGTACATAACCGTCCGGTCAGACAGAATACTAAATGGAATTCGATATAGACTTTAGCAATTATTAATTTCATTTAATTTCATTTGATTTAACTTTGGTATTCTCTTATATTTTGGGTGGCTGGTGAAATAATTTAACAAAAAATTTTTGCAGTTGATTCACCAAAAATCGGTTATTTTTGAATCAATTTTGGTCACCATGGTTACCCTCAAATCCCTCGCCAAGGCCCTAAAATTTTTTTTCCACAATTATGATGTCATAATTCCCTTTCTTTGTAAGAGTGAACATCAGGAAAATATTTGATTTGCCCCTCGTCTACCTCTAATCATCGCTAGGGCAGTCCTCAAACCCTTCATCATAGCCCTAAAATTTCTGTCCATAATTATGACGTCATCAACCACTCCAGTTTCCCTCTATCACTGCTCCTCACCAGAACGTTCATCAAGAAGGAAAATAGTTCCATTCAAAAGTTATAGGGCACGTCACACTATAACGTGACTTACACAATTTTCAACTGACACTTAGCCCAAAAGCATGTCTATGTTTGAAAACAAAACAAAAAAAAATAACATCATAGCCAAACTCCGATGAATAATTAGGTTTTCAGAATTCATGAATGTTTAAATAATAAAATTCAAGGGGTTTATTTCAAAAGTAAATGAAAATTTTTCAGAAATGAAAACAAAATGCAATTTTATGAATATATTTTTTTTTTAAATAATGGCTTAAAATCTAAAAATAATTAGTTTAAAATTTTTTCGAAATATGAAACCTAAAAATAATAATTTGCTGTGAGCGCGCCTAGGCTAGGCTACTTGTTTAGCCTAGCGTTTTGCTACAAAAATTCTCCCTTTATTCAAAATTCTTTCAACCATTTTTTTTTTTTTTGTTAACTTTAAAATCAGTTTTCCCTCTACACTACTGTCCCGTAACTCTCACCGTAAGTGGCTGCACCTTTGTTTAAAATTCTGTACTATCCATTACCTGTCACCATATTGATATATGTGTAGTTTCCCCTCTCCCTTAAGTTTGTAATCTGAGAGCTGCGTTTCATTGGGCTAATATTATGTTATAGTTAAATTTTGTAGTCATCCAATGTTTTGCTGTTCAAATGCGAACACATTTTTAATTTGTCTCAATTTTTGATCAATATATTGGTTTTTTTTTTCTTTTGTAAAAATGGACTTGAGTTTTTCTATTTGCAATGGGCCAGTTCTTGGTCTATTTTGTGACGATGTTTACTAACACTTCTTTCAACAGGATGTTCCTCCGAGCATACAGGCTAATGCGGTAAACTTTTTAACAATTATACATGGTTAAAAGCACGGTCAAATGAATACCTAGCTGTCTGTGCAGGTTTAGGCAGGACTCTTACATCTCTGTTGGATACTGCTGATAAATGACGTCTTCGGTTTCATATTAATTGAGTTTGTTGTTAAAAGTATATTGGTTTTATGATTTGTTTGCCTGTGGTTTATCCACACAGGGTCGCATACCACACTAGTTTCAGTTAATCATGAGTGAAGCTTGAAATTAGGAATAGATGGTTGTAAAATGCAGGGTGAATGAAAGATTCCTTGATATATCAATTTTTGACTGGGGACATAATTCATCATGTTTTAACAAAACATTGCCATGTCATATCATGTCTTGGAGCGACATACCATGTTTTGAGAAAAAGTAACTTGCAATTAGTGAAAAATCAATGAAATATCAAGTTTTTTCAGTACTTATCAGATTTTGGCTGAGAGTTAAATGCTTATGCGGTAATATCATGTTTTTTTTAACACTAATTTGGTGGTGAAGAATAATCAACCGAGATATTATCATCTTTTGCCAATTTATAAAATTGGTTTCTTCTATCATGCCAAATGCTTAACTCAAAGTTGCCAAAAAGGGACATCTCAGTTTTTTTTTTTAAATAACCTTATTTTAATTAAACTTTATGAACTTTGGTATTGTGAATCATCATCCTGAATATTAGATTCTAATTCAGTATAAGTCTATTGGGGAGATAGATAGGAGCCAAAATTACAATTTTTGATGCCATTAGAGTAGTTTTTACTATGAAATAAAAAACTATTATAGGCTTTGACTTGACCCAGGACAATAACTTTCAGATTTTGTATCGTGTGTTGTTTGTTGCACCTGTTTCTTGACTGTACTTCTTTATTATGGGACACAAAGAAAAGGTGTGAAAAATATTGATATACATATACGTATCACTATATATAGAGGTTGAGGTTCTCAGAGTATACGCAGTTTAATAAAAAAAAAAAAGATGTCGAAGTTACATCTCAGAAGTGTGTAACGCATAAAGAAATTATACGAAGTGCAGAGTCTGAGAAAGTATGTATGTAACAAACTTGTACAAAGTATCTCAATTGAGCGGCAGAATGAAAATCAATATAGCTGGGAGTATAAGTTTAGAGAATGTTTATAAAAGTAAAGTCAAGTGTTCGCAGGTGCGAGAGGGGAGGAAGATTGGTGATCCCAACAATATTCGGGGAAAAATATCAATATTTTAAGTATCAATACGTTAAAAATTGTTTGGATCATCATCCTCTTCCCCTCACACTCCTGTGAACAGTCGACTTTCTTTACACAAATACTTTTATACTCTTATACTCACGGCTACACTGACTCTCGTCCCATGGCTCATTCGTGTAACTTGGTACATTACTCGTCTCCGAACACTTTCTATTACTTTGTGCTGCTATTATACGCTGCTGAGATGTAACTTCTTCGACAATCTTTTTATGCTATACGTCTCTTCGAATCTGTCAACCTCAACTTCTACAAAAAATATAGGAAAATATCGATATTTGACTGAACTAATCCTCAATCTACCCGATAAATGACGATATTTTGGACTAAATATCGATATTTTTCGGATCGATATTTTCCCTGAAATGTTGATATTACGCACCACTGAAAGGAAGTCTTCTGAACAGAAAGACCTTTCGCACCAACTCGGGTATCGAAAGAATATATTATTTAGGATCATACCTACGCTAGTTGGCCTATCCATAACTGAAAATCTTCTATGACGCTATTTACTTTATTTGTAAATGACGAAATTTCTAATTTCCAACAATTACCGTCAGCTGAAATGATTGATCTCAATTTTCGTCTGCTCCCCTTGGGATAACATTTTGCACAAAACAAAAAAAAAATTAATCCGAAATTCGCGTCGGTACCTTATGATTATACATTCCAATTTTCTGGAAATATCAAATTTTGTAACATAATCTCAATTCGCTTCACTTGAAGCTTTTCCGTTATTATGCTCTAAAAAAAAACAACAACAACAACTTTCGACTACGTTATCCGCATTCTACACAAACCCCTTTTTTTTATTTTTCCGTTTTTTCAAAAACTAAAAAAATCGTCCTTTTGAAAAACTAAAACAGCCTAACTCTATTTTCCACTTCATGGCTTATGTAGTCAAAATAAAAACTACCAATTAACCCCTCGTTCTTTCCCGGCTCCATCAATCTAATTCTCCTACTTTAAAAATTCGTCGCAAATTTTTTTTTCAATAACGAAAAAAAAAAAAAACAACACAACGTCTTTCGTTCAGAAAACGTATCATCTTGCAGACTCTACCGTCTCATTCGACTTATACGGAGATTTTCTCGCCAACTTTGTTGAATTTACAACCAAAAAAAAAATGGTCTATATCTCGTTGTCTACGTCACTTAGATAAAATCTTAGTAAATAAATAAAATCACTCCTATGCAGCGCACGCCGATAGTTTTTTGAATTGGTCGAAAAATTATATTCTGCTTTTACTGAATCTGGTCGCTCACTTTTTAAAGGTTATTCGATTTAAAATTTACGACTGGGTGTAGGACTTTGTACCACTGGTGCACCACACCACCTGTATATGTGTATACGTTTGGTAGTGACAAAACTTTTTTAATGTAGGGGAACATCGTTTAAGAAATTGTATGTTTTATTTTTTCTTATAGAAGAAACGATGAGGTCATAATAAAATTATACGTTTCAAAAACTATGGGTCTACTCTAAACTTCGGAAAAAAATTTCATTTCGAAAGGACATCGAGAAAGAAAAAAAAATTGGTATGAAAAATATTTGAATTAATCTGCGTAGAAGTACGTGGCATTCCATTATTTATGTTGGCACAATAATTGACACTTATCGACAGAAGTTGACTCACACGAAATTGACAAGCATAGCTTGCTGGATTATGTTTTCATCCAGTTTACTTGCAAACGGGGTATTAAAATTGGCCTCACAAAATAATTAAGGAATGGGGATGACGAAAATTATCGGTTTCATGATAAAATAAAACGATTGTTATCACTGTCCCATTTTGACTTAATTTTTTTATGTACCTACATAATTACGTATACATATATGTATTTTAATATATGTATGTACAAGCCCTGAAGTGCCGCTCTGCTGCGCTTTGGCTTGTGCCAGCCCTGGATTTTTTCTGGCATGCCTATTGGTAACACTGTAGAATTCGTTCTTTCGGAGGAAGGAGGAAGCAACGAACATTTTTGTGTGTGTTTGGGTGTGGCGGTGTGATGAGGAAATAACCAGCGAAATAATATCAGAAAATAATTTTGTGAAATAATTTTAACAAACGAATTAACACCTTGTACGTTTATTATAGTGATGTATGTAGATATGTATTGCCCAAAATTTTGTGCACTGTTTTGAAAAAAACTACTGAATGGATAGAGCTAAAATTTTTACCGATCTCTCGTATAGGAAAAAGTGTAAAAAAGATTTAGTAGCTTCCAAGAAAACTGGAAAACAAAAATTCTAATAAAATATTTTTTCCAGTATTCTGAAAAAACAACAAATGAGATGGAATTGAAACAAACACGATAGATTATCTTCATATAATTGCAAGTCTGATAGAAATTTGGTGCCTATTATTTCGGTAGTTTCTGATAAAACTGGAGAAGAAAAATTGTTGGAACAAATTTTTTCTTCCCAGTTTTGAAAAAACTGCAGAAGCGATAGGGCTAAAATTTTCACAAAAGGAATTTCTCATATGGATCCAGATCTGGGAGGAATTTGGTGCCTATTGGTTCAGTAGTTTCCGATAAAACCAGAAAACAATAAATTCCTGAGAAATTAGATTTTAGCGATAAAACATTGATAGATCGATATTTTTGTGAAATATATCGATAGCTATTGGTGAAAATATCGATAACTATCGATATTATTTTACAAATTTTTCAATTAATAAAAATTAGGGCTTTCATTTTTTATTTTTTTAAAATTAGCAAACTGAGTTTTCTAGCAAAGTATTGCTGTGTTAGAGATTATTCACTCATTTTTTTCCTCACTTTGTATAATTTTTTCTGGAAGGGTATTATAAACAAAAGAGTGTGATACCAGTGCAGAGTAGGTGATTGCTATTTGTATAATTTACTAAATAAGCAGAAGTAACTCTGAGCTCAGACGTAATACGTTTCATCTTAGCTCTCATCTGTACAACCAAAATAAGTTACTGGGAAACAAGCAGGGCATATCATGAATTTCAACAAAAACTAATTATTGAAAAATTTAATGAGCAAGTAAAGTCCATCAAGATCAAGAGTTGGCTACCTATATGCCGCTAGGTATATAATACACCTCAATAGAAAAAATTCTCCAATTTAAAATTTTTATCTGTATTAAGTGCATGATACTTTGTCATATTGATATGTGGACCCTCAATATTTAGTATCGATACAGTTTTTCATTATTTCAGTTATTTCATTGCATTTGACCCTTATTTCCAATTCGTTAATTTTTTTCTTTTGGTTGTGACTCGCCAAAACCGTAAAAAAATACAAAATTTCCGATTTTCACCTGTTTGTATCGATTTATTAACACCACCTGTACCTACATTGAATGTATCGTTATTTTATTGTGTCGATATTTGTTCAATGCTTGTTCCTCCGATACATATACCTATTATAGAGATTATGAACCGAGTGAGATCAAGAATTGTAACAAGAAATAAAGATTTACACAAAGTAACATCTCAGAAGTGTGTGTATTTACATCAATCATGTATGATGAGAGTAAGTACAGATTGAGTGAGATAAACAAAGGTGTAGGAAGATAAACGAGTGAACGGCAAAATAGTTTTACAGTGTAGCCTCGAGCAAAAGTGTGAAAGTATATTATGAATGTAGTCGAGTGTTCAAGAAGTGAGTGGGGAGAAGGATTGGTGGTTTCGGTACCTATCAATACACAATATCGATATTTTCTTTGAGTATCAAGACCACTAGTAGGAAGAAATCGCGATAAACTTAAAGCAGCACTTTAACTTCTCTCATAATACGTATAACTGAACCCCCTAATTGGCCGAAAGTAGGCAACTTTGCACCGGCTCCGTATGCCAAACGTAACTTTCTGAACTCCGATAGTATTTTGGCTGTTTTTTACAACAATCCGAATTTTTATTTATTTTGTAGGAAAATTCTTCATATATTCACGTTTGAGTGTCTCAAGTTGCCTTCGGTGTTAACAATAGGATTACCGTCGTTAATATCCATTAAATTCCATGCACTATTAAAAGGATGCTGCACTAAAAATGGCACACCTTGTATAAAAACGAAGGCATACGATAACTGAAGTTTTATCGAATAATAATAATATTTTTATTTCCGATAATTGTAAAACGGTGGCGAATAAAACAGTTCTTCTGCTGCACCTATATTCACTTTCCCTCATCTAACCAACCCCCTCCGCCGCCCATATCCAACATAATATAACTTTATCGAAACATTTTCGAAATCAAATTGCTTTAGAGCTTTTAACCGAAAAAACTACCATCCCCCTTCATCAACACTATGACATTCCTGTCCTTTATTTACGACGTGGTTTTCGTAGGGTCATTCGACAACCTTCGCGTTGGTGGGGGGGTCAGGCTGGAGGTCGGAGGTGGAAATGGTAAGAATGGGAAAAGCGGTAGGAATTTGGCGATACAATAACTCGACTATTGTTACAACATATAGGTCCCCTTCTTTCCAGCAAAATCTTCATGTTATTATTATTGAATTTCTTTTGTTGTTGTCAGTGTCGCACGCAAAAAAAAATTCCAAAAAGAGACTTGTTTTGGCGCCACTTTTGTACGAGTCTAAATACGGGAACGTTTCCAAGGTTTAACTCTTTCTCTCTGACTTTTTTCGTAAGTGGGGAGTGCGTTTTTTTTTTTTTTTGCCTCCTTTTTTCTGTTCACTTCAGTCGTGGACTCGAAGTCCGTATAAATTCTCAAAATACCCTTCGACTTTTTCAAAACTTTTCACCAAGTTTTTGTTTCCCATTCCACCCATTTATGTTTCTCTTGCACTTTTGAACTCTCAGAAAGTTATACAATCGAGAGGTGGATATTATGACCGTTTTTTTTTTCTCTTTTCGTTTCTCTCCTTCACTTTTTGTGCAAGAATTGTTGTGAAAAATAGTATAATTTCTAAACAAAATTTATGTGCTATTTGGGAAAAAGCAAAAAACTTTATACTATAGCATGCTGCTTTATGCTAAATGTATTTTTCAAAAATTTTAGATACGTTCCGAGTAATTTCAATAAGTTTTTCAATAAAACTAAAAGAAAAAAAGAGCTATACTTTTCCGGAAATGCCAGTTTAACGTAATAAATCTCTGATATTTTTTGGACTTTTTTTTGGCGTTTTCGTTCCATTTTTCTTTACTGCGTTAGAATACAAACGTCTGTCACATTCTCTGATTCTATATCCGAGTTCGAGAACCAGAGCATACAAACTTTCATTCAAATCACGACATTAATCTGCTTTTTTTTCAACATTCTTCAGTGCAATATTATCCTTGTGTTTAAATTTCCACTCATATGGCAAATTTCTTAATAAAAGTTTTGTATTTTACGCAACTAATTAACAAAACCAATCGATTATCATACCTGGTTAACTAGTAGAATACGATATTTTTTTCAACATATTCCATCAAACAGAGGTTATTATTTATTCGAATAAATATGTCAATGTCATTTAATTAACAGAATTTTATCAAATAACTAAAGAATTAGGGAGGGGTGAAATATTTTGTTTATGGGGATCACTATGTAAAACAACCCCTTTTTATGCTGACACTGCACCACTTGTGTACGTGCAAACGATGAGTAAAGAAATGAAAAAAAAAGTCCGGTTAAGAAAAACCTTAGTTTCTACACTAGTGAAGAAATGAAATTTTTTTCAGTGAGGAAAAAAACAAAAAACAGTTAAGAAAAGACTCATTTTTATAATGCTGAAGAATTTAAATTTTTTTCAACTATTCCAAATCAATTTAGAAATCTCGAACTTTGCTAAACAAATTTGATTCAATAATAATCTCTTTTTAGAGTAGAGTTGAGAAAAAATAATTTTAATAATAGAGAATTTTTTATTTTAAACGTTCTAGAAAAGTACATCAGATTGTGAATTACCACAAAACTGTAACTTTTATTTTCGCATTAGCTATACGTAACTTAAAATTTAAAAAAAGTGTTGTTATACAGGGTGTAACATCGAAAAATACTGATCGCATAGTTTGTTTTGAAAAATGATCGAGAAAGATTTTAACTGAAAGTTAATTTTAAAAAAGACAGACCAAGGTTGTAGATCGCCAAAAAAAAAACACCAATGCTCTAAGTCAGAAGGGAAAAGTGTGACAATGAGATAGCCTACATAGTACATAGAACCATGAGGTCTTGCTTCATGGTATATCTCACCCAATTCCCCTTTTTCAGTTGAAAAAGCCCTACTACATTTCAGTTAAATGATCTTCTTTACAGTTGAATAACTAAGTTTGTATATAATAATTACTGATGCTGGGAATAGAGATTAAAATTTATGAAACTGATGTTGTAGTTGTTGGAAAATTTGATCTTGGTACTTATTATGGAGTGATCTTGAATATGATATTGTTTTCAGCTTGATCTTCCTTCAAACTCCACGTCACAAATTGGGGATGTATTTTAGTTGAAAGGTGAAAGAAAAAGTGTATTTCCGAGATTGAAGAAACTCTTCAATGCTTGATCATTTTCTTATTAAATTTCTAAAATATGAAAGAAAAAATGCATTATATCCTAGCCAGTTAAAAACAAACTGTCAAGAATCATTGATCTTAAACAGTCGTAATCTTATCTGCAGATTTCTTCAAATGAAAAAACTTTCAGAATTCTTACCTAGTTCGAAAGTCTACCTTTTAATTTAGTTGAAAAAAAAAGTTTTTATATTATGTATTTATAAATTCAAAGTTCACAGCTTAATAAGGTTTTGAAATCTGATCAACAGCAAGAACCTTGTATTGTTATTTGTTGGGACTATCGATTGTTTGAGACTCTGGGTATATATTGTGACGTCTGAGAAAGAAAACCAGCACCACGAGTGATATTCATATAGAAAATATTGAAAAAATTGACTTGTTGAGGTGGACACAGAACAAAGATTAGAGTTAAGAGAGAAAACAGATCAGTCAAAATAGACAAGAACAGCCTGCCTACCAAAACAGTCACTAAGCTTTACTTTATGTGGTTATTAATTTTAGTAAATATGAGAAAACAGGAGTAAGCCAACCCATTATTACAAACACATATTCTACAATGTTCACTTATATGGATACAAACCAATAAGATTCTAGTCGTGCAATTCATTTTATTTATGGACATCTTCTTCTACCATGTGATTGATTTGTTACTCACAGGAAACCAACGAACTGTGATTCACAGTAACTACTGAAAGTAGACTGATTTACAATAATCCTCATGACAGAAGATTTCAGCTATTCTGATTTAAGTTCGTTCGATTTCACAGTGTCCAATCAAAAGTCATTAATTTTAGTATGACTTGAGGCCAAAAAGAAAGGAAATTGTATTAGCCACGAACACTAATGATTTTAATGATTTACGGCGAGCGGATTTTCTTGACGAGACTGACTGTTAACTTGAGAAGAAAAAGTGAGATCAGTCAAAGTGTAGAAGGGAGAGGAGCATATATCGTTGGTTTCATCGTTGGGCTGGTTAAGACTAACACATTACCATTTCATATACAAGTAAAAATTTGTTAGTTTATAGTATCTCTATCTTGTATAAAACCAGGAAGGTATTATTAATGTATAAGATTGATTGTAAAGTGTATCTATCTCCTCTATAATCAATAGGTATAACAATCTTATACCTCGTGAGCAGTTTTCCTACATATAGCTAACATTGTTTGAATAGACAGCATAAAAAGGTATGGTAACCTGTTTATGTGAAAATCGTGGGTTTCCAGACGTCTCAATAACGGTTGGCTACACTGTTCCACTACATTCGTCTGCGGATGTTTACTAGTACACTATTTATTGTTCTTCACTTGACTCTTACGTTTTCTCTATGTAACTACTCATAATATTATTTACTGCATATTTTTCAATACATTATTATGATCTTGTGCGGTATTTGTGTTTCATCTTTTATTAATAATTATTGTATTCGTCAATCACTTCTTTTCAACGATCAACAATGAACATCAGCCCCAATGTCCAATATTATTAATTTTTGGAATTTACTCAAATATTAAAACAAAAAACTTGGACTATACTCATATAAATGAATGTTGATCTTCGACGTTTCGAAATTATCTTACGAACATTCCATGAAATTGCCGCCGCGAAATGTAATTTATCCAAGAAAAACAACAATCAGCAGTTTTTGAAATTTTTTGTCCCAATTTGGAGCAAAACCAACGAATAGATTAGATATGAAACCGACTTATACATGAATATCTCACCAAATAAATATTCATGTAAATGAACAGTCTCCTCAGTTTTATTTTTTTGATAGAAAACAGTTGGGTAAATAAACTGAGATTTCTCCAGCCAGTTATATCACGAAAAGAAATGAAGGAACCGATATCTGGAGAGCAAGGTAAAGAGAAGAATCTGGGAGGCTAATTAAAAGTTACTTTTCGAGAGAATCATTTCAAAAATACCCACACCTATATATGGCTATGTTCATCGTAGAAAATAGTTTGAAATTTCAGCGCTAAGTGTCAACAATCTGCTCTCTTTTGTAACGTGTGAAACCAGTTATAAACCTCAGGTTTAAACTGAATTTTCATTCGGCCAGAACTTGTCGAGAACCTGCACTCGAAGTGCGGCACTTTTTTTACAATAAAAAAATGAGTTTAAAATTAAAATGTGATTTCTACGCTCGTATTCTCAACGAAGACCACAATAGCTGCAGTTCACCTCTTATAACTTAAAGTCCCAAAAATGAGACAACCTACCCCTGGTCACCCGTACAGGAATCTAACGACACATACCTACTCGTAATGAAAAAAGAGCAACCAAATTATACGACCCTACACTTCAGACACCACAGCCCCCTACTCCCTCGACGATCTTAATTTCTGATATCTACTTCCGTGCGAATACATTCTCCATCCCAAACAAGCATCGCACATTCGTTTATCTCGCAATTATAATCGCTATTTTAATGAAAATCGTAATGTAACCGAGGCTATCAGTACAAAACAAAGAGAGAAAAAAAAAGTCGAAACTGTGTAACAACGCATGCATCGTTTGTCGGTGCTCTACGACCAGCTTCCAGCTTAATTAAACACGTATCCAACACCGACACTCCAACAGTTTATTTTCATGTACGTAGTGACAATTTTTCATATAACAACCCCATAACGACTACAATATTAATCCTTTTGAGCAGATTTTCATGGAAAATCTGCTATTTAAAGTAGGTTTGCATAGTTATATGGAACTCGTGATAAAAAAATTGAGCTGGGCTCTGAATAGTTTTCGGTTTCGTACCAAAACAAACATTCTGGCACGATGGCAAAAGGTCAATTTTCATCCCTACTCACCCATCATCAATTGACTTATGCAAGATTCGAATCCAGAATCTCAAGCTAACTACCTATAGCAATACATATTATACATCTTGTACTTTTTCCGTTGCTACATGGTGTTATGCTGCAATTATTTTCAATATTTACAGCTACAAATTACCTAATAAATTTATTTCATTTCAAATGCGTGATTGACTTTGCCAGAACTTCGTAAGTACTGGTTATTTAGCATACTCCATATTGAGTTATTTTTATTCCCACATAACTTAATTCGAAATTTGTACTAATTTAATTCTCTCATAATACTGCACACTTCATTTAATTTTCAATTGTTTTCAATGATTAGAAGTTTGAAAAATTCACTGAAATAGATAAAGTAGATGTATCAAGTAAGTAGTATATGAAGAACATCGTATTACATAGGTACAGGCTGAACTTTGTAATTGTCAATACATGCCTCATAATAAGTTGGTACCCACGTAAAACAGAATCTGCTCTACGTTTCTAGTACGTACGTATGTATGTATGTATGTATGTATGTGAAGTTGCATATCGTTTCTTCAGTAGGAGTAATCTAAAAAATGAGAGGAATTAACGCAATCTTCGAAGGTGGATTATACTCAATGAGATGAGTGAAACATGTTATGTCAATGTAAAGCCTACGTTCCATATTGAAGGAGCAATAAAAATTCTGAGTTACAATAATATTGTGGGTTCACCTCTAAAACCCACAGGCGAATAAATTTGGAATTACATGTTTGTATGTTACCATTTTGGTAAGGCAGCCAACCTTTTACAACATCCTAAACCGGCGACTAGCGAAAGATATCGCCGGTGTATATGTTAGGCTAAACACGCACATCATCCACGAGTATCGGAAGATAAGCGCGTGTTTTGTGTTTAGCCTAGCGCCTCAACCGCGGCACGTGCGTTTTCATAAGCGTGTCTGAGCTAGGCTAAGTTCGTAGCATGTCGGCTAAACAGAGAACAAATTTATTGTTCGTCTGTTTAGCCTAAGTGCTACGAAAGCATATTTGTTTTTTAACGTCCGTAGACTTTATTGCGCAGACTTGGTGATGGACCAAGTCCGTGGTCTGTCAACTGGGGCCAATCCCCAAAAGAAGGGAGGATATGGTCCCCACAGCTACTCCCCCAGTTTCACTATTGGTGGAACGACTCGAGTTTCAAAGTCTGGGGGAACCCATGGACGACTTATTTGTGTCCAGTAGGTGGCCTCGCATTATTGCGAGGGTTGGCATTTCCTCTAAAGATCAAGTCTTGGAGGGCCATGCCGAGGGTATGACCTGCGATAGTCCCGTTGTAGTAGGATGGTCTACGGCGTTGTTGATAATTTTTTTGGGATTGGACACCACGTTTTCTATTTCTACATGGGTGGTGTTCCTGTTCGTCCGCCTGAGTATTTTTTCGGAAAGGAGTGTAACTCTGGAGAAGTGGCGATTTGGAAATGCCAGTATTTTGAAAGTTGTTTCGGACGACAGAGTTGGAAAATTTGAAGTTTAAAAATTTTGGCTCTGGTTTTGGGATTTTGAAAAGAGCCTGATTTTTGGAGGTGAGGAAATTGCTCACCTTCCTAGCGTCAGGTGGCTCTGTGGTGTTAGCCACAGAGGTACAAGCTACCAATTGGTCCGCAGGAAACGGAAGAATTTTTGGGATTTGTTGCATCATCTCATTGAGAATTGACTCAACATCAGCAACTTTCTCTGAGGATTGAGAATTGTTGTTGTTGGCAGGTAGAGGAGGTTTGGTTGCATCAGAAAGCAACATTTCTTCCTCGTAATCAAGGAGTTGATCAACTTCCATGGTGGTAGTTGAGGACATAATGAATATTAAAAGACGTTTAAAGAGAAAAAACACAAGAAAAATTCGAGAGAAGATTGAAATCAAAGCGAACAGTTCTAATTGAACTTAAGAGTGGTGCTTTGAGCAACAGTCAACAAGCGAATGAAATGTGTTTGTCCGTTGTTGCAATGCTTTGGTTCAATTTTTCTCTTGCAATCAGCTGTTTGTGACATCAGTCTATAGTGTGTTTTGTGTGTTTTTATCTTACCTTCGATTTTGAGGTCATTGTGCTAGTGTGTTTCAAAGCACATGTGATAAGAGTATGAGATTTTTATTATATCTATATATGAAATTTCTATATATTAGATTTTTATTATATCTATATATTTTATTCTCTGCAAAATCGAGGTGATGTTTTTGTTGGTTTCTGATTGCATTTTTTATATGTTCCTTTTGGCCTGCCTCTTTGTTTAGGCTTGATTGGGCTTTCAGGATTATATGTATGAGTTATTATTTCCTCATTGAATCTGACTTTTTTCTTATTTTTGGTGTTTGATTTTACCACTTCACTATATGTTTTTCGTGTTTTATTTGTTTGTGAGTCAGATTTTATATTTGTTTCTTCGTCTTTTTCGTCTGAATTTTGTGAATTTTTATTTTTATTTTCATTTATCATTTTGTCCAATTCTGCATTTTCACTAATTAGGAATGCTGGTTTGACCCGATCTATCGACACCTTCTTTTCCTGTCCTGACACAAGTATTGTGAACGTTTTTTCTGTTCTATCAATTACTTTGTATGGTCCAGAATAGGGTTTTTGTAAAGCTCGTTTCATTCCTTCCTCTCGTAAGAACCCGTGCGATGTTGTAGCTAAGTGTCTTGAGACGTAAAGTTTTTGTTTACCGTGAGTAGGTGCTTGCTTAAGAAATTGATTTGCATCATCTTTTATATTTTGTACTAAGGTTTCGGGGTTTATTTCTTTTGATTCTATAAAGAAATCCTCTGGCAAGCGTAATTTTTTGCCTAATGCTAGTTGAGCGACGGAGTGACCAGTGTCTGTTTGTAAGGCTGATCGTAGGCCTAGCAAGATGGTAGGTAAGATCTCTACCCATCTTTTTGTGTCAGCAGCCATAATAGAAGCTTTAAGAGCTCTATGCCACCTTTCTACTTTCCCGTTTGATTGGGGTTGGTAGGTTGTAGTAGCCCAATGTTTAGCACCCAAAGTTTTGGTTAGTTCATTGAATAATTGGCTTTCGAATTGCCTACCTTGGTCGGTTGTAATGCTATGGGGTACTCCAAATTTAGCAATCCATGTTGTATATAATTGAGTAGCTACTGTTTGTGCTGACATTTCAATTAATGGAATTGCTTCTGGCCATCTAGTTGCACAGTCAATCATCGTAAGGAGGTATTTATGTCCTTGTGATGGGGGTAATGGACCCACTAAATCTATGTGAAGGTGTTTAAACAGATCGGTGGTCTAAACCTTTTGAATGCAGATTTTGTGTCTGCCAATTTTGGCTGTCTGACAATTCAGACAAGCACAGGCCCAGTTATTACAGTCTATGTTTATTTTGGGCCAAACAAATCTCGAAGTCATGAGTTTTGTAGTGAGGTCCAGTGTATGATAGGTTATGCACACTGTCAAACACTATTTTTCTGTATTTTAATGGAATAAATGGACGTTCTTTACCTGTTGACACATCACATATTAGTAATAATTTTGTGTCAAGGAGTTTTCTCAGTTTTAGTTTGAGACCAGTGGTGTTGGAAGATAATAATTTTTGTAATTCTTCGTCTTCCAGCTGATCTTTTGCTATTTCAGCATATGGTAACTGAGATGAAGTTGTGATAGCTTCAATTCAACTTAAGGCATCAGCTGGTTCATTTAGCTCTCCTTTAATATACCTTATGTCAGTCGTAAATTGACTAATGAATTCTAGCTGTCTTATTTGGCGAGGTGAGGCATGCTCACTTCTTTGCTCAAAGGCATGTGTTATGGGTTTATGGTCTGTATATACGGTGAAGCATCTACCCTCTACATGATGTCTGAAGTGCCTTATTGCTGCATTTATTGCCAATAACTCCCGGTCGTAAGTACTATAATTTTTCTCAGTTTTGGAAAGTTTCCTCGAGAAAAAGGCAAGTGGTTGATTGGTGTTATCCTTTATTTGGTATAAGGTTGCACCTATTGCAAAATCAGATGCGTCTGTAGAGATACAGAGTGGAAGACTGTCATCCGGGTGAGCCAGTAATGTTGCGTTGGCTAGCATGTTTTTTGTATTTTCAAATGCTATTTCTGCCTCTTCAGTCAATTCAATAATCGTTTTGTCGCGCTTTTTATTGGTTTTAATAATGGCGAACAGTTTGCCTTGTTCTTAAGCAGCATTTTTTATGCAACGTCTGTAAAAATTGATTATTCCTAGGAACCTTCAAAGTTCTGCAACATTTGTGGGTTTAGGAAATTCCAATATTGGCTCTACCTTTATTTTTAGGGGGGCTATACCTTCAGGTGTTATTTGGTACCCGAGAAAGTCAATACTAGTTTTAGCAAATTCGCTTTCAGGTAAATTGACCGTAAGGCCGGCAGTGTGTATACGCTGTAATACGGCTCTTACGTTTTTCTCGTGTTCATCAATTCCACCTTCTGAGCATATGCAAATATTGTCTAGATAAGCATATGCAAATGGTAAATCCCTCAATAGCTGATTCCTAAAACGCAGAAAAGTTTGAGCAGCATTTCTAAGTCCAAATGGCATTTGCAAGTATTCGAATAAGCCAAATGGAGTGATAAGTGGTGTCTTGCAGATATATTTTTCTGCCATTGTTATGTGGTGGAAACCCCAATTAATGTCTATTTTAGTAAACATTGTTTTTCCTTTCATATTGTTATTGAAATCCATTATATTGGGTACTGGGTATTTGTCTGGAATGGTTTTAGCATTCAGGGTTCTATAGTCCCCTACTATTCTCCAAGTTCCATTAGCCTTTTTGGTCATATGTATTGGTGTAGACCATGAGCTGTTAGAAGGTCGACAAATACCTTCTATCATTTTAGAAAATTGCTTCTTGGCTTCAGCAAGTTTGTTGGGTGGCAATCTTCGTGCCCTTGCTGAGCAAGGCTGACCCCTTGTTTCTATTACGTGCACTGTATCGTGTTTATATGTTGGATGTTTCCTTATTGATGGTAATAAAATACCTGGATATTCATTTAGTATGTTTAGGAAATTTTTGTCTACAGTTGCACAACTTCCAATGGAAGTATCTAGTAATTTGTAGTTTTTTGTTATGCCTTACACATATTTGCCAGTGGTTGAGTCGATTAAACGTTTATTTTTTAAATCAACTACCAACTCATAATAAGCAAGAAAATCTGCTCCAAGTATTGGTTGTGGTATATCAGCTATTGTAAAATCCCATGACATGTCCCTATGGAGACCAATGTCTATTTTGCAATGTTTTTGACCATATGCAGCGAATGTATGTTTGTCAACTGCATTTAATTTGGATTTCGGAGAAAATTTCTTATGTTTATTTTTAGCTGGTAAAATGCTGAGATCAGCACCAGAATCTATGAGCAATTTTCACCTTTTTGTCCTGTCCATGATGAACAGGCGGCGAGAATATTTTGGCAAGGGATCGGTAGCCACCGATATGATCCCTCGGTCTAGTTTGACTTATTAGTCTTTTCTCTTTTTTCGATCTCTACGAGGAGAGTTTTCTTCTCCTGCCCATCTTGGACCATTCTCTCCGCCCATCGTTTACAGCGGGTATTGCAAGCCTTTGCTTTTTCTCCATATTTATTGTGGTAGAAGTAAAGAACTGTTGACCAATTTGGATCTTGTTTTTTGGGAGATTTGGATCTCCTCGGAGGTGTTGCACTCCTATTTTTATCATCTCTCTGTCCTCAAAAGCGTGACTGCCTATTTCTATAGCTTTTATTTCTATTGGAGTTGAGTTCCCTGCTCTTGGATCTGTTGTTGAAGTTACTCCTAGCAGATGTATATTCTCTGGCCTTGTGAGTTTCCATTTTTAACTCAGCTATTTCAGCTCGGAGTTTACTCAATTCATCTGCTGGGGCTGCTGTTGCTTGGATGGCAGGTTTCCCTGTGTACTCCATTGCAGTTTCTGCAGCTTTAGCTAGGGCTAGTAAGTCATCATTAGTCCTTGCATTTGTCAGATTTAGAGCACCCAGCGATTGTACAACTGAAGCTGGTAGTTGCTCACAGAATCTATCTGCAATTACCATTGGAGAGACATGGTTGTCACCTTTTTTAACCAACTTTGTCATGAATACGGTTGGTTTGTCATCTCCGATTGACATTCCACTCATTAATTGCCTTATTTCTTGGTGTTGAGTGGTTACAAAGGTTTTTCTTATTTTTTCAATAAATCATTTGTAAGGGTCTTCTTCATCCTCCAGACAGTCCATTATGTCTGGGCAAGCCCTAATTATTTCCGCTGGCATGCTACCACAGAGTTGCTGGTAGCGTTCTTCACGGGGAATTTGCTCAACCCTGAAGCAGCCAGTTAGTTGCATAAGCCACGTTTCTACATCTTTTTATAAGAACGTAGGAAGTTCAACTCTCCTTTTCTTATTTTGGAGGTGGCTATACAATTTTTGTTGTTTGTCCATGGCTTCATCTATACTAGTTTTGATTAGATCTTAAATAAGCTTTTCCTGATTTTCAACTTCTTTGGAAGCGATAGTTCGGACAGCTGGTTGCCTAGCTATATTTTGAGCTAGTTGATCAGCAGTTTCAACAACATTTTCATTAACCATTGTAAAGAAATTCAACTCATTAGAGGATCCTAGATTTACAAATTGTGGGTTACCACGATTAGTGAGGCCTTTCTTTATTTTTACGCGTGTTCTATTACCCTTCTAAGTGGACAACATTTATTTTGGAAGGGGGGGTTAAATTTCCCACAGTCAGTCTTCAAGTGAAGAGTCCAGCGAAGATTTCGCTAGACAAGCACGATTGCTCGCACTAGCAGGCCAGCGGTATTCTGCCAGCTAGTGTTTTCATGCCTACTTTTTCTAAAAAAAATTCCCAACATGAAAATATCACGTCGGGGTCACCAGGCTGTGGGTTCACCTCTAAAACCTACAGGCGAATAAATTTGGAATTGCGTGTTCGTATGTTACCATTTTGGTAAGGCAGCCAACCTTTTACAACATCCTAAACCGGTGACTAGCGAAAGATATTGCCAGTGTATATGTTAGGCTAAATACGCATGTCATCCACAAGTATCGGAAGATAGGCGCGTGTTTCATGTTTAGCCTAGCGCCTCAACCGCGGCACATGCGTTTTCGTACGCGTGTCCGCGCTAGGCTAAGTTCGTAGCATGTTGGCTAAACAGAGAACAAATTTATTGCTCGTCTGTTTAGCCTAAGTGCTAAGAACGCATATTTGTTTTTTAACATCCGTAGACTTTATTGCACGGACTTGGTGATGGACCAAGTCCGCGGTCTGTCGACTGGGGCTGAGCCTCGAAAGAAGGGAGGACATGGTCCCCACAAATATCAATAGCTCCTTCAACATGGCATGCAGACTACATGTTTAAATAACAGTTTTTACTTGTCATTTGAAGTACCACCAGCTGCTGATATTCAGCAGTCAATTCCAAATCTTTTGAAATGACTCTGCCACAGAAATACTTTGCAACTTAGTGTATGTGTATTTACAAAATGTAGAATATCTCATTTACGTACCTAAGTATTTTATTACTTATTAGTTATTCTATCATTCTCAAGTTTTCTCGGAAACTACTGAATCAATAAGCACTAAACTCCTACCGGACTTAGTCCTATACCATAAATACCACGTTTCATGAATATTATATACATAATTATTATTGTGTATTGTACATTAAAAAACAATTATGTAAAAATTAGAAAATGATACCAATTGTTTTCTTTTCTCATGAAATGGATAATTTTCATCATCGTCAATTTTAGTACACCATTTACAAGAAAACTATAGGTAAAAACGATCTCATTCGTACACCAATTCCTTTCGAACGTCACATTATAAAGCAATCATTACAAATCGGTTTAATGAAATGACCAAATTAATAAGAAAATATATAAAGGGTGTCCAAAAATCGTCTCCCAAGCAAAATGGGTTTTGTAGAACTCATCGAGAGAAAAAAAAGTTCCTATTAACATAGGCTTTGAAATTGGATATAAGGATATCAAATTTTCAAACTTTTCGTAATTAAATTAAACGAGGAAGTTCCAAACATTCTTCAAATTTGATTTTTAATGAGTTCATCTTATTGCGAGTACGTTAACAACGTTCTTTTGACCAGGTTCCTATCTCCAGTATTTACAAAGTTAAATTTATTTGAAATCGGATGAAATTTGTTGAAATTTAAATATGTTCCGCTGCTTGGATTCGAACCCGCAACATTTGTACGATGTGAACTGTCATCTCTTGTAAATTTTTCCTTTAAATAAATGAATATGCAATCTATTCGACACACGCATATGAAAGCTTGTAGCTCTGAAACAATGCTAAAAAAAAGGATATAATAAAAACTTTTTTGCTTCTCTCGATGAATTCTATAAGACCTACCTGATTTGGGAGACGATTATCGGACACCCTGTATATGCGTACAATTTTGCTTTGCCTACTATTCAAAAAAATGGGAAACCGATAAAAAATATTTTAGAATGTCGGTTACTACAATTTTCGTCACGATTCAGAAAAAACATCTCTTAAAATGTGTTTTTTATCTCTGATTTTAGTTAATTTTTCTGATGAAATTCTAAATATTTTTTGACACCCTGCTTTTCCATAAATGCTTACCACTACGCCGTTTTTTTAGATGATTATTTTATTTTCTAGAATACTTGCTCACATTGTTGAAGAAAAAATTCACTATATCGTTTGGTTAGAATGTCTGATTAATCAGCTCATGATATCTTACAAAGTTTGTAACAGCACCAAAAAAAAAAAAAAAAAAAAAAAATCAATTAAATATATTAACATTTTTTCCCTCGACGAAGATGTTTTCCTGCTTTTTCCAGGATTACACCAAAAATTGCTGGTACCACGATTCACAAAATACCCAAGCAGTCGTAAATACAAGATACTTAAGAACGGAGCTGAAATGGAAATTGCGCGAATACGTTATTATTTTATGTTTTTGTTCAACCTAATTTCTTTCTTTTTTCTTTTTTTTTTAGCTTGCCCCACATCTTTCTCCTGCAGCTTTTGTTGGTCTATTTGTAGCCACCTTTAGACTTTCCTAACGCCTTAGTTTATCGTGAACTATTTTGTTTTGTGCAAAAAAGCTACACAATTAACCGCACATGGTGCTAACTATTATGTGTGCAGGCGATGACGAAGATCCAAAACAACGATGAATATATATATAGATATACTTTCTTTTTTTTTTTAGGCAAATTTAAGCCAACGCATAGCATACACAAAAAAACATAAACGTCTTTTTGAAGCCAGCGTAACTTCATTTTGACTCTCGCGAATACTGTAGGAAGTAATCCCAGAACAGCCTCTCACTGCAGATAAGTAAAATAATAAATATAAGTGAAGTTATGCGCAGATAGCGAGAGAGAAAGAGAGAGACAGAAAGCAACAGCTTGAATTAAAAGCTTAGACCTTCTTCATTTTAATCCTTAATACCAGTCACTATTTTACTAGTATATAGATAGTGTACGTGTATATGTATAGTGTGTACCAACATTTTAGGTAGGCATACAGACGTACTGCGTCAAGTAAAATGCGCATTGCGGGTGCATCGTACCCCCATTTCCATTCACTTCTTCTTAAATTTAAACGATTCTGCAGAGTATACACACTTTTTTTGTGTGTGTTTTTCTTTCTTTATTTCTTTCATCATTTTCTGCCTTTCGAAGCATTATACAGTATTTTTGCGTAGGGTACTCGCTAAACATTTTTTTTTTTACATTTTTTTTTTTTTTACCCCAAATTTAATGGCCAGAGTTCATCTTTAATGGGTTGCACGTTTATCATTTGGCGTCCGGAACTTGTTGACATGGGAGATGGCGAAAAATGGTACAGGAAATATGAAAAAATAAAAAAACAAGAAACGGAAAACGTTGACGTGAAATGAAGCTGAAAAAGAAAAAAAGAAGAAAAATCGCGAATCGGAGGAAAAGGAGGAAATTTAAAACAAACGCATTTTGATCGTAAAATAGATGAAGCAAGAGTTATTTTAGTCCAGGGTACGTTGAACCAGATGAAGATGCAGAGGATATAATCGAACCCATCAAAGTTAAATCTAGCAAATCATATTAATAAATTTTATTTTTTTTTTTTTTTTATTTTTTTACTGTTTTGTCACAAAATTTTAAAAATTTGGTTTTAAAACCAATGTTTTACATTAATAAATATGATTTTGACAAAATCATTATTCATTTGAGCAGTTATCTCTATGCTTAACAAACTTGATTTAAATATTTTCGATTACAATTATACTGAATGGATAGTGGCTCGAGACGTCTTCTACTGGGTTTAACTTTGTGACTTCGCTTTTTAGTAAATACACAAATATATCTGCTTCAGCTTAAATTTCATTAGAAACCTCGTTTCTCCAATATCTGTCATCTAAGACAGGATAAGATTGCCAAAATCGTACTACTGCTGAAATGTTAAAAATGGGAGAGTGAATTACTAAACCATATGGTGAATAATGAAACTAAATACAAATAACCACTAAAGAACGTGAAATTTTCTCAATATACTCATTTTCCCCTTCTTTACAATCTTAAGAAAAAAATCATACTCGAGGACAAATAATTTATATATGTTGTTGTAATGAGCTTAAACTTGAAAAAAATATTTCAGCTTTCAAAATTGTTAATTCAGTTGAATTTAAAACCGTTTTCGTTATATTTTCATAAAATTTTAATTAAAATTACAGTTTGAAGATGAAAAATGTAAGTTTTATTAAAAGTGAACACTGTTTCATAAATCGTACCACTTTTTGTAATTACATGTTTCAAAACATTTTGACAAGTCTGTTGGAATTTATTTATTGAAAAAATTACTAAAAAATATGGTAAAAAATAAAAATAAAATAAAACTAACACCAAAAAAAATAAAAGAAATCATAAAAATGAAAAAATTATCACAGGTACAATTTAAGCAACTATAATTGGTACAGTTTAGGAAACTAGTTGCCAAAATTGTACCATTTGGACTTTGTTGATAAAAACAGCTTTAATTTTGACAATATTTAAGTGAGGCTGGTATGAATGAAAATATAATAGAAGTAAGGATATAAAAATTGGAAATATATCACTAGGTATTCTAAAAACATTATTTTTTTAATTATAGGTGGCTAAAATGAAAAGTGGTGGCTAAAGTGAAAAGTTGTACAATTTTATTAACATTACCTTACTTTCCTTTCAGCTACTCATAATAATGGCCAGTTCTTTTATAACCAGTTATTGTACAAAGTAACCTTTAGTTTGAATGATTTAAAATTCAGAAATACGATTTTCATAGTGTAGAAATGATTACGTCACTAAATTTTGCTTCTTTAATCGCATACTTTCCTCCCCTGTCGTATAATTAAAGCCCTACAGATACGAGTCCGGCAATACGCCATTTTATATCCAACAGCAAATAAATGAATTCACCGATATTTATGTTAAATTTGAGAAATTTTATGATTTTAGAATTTTTTATTACTTTTACAAATCTTTTTCATTGTTTCACTTGAAATTCACTTTCGCCCAACAGATAGAGGGGCCAAAGAAACAAGCCTCCTATCATACACAATTTTATGGGATCAAACTATACAATCATTTATCGAATGCAATTACAAGAGAACCATTGCTTGTAAAAAGCTGAAATTTTGGTGAAGCATTAACATATGTTTGCTAAAGGTTCTGTGAAAATTTCGCCGAAATCGTACCATCGGTACTCGAGATAAAGTTGAAATTCTGGAAAGGTAACGTGAATTAAAATGTGGATACAAAATGGCGTATTGCCGCGCTTATATCCATGTATAGAGCTCTGGTATAATCTACGATAAATTTTGGACATGGTTCGCCTAATATGATTCGAGATTCTTCAACTGTATTGACGAATGATGAAGCTTCAGTCACCTTAAGTAATGCATGTTGATCAGTATTGGGCAGACGAATTATGCAGGTAAGCCTAATTTTTCGAATTTTTTATAAGTTAGATTCCAGCTTAAACACCAAATTAGCCAGCTATCTCTTAAATCAAATGAACATTTTGATACGCTTTGGTCTGCTCGCTTAAACCGGATGCAGTTATCCCGATTAGGTACATTTTAAAACACGAATGTAGGCTATGCATCAATGCATGCACTTCGCAACCCATTTACCATCAAAGCGTGAACATTACTTTGTAGAAATTCTAAATCTAAGTACCTATAATGTTTAAAAGGGTACGTACACCTATTTCGCGAAGTGAATACGCACGATATATCAACATATGCTCGTATTAAAAGTCGTAACACAAACTAAACGAGACAAATGGTTTTAAAGTACGTACCATCATCGCTCCTCGCAAATCCATTTAATGGCGACGATGAAAAACGAAATAAGACAAATATTTTCGAAATCCTACACATACAGACTACATACTACACCGTAGGCTACAAGTAAAACTCAATAAATGTAAAAAGCTATCCTACACGTTCGTCATTTCGAAAGAACGGTAGAGGAATATGAGTGCGTGTTGGTGAGATTTATAGGTTTAAAAAGTTTTTCGAGGCTGCGGAATTAGACGTGTACACGAAAGTACTTTATGCATACACCCACAAGTTATATAGGCTTTGCAGAGCATAGGTTGTGTGCGGAATGACATGTACATACATTTACAGCGATGCAATTTCACCTACACATCCACCTACACGCAAGTTTTATCTTCGTAAGTTATAAATACTTTTCACAAAACACTGAACTGTTAATATTGGATTAGACGTGATTTGGTCAAACAACAAGTTTTCGACCAAAAACTTGAAATTGAATTTCACCCACATTATCGGGTTACCAGATTACGAAATTCAGTTGCTGTAAAGTGCTTTCAATGTGAAGTACTTATCTGCGGTCTTCCATCTATAATAAGTATTTAACAACGCAGCGATTCGCCTTCGACAGCAAAATGTAATTTTCACGTAGACGATCCTATCTATCTATATGTATCTCATACCATAACGTGCTTAGTGTCGATATAGGTAAGTACTCGTTTCTTCTCATATGTCTCATTATTATGTGCAAAAATAACCTGTTTAAGTTATAACCTAGGTACCTATACGTTTGAGTTTAAATCGATATTTCATTGCTAGTTTCAGGTAAAAAAAAATACAAAAAACTATGTTTAACAAAAATATCGAACAATCAATGTTTTATTGCTAAGAACCTACTTTCCAGGAATTTTTTGTTTTCTGGTTTTCTCAGAAACTACTGTACCAATAAGCATCACACTACTATCAGACCTGATCCCCTATGAAGAATACCTTTCATCAAAATTTCAGCCCTATATTATATTTGATAGGGTGGGGTGACATTTTTTCAAAAACACAAGTTCTAAAAGTTTTTTTTTCAAAAATATTTTCTTTCGAAAAAATTTAATTTCAAATTTATTTGTACCAAAAAAAATTCCAATATTTTTGTAAATTTTGTCAGTTTTGGGGAATCAAACTTGGGACCTACATATTTGCCAGTTAAAAGCTGTGAATTCAACCACACTGCCATCTCACTGCTAGCTATAACTGGCGAATGTATTTTATATAGAGCAAGGTATAGCAGTTCCCACCCATTCCCCTAAAGAGACTCAACACGAGTTGAACAATATTAGATGCTGTGGGAGGTTGGTCAGAGCCAGAAATACCTCTCATACCAATACACATAAGCTTACCCTACCTATATGGGTTCTATTTCCAATATATAGGGCGCCATTTATTGGTGACTCATGTTAAGAAGGAGGGTTATGGGTTCCACCATGCACCACTGTGGTGCGTGCGTGTCCAGCAGACCTCGAGGGTCATCAGATACAAGTTTTGTTGGTTTGGGAAATCGAACTTAGTATCAATTTATTCACGAACTAAAAGTGGTAAACTTGACCAAATGACCATCTCACCAACAACTATAACTGGCGAATGTATTTTATATAGAGCAAGGTATGGTGGTTCCTACAGTTTTTTTTCAAAATATTTTTTCTCCAAAAATATTTGATTAAAAATTTATTTTTACTAAAAACAAAAATTTCAATATGTTTTTCAAATAAATGTTTCACTTTTCTACTTCCAGAGCATATATTATTTTCAAATATTTAGTACTGAAATTCCTTGAGAATTACTTCCTGTATATATGAATATGTTGAAAAAAATTATGCTTATTTGAGGCTAACTGCAAAAGCTAGAGGCAGCTCCTAAGTTTTACCACATCGTTACTTCCCACATTTATGGAGTCAGTATAAATTAGTTCTACAACACATAGCTTGACGAACAACATATCAGAATCATGGCTCAACGGACTGTAAGTTATTATAGCTAAACATCATCCTATTTTGTATTCATTTCTAACTGATCTTAAAAAAGAACAAGTAGAAAGAAAAATAATGTTAAAACAGCTACAACTGGGTCAAAAAGTTAAAAAAATACAGGATCCAAATTGATAGAAAAAAGAAGAAATAGTATTTTATTAACTATGAGAACAAACAGTACTGACTTTTCTCCAGAAATAACCTTTTACAGATGATCTTATCACAGAAAGAAAAGTAGTTCGGAGAAAATATAAAAAAAAGCGCGCTCCAGGGTCTGTACGGACTAGAACATTTAATGTGGTACTCGCTGTAGCACCCTAGCCTTAACCTGTGTGATTGGTCAGTGACTCTGTAGAAAATTTTCTAAATTTATTCCAGTAGTGAAAAGAAAAATGTTTACCACATTAATAACTACTTTTCTTCCCATTTTTAACATAAAAATCACCATCTTAGCGAATTCCTATCATAAGTATGACTTGAGATTGAGAAAAAAATAAAGAAAATTATGTTTTCCATTTTTTTTTTTTTTTCATTCTCACAGTTAATAAAATACCTTACTACACAGAGTTGAAAAGTGATTGTTATTCATGTGATTGCAGCACTCACCTTTGGCTTGTGCCACAACTTGTCAAAAATTATTTACTTTTCTCCCTTGTATAGTAATGTACTATCACTCAACTAGTTAGTAAAACGAGTGATTGTGTTGAGTTGCGTAGTTGCAGCATAAGCCGTAGGCAAGTTCAGATTTGCTGTCCTGTTACCCTTGACGTTACCCTCATTTACAAAAATAACGCGAAATTAGTAACCTTTGGTGTTGTTTTGTTACAAAAAGAACGCTTGGTTGACACCTATAGTAACACCAATGTTGAAAGTGATAATTTTCGGAGCTAATAGAACAGACCAATAGGCTGCGATCATGAATTGAATTGATAATTGATAGCGATTAATACCACATTTAATATATCTACATAAATGCTATCAACCATTATCAGTTCATTTCATGATGGCAGCTACGACACAATACATTCTATAAAAGAGTAAACGGTTAAAAAAAAAACAATTCGAAAGAACTAAAGTTATTCGAAGAAATTTCTCGAATAAAAATTTTTAGGCTATACACATAAGCCACAAGTTGAAGCCATAAGCTTATGCCAATCACCTCATTGGCTACTTATACGTTGTAAGCGTAAATGATATTTTCAAGGTCGTAAGCAAAAGCCATAATTTCAAGCTTTACCGAATATCCTATCGTCTCTGCCTTCAAGGCCAAAATAAACCCTCGTTCACCATTTTGCACAGGTACACTCGCAATTCCACAGCCTCATTTACAAACCGAGTCACTACAAAGTCTCCAAAATCAGAAATAGGTAACTCTAAAGTTCCTTTCTGAGGAAAAGATTCGATCGATTGAAATTCGCATTAAACTTCTTAAAGACTGTATTTTTTCTCCTCCATTCATTAAATATCGTTTAACATTCACTCCAGTGTGTGCTTAGGCTCGAAGGAAATCCTCGTTAAGAATTTTCAGACGACATTAGGTACCTACATCGTTCTTTAAACGTTTGACTATATCCACGATAATGGGAGAAAACCGAGAAAAAAGATAAAGGCGAACGAGTGAGAGTAAAGAGAGAGAAGAAAAAAGGATGGATTGTCTGGACGGGAAGGAGCTTAAGTTAAACTACGTATTCAACCTTAGCGAATGACATGCTAAAATCTGAGTCCTTTCCTTTCATTTTTGCAGCGCTGCAAGAAAAATGAACCTCGTAATATAAAATATCTACTCAAAGTAGAAGCCATTCTTTATGTGGGTTTACAGAAAACCCTATATTGTCAACTTGTTGGTTAAGTAATCTCTTCAGTTTAATAAAGAGATATATTGGGTAAGCCGTTGAAAAAATATCTTTCCACTAGGACTTTGATTAAACAAAAAATACAAAAGAACCGGGTAGTCGTAATAAAAAATTACCAACTTTTATTCTCATTTTTTCATTTTTTTTATAATTTTTTTTTTTTTTTTGCTTTCTTCAGTCTCTATTCGCTTGTATAGAATGGCTAAGTAAACAATTTTTGTTTAGTGTATAACTCTCGCGTACAAAGTGAAAGGGGACAAGGCAATAAGTCGGCTGAAATTGAAAGGGAAAAGACAAAATGACGAGGACTCGATTCACTAATGATGTAGTCAGTCTTTTGTCATATCTTCACGATAATTATATTATGTAATTCTGCCAGTATGTAGATATACTGTCCTTAAAAAAAAAAAAAAAAAAAAAAAAAACGTCGTAGGTAGCACACCAAGTGGTTAAGTTCAAATTTTGCCCTCTCTGTCATATTTCTAACAATTTCATGCCGACTCAGTTTCATTTCCATTTTCAGGCAGTCATATTTTAAACGACGAAAAGAAGCGAAGGGGGCACTCGTTAGAAGTGGAACTTCTTTCCAGATTTTTTTTTTCTTTTTTTGAAATTTGCGTTGAGATCTCAAGCACCAAGAAAATTTTTGATCCATTAGGACATTTTGCATTTACAACGTCACCCCCATTAACACAAGAGCAGGGTTTACTGAAATTTTTTCAACATTTGATAAGTAAATAGGAGCGTTCTTCGCGACGAAAGAAGTGCTACACCATAGTTCTACATTCTATATTCGTAAGAAGTTAATCCGTTAAGAGTGAAAATTTAATTATTCCTTAGTGTTTTAGAGCATAATTATGATAGTCGAAGGCCTACTTTTTTAAGTAGAAGTCCTTCCTTTGATACCTGTAAAAATAGTAATATACCTAAAAGAAGTGCCAATTTTACTTACCAGCTCACAAGGGTATGATAGAACTCGTTCAGACGAACAAAACAGTTCTCTTCACATACGACCTATCTTCAAAACTTACCGAGTTAAAGGCCTTCAAAAAGTGATGAACGGGAAAATTTCAGTGGATTTAAAGAAAAAAACTCTTAGAAGTGGTGCTTAATCATCTTTATCGGATCAAAACTACACAAAATCGTCCGTGACAGAAACAAAAGGTATGTGTGAAAAACAAGTTGCATAGCGCATATTAAAAGGCAGTTTCGCAAATTTGAAGATAAGCCTTAGCATACATATTATAGGTCTAATCATTGTGAAGAGAACTTTCTTGTTTGTCTGAACAAGTTCTGTCATACCCCTGCGAGCTTGTAAGAGAAACTGGGACACCCTGTATATTATGCTGAATGTTTTAGACCTATAGCAACTTCTGTTGTTGTTTTCCTTTTTATTTAGGTCTCCATAAAAATCTACATATTAATCTTAATCCCATAAAAAGATCTACGGTGGGATTTAACATAATCATTCTTTATGATCTATGTATACTAATTTGTTGCCAATTTTAATTATAATTGTTTTCTTTTTTAAAACCTAAATTTTCAGTCGGAGCGGTTGCTGCACTAGAGTTTTTCGTTTTTGTTAATACTAACCCTGAGGAAATCATCTAGGAATTTTTGTTAGTGAATTTAGAGACTTTTGTTTTCCTCATTCTAGAAATTTCTAATCAAATAGATTGACAACTTTGCTTATGGACCCCTTTGTTGAGGCATTTCGGGTGTTTCTCTTTTTTCTCCTCACTGAACAACTGTCTATTTGCGCTTTGAGAATTATGTTAGATCGATAAATTTTATTAGGTTAATTTTTAAATCAATTATCAGTTGAGATATCTCCAATTTCATGTTAAAAAATGAAGTTAAATGTATGGTAACTCAACACCACAGACTATTGAATATATTAATAGAATACGCATGTGCAATGAAAAATAGTACTGTAATGGCCAAAAGAGGTTGTTCAGTACTGGAAACTAACCTCTTTTGGGGCGATTACACTTCCTTCGATATACGATAATCTTCACAGGAATATTATAGTATTCGAGAATTATTTTAACTAATTGAATTTTATTATCCACAACTATTGTGGACCTTAACTAAATGAAAGACTTCAATTAAATTGAAACACACAATAAATTTTATCACTTTACTTTTAAAACACAATATTAAATTTACAAGTATTCATTCACAGTCTAAGACTGGAAGAATATTGCAGGTACAGTATATGACTGACCAGTTTATTTACAATAAAATATATTACACTAATACGCAGTGTCAAGAGTACAATTACAATTCTATACAATACAATTATTTTAATGAAAACCAGAGTTTATATACCTGTCAAGGTATATGGTTTCCTATGGTGTTGAGTGTAGAGTAGGGATTTGCTGATTTAGGTATTTAATTATTTCTAGAATATTCGGGTACCAGAATGTTCAGGTACTCGAATATTCCGTTAGAAAACGTGTAGTGGTTGTTGGCAGGAAGTAACGGTACTTTCGCCAGTTGACAATACATATTAGGGAAAGAATTTGCTTAGTAAGAAAAACGTATTTTTCTGTGAACGAAATATGTACGTCTATATAAAAATATGACAAACATATTCGTTACAAGTACCACTTTCACAATCAAAATATCCTTGCTTCTGCTTCCTAAGGGACCAAAAATTTCCAATCTCATTTTTTTTACCAAATTCGTGTTGATTATGATTTCTAAATTAATTACCAATTATATTTTCTCATTCATTTAATTAAATTATTTAAAAAAAAAAAAAAATTCTGATTGAAGCAAGCAAATTAGAATTCAGGACCGAAAGTGTGGGAACAATAGCTTCGAAAGTGGTGCAGTTTTTTGTTACAGCCTATAGATGAGCTGGTGTCCTCTATTATATTTAATACTCCGTGCATAACACCAATCGATACTTATGACTCCAAACTATACTTATTATGATTTTGTTTATTGGATATGTATACTTTGTTTCACAAAAGAAACACACTGATGAACATACAAATTTATTCGTTGTTCACATCTAGAAAAATTTAAAAATTCAGTTAATCAGTGTTCCACAATTATATTAACCTCTGCACCCACAAACACGAGAGGTTTATTTTTTTATGTAATATATGATCATAAAGCTAATGTTTACGCTGGTATATTTTGAGTGAAACGTAACTCATATCATTTATAATAATCTCAATATATTGTGAACGCACCTGCATGTAAAAACATGAAGCATGTTTTTACATGAAAGCATGTTCAGTTTACATCGAGGTAGTGGTTACATTTTCTAAATGAAACCTTCAATCTGTCACAATGAGGAGGTTGATATTTTATTCCTCTTTTTGTAATTTTTCAGAAAGACTCATCTTTATGATAGAATTTTAACGTTTTGTTGCTTTCTGATCATCAATTATATAAAATATCTTCCTCAACAAGATTCAGAAATGAGTTTACATGACTTGGAAATTGCTCTCTTGCTGTGCTTGTTTCATAAACTCCCTCACATATAATTGCTCACTTTTAAACCTTGGTGTGTAATATACCATTTTTTGTTAAATGCGTCAATACTTAATAATAAAAACTATTACAAAGGTTTGTATGAATTTAACTGCAAGGTTCCCTTAAACCCAACACCAATACTACAAATTATTCATCAAAATAAAAGGGATCTCAAGATTTATTTCTTAAACCAAATTAATAAACATTATATTTGAAAATAAACAACAAAATCTTCAATGACAGTTGTGAGTCTATTTTCGATTACCAACTATAAATAATAAATAAAAAATTTGTCATCCACAAAATTATCGTTGTGTTCCATTAAGATCAATTAAATTCAATTCCCTAAACTATCTCCATGTTCTCCTACATTCGATCATTCTCGTATATTAAAATTACAGATTATAAAGTGTAACTAAAAAAAAAAGAAACTCAATGAGGAATAATTCAAACAATACGAAGTGGAAGTAACTAGATCTTATAGATACCTAATGATCTGGTGGTGTGATGAGAATTCACACAACATACAATACTCTCTCTCCATTTTCAACCAGCCAAACAATCGGTACATTTTTTGTTCATATCACCGTTATTATGAAAAGATATAAAAATAATTAAAAGTAGGTACTTTAGTTTGAGAATTTGTTTTTTTCTTCTTATGTTCTTTACCATCGCTTACTACAATCGCAATACAAAACCAAAAGATCAAGTGGTAGAACATTTTCTCAATTAACATCAGATCATTATGGTAACCAAGATCAATTCATTACTGACTTCGTAACATCAAGAGTAAAACCTTAAAATATTTTTTTGTAACATCGGCAGCTGTGAAAGAAGATTGTTTTCTCTCAGATTAGAGGCCTTTCAATAACAATTATGGGGAGTTGTGTGAGATACCATGAAGCAAGACCTCATAGTTCTAAGTAGTATGTAGGCAAGCTCATTTCATGTCGTTTTCCCCTATGATCTAAGATATTAGTATTTCTTGCAATCTGCGATCTTGGGCTGTTCTTCAAAATTTTAACCTTCGATGATTTTTATTTTCTAATTAACCTCTTCAAACAATCATGTGACAATCATTTTAAGGAGGTCACACAGTCATCATGTAAAACAAATTCAAACCATTAACTGCTTAATATACTAGTGAGAAAAAAGAAAACAGAAATTATTAGAAAAAAAAAAAACAATAAAAAAGAAACCCAGCAGGGATTTTCTACGCTATAATACCCTTTTAATATTGACTCCCAAAGGTGCACTCCTATTGAAATCTACCAGATCCACCAGGAGTAAAATCTTGTTACCAGACATTTTTAAAACCCTCCAACAAAATCAACTTCATGGGTAAAAAATTCAGTGCGGCGCATGTTTTTTTTTGTCCCAGTTTATAAAGGATAGGATAGAAAATTTTGAAATTATTTTCATGTAGGTGAGAATTCTGTATGCCCATGGTGAATTGTTTGTTTTCTTTAGGTTGTATAATATTATGGCTCTATCAAATCTTATTTAAAAAAAAACTTAATTGTCTTCCCCACAGAATTTTTCACGCTTGCCATTGCTGTTTTGTATTCTTGTTAAGCCGGTCCCACACGATGCGCGTATTCGGCGAACATTCGGCATTCGTCTACATTCGCGCATCGTGTGAGAGAAATGCCAATGCGAATATTCGGCATTGCTGAACATTAGGCGAACATTCGTCTAGGTTCCGGCAGTTGTCGGTAAATAATTTGCGAGTCAAAGGGATGACGAATATTTGAATGCTTGCAGATGGCTCCTACATGACGCGCGTGAATAAGTTCGTATATTCATGGTGTAATGTAGGAGCCGCAAAGCAGAGAGGCAAATGTTTCGGCCGAATATTTGCCGAATAACATTCGCCAAATATGCGCAGTGTGGGACGAGCTTTAATAAAAGTTCGTTTGCCATTTTAACTACTATTCCTGTTTGTCATTTATCTAATACAAATGAAACTCATATTTTCAGATATCAGTGTTTGAATATCAACAGGGTATCAAATTAGGCACGTACAAACCTTTTTTTCACGATACTAAGATGTACTTTTTACCAAAGTGAATTATTCAAGCAACAAAATTCCTGCATAATAACATTTCTGATTTAATTACGCGGTTAATCAAACTTGAAAATCAATTTAGCAGCCTACAGAGTCGTTAATCATATAATTTTTCCTGCTCAGAATACATGAAACAAATTTTTTTTTCTGTTGTTATTGCTTTTTTGTTTCTTTGTTTCGGTTTTTTGTACTACCTACCATAACTCGTTACAATATGTATGTGCTGTCGAAATATTCAAATACATCCGAACTAAAAGCGTGAGAAAAGTAAACACTCTCTCTCATCTGCCGTTCGTCTAGTGCACCAAAATATGAGACAACCTTTGCAACCGACGTTTTTGAGTAAGTACGAACAAAATAGTACTATAAAGCGTATGTAAATGGAACAGTGTGTGTTAACTTCGAGAGATTTTTTATAAAGTAAATACACACGACATAGGCACTAAAAGTGGGTAAAAAGCTTTCAGAATTTCGTGGATTTTACAACTCTGTTTGGATTTGCATCGTTTCATGTACATAAGAATACAGTACCTAGGTACATATATACATATAGGTAATAATATACAAAGTGTCCCATGAGATGATGCTGAAACACCAGATTTGGATATAACCGAGTACTACTATCAAAAAACTTTATATGAATAGGGGATCACTAATTGAATTATAAACCCATTACGGCTACTTGAAATTTTTACGGAAAAAATTTCAGCCAAAATTTGAAAATTTTCAAAAACGCTTAGTTTGTATGCCAACAACCCCCAATCATTCCCAAATTTGAAAGAAAATCATTTTCCAAAATTTAAAAGTACATGCAAAACATTTTATGTGTGTGTAAGACAAGTTGCATGCCCTGAAAAATTAATTTTTTGACGAACCAGTTGAATATAATATTGATTGTATGATAGTAACACACCTCCAGTTTGCGTCACTATTTAGCAGATACGATGTAATTTGTATGTTTAAAAAATCACATCAATTGACGTTATTCGAAAAAAGTTATTGGTGATAAGGTAAAAAGTTTTAGGTAAAAAAAAAGGGGTTAACAAATTAGTTTTATGTGTTTTCCTTCCTTAATTCTGATATTTGGAAGAAAATACAAGACACTTTTTTTGTATAAAATTTTACGGCAAACAAATTTTATTTCTTGTATTTTTTCCCACAAATTGAAATTAGGCGAGAAAATTACGAAAAACTGGTGATAAAAAACTATGTAAATTATTTTTTTGTCTTTTTCTCGCTCAGTTTTAATTTTTTTTTTAATTTTTAGTCATCTTTTTCGTGTAAAATTTTACTACAAATAATTTTGATATCTTAAGTTTTTTTCTGAAAATCAAAACTGAGCGAGAAAAAGACAAAACAATAATTAGGACAGTTTTTATCACCAGTTTTTTGTAATTATCTCGCCTAATTTCAATTTGTGAGAAAAAATACAAGACATTAAAATTATTTGCCGTAAAATTTTCTTCAAAAAAGGTGTCTTGTATTATTTTTCAGAAATCACAAATAAACGCGAAAAATACATAAAACTAATTTGTTAACCCTTTTTTTCCTAAAACTTTTTACATTATCAGCAATAACTTTTCTCGGGTAGCTTCACTTGATATGATTTTTTCAACATACAAACTACATCGTATCTGCTAAATAATGACGTAAACAGCTCTTACTGTCATATATTCAATGCTACATTCAACTGGTTTTCCGAAAAATTGATTTTTCAGGGTATGCAACTTGTGTTACACGCACGTAAAATATTTTGCATGTACTTTTAAATTTTGGAAAATGATTTTCATTCATATTTGAGAATAATTGGGGTTTGTTGGTATACAAATTAAGCGTTTTTGACAATTTTCAAATTTTGGCTGAAACTGTTTCTGTAAAAATTTCAATTAGCCATAATGGGTTTTTAATTCAATTAGTACCCCCTATTCATATAAAGTTTTTTGATAGTGGTACTCGGTTATATCCAAATCTGGTGTTTTAGCATCATCACATGGGACACTCTGTGTATGTAGGTAGTCGTACTATATTGTATTTATATACTTATTATACTTCGTATTATTCATTTATCTGCCATATTTTTATAAATTTTTATTATTTTTTCACCTTAAAGAAATTCTTTGCAATTACGTATATCTGCTATGTTCCTCAAATTTTGATTTCAAGCTGAAATAATTTTTGCACTTCTTCTGTCACCCACAATGTAGACTTCGTTGACGAACGATGTCGTCAGCTGAGAGCTATCATTCGGTTCATTTCATAAATGTCAACGAACATTCGTAGTCTTTTAAACTCACCGTATTCTCAAAAACTTATAATCACCTTGTTATTTTCATTTTCATACTTTCATCCAGACAAACGAAGATTAATTTTCGAGAAAAATTGTCATCTTCGTCCGCAAAGTTATACTCTGCGGCAGACATTATTGTGAAAAGTTTCAAAAAACAACGAGGAAAAGTCAAAGTTTGCCGGGGATGAAGAAGACGACGATGCAATTTGCCGCAATAGGCAGATGCAATTAATTGGACTGATTGCCATGGTAATTATTTCACATTGTTTATGGGATGCGATCAGTTTTGCAGTCAGCTGTGTTGTCTTACCTCATATTATTGTTGATTAATATTGTGCATTGACGTTACCTATAGTGGAGTGAAAATTATTCGGTTTCCAACAACGGGATTATGGAAAATAAATATTCAAGAATAACACTGAAAGAGTCTATGGAACGAAAAAATTTGCTAACAGAGAAAATTCCTTTGAAAGACAGAAAAAAAAAATTGGGTTTTGCCACTTCATACGTTTAAGTATAGGAGAAGAGTACAAGCCCCTATATCTCATACAAGTATTGTCCCCACAAGTTATATATATTTTTATAGTCTTGTGAGGGAAGGTTTGAAACTCAAAACCTCCCCGCCATGGATATGACCCAGATCAGCATTTCAAAAAATTAAAGTTTTTTCCCCACTGTGGGGACTCACTGGTATGAGGTAAAGGGGCTCGGACCCCTCAACGACAGTCGCCACCCCAAAGGGCAGGCAAATAATCGTCCTTGTGACGTTAAACACACAAAACTTGTTCAATCGTAATTACCTGTATGTACTTGCAGGTAATGTACGAGTACCGAATTGTGACACAATAAGATGATGTCACGATTCGTACACGAACCGGCCAGCCATCTCTTATCTCGATAGGGGATGATGCAACCTGGCTGTTCTCACCAACGTACGTATTCTCTTACGTACGTGTGTTTGTGTGCGTGTAAATAAGCCGTATATAAACCACCCAAATCGGCTCTATAATCACCGGTGTTCGGTCTGGTTCTGGCTTACCCGTACTTGTGTACGAAGTGGCTGAACACGCTTAAATTCTGTAGAATTTCCTTCTGGTAAGAATATCTCTCACGACAAGGTATTCCACACCCACCTTTCAGTTAAAAATTTAAATTTTAAAACATTAAAGGTAAAAAGAAATCATCACTATGGTAGTAAAAAATCAAGATTAGATATTTTCTCATTATAGTAAATTTCTTTGTGGGCTACAAAAAATTATCTCACAAGCCACTGTTTGAAGACTACTGGTTCAACTTGTCAAGCACAGTTTCACTAGTAAGGCTCTAATAGTTTCACATGGGCATAGTTACTCGCTCGTAGTCAAAAAATAAACTGTTAATACAATATATATACTGAAATATTGAAATACAGTAGGTGCTGTTTTATCAGTTACCTCTTAAACTGGTTTTTTGGATTGCACTGAAACCAAAACTGCTTAAAACTACTTTAAAATTTTCTAGGACAAACGATAACTGATACCAAAACCTAAACAGTTAACTGGTAACCAATAACCAATAACCAAATTGTAGAACTCTCACAACCAAAACCAAAACCAATAACCAATTAAAATGATTCTATTTTGGTTTCAGAATTTTCAAATGAAATTAAAAGTTTTTTGGAGAAACAAGAGAGTGTGTTATTTGAGTCAGACTTTTCTCAACCTACCAATTCTTAGATCCCAGATTCTGTGATATGATTAATCAATTTGCTCAAACAAATGCTGTGAATTTTATCATTTACACATTTCAAAAGATAGCTTATTTAAAATAGGATAATTAGTCTAATTCAGATGGGTATTTTCATTATAGAAATTATGAGGATTTAATTCAAACCTATTTTAATACCAAACTAATTTATGATAAACTGTCTATAATTTTGCAGATGAAATGTCATTCCCTTTTTTAAATTCAAATGAAAGTAATGTAACTGCTACTAAAAATGCATTCACTGATTGTGATTGTGATTTTGAGTTATTTATTACAGATACCAGCATAATGGTCAAAAAGACCAATAATGTAATTAATAGTTATTAATATTTTATCAAAAATCAATGTTGAAATAAACGCATACAGAAAAGAGGAAAGATTTAGGCCATCTATAAATTTTATCTAATTCTGACAACAGAAAAAACAATCATCTGTTCTTAACTGATTTTATTAAATGTTTTTATTTCGCTTCCTCTAACCAAAGTTTCAGTGAAAAGACATTTTCCAACATACATTTTATGCTCAATCCCCTGAGGCCAAGGACACCAATAACTCACTTAGAGGATATTTTATTTGTGAGATAAAATTTTATGTTAATGGGGGATTCTTCCAGAAAGATCAGCTGTGATGTTTGAGGTATTATATTCAACTATATGCACAAACAAATGAGTTAAAAGCATGGTAAGGTAAGTAAATAGAAATCTTTAAATACTTCTTCGTAATTCTCTTTAAAGAACATTTAACTTTTCATTGAACATACCAAATTAAATATGTGACTCTCAATATTAAAATGATACCAAGAACAATAATTTTAAACAAAAAGAGAAAACTGTCTCAATTTTACTGTTTTTGGGCCTTTTCATTGGTTGATTGTTTATTTGTCCTCATAGTTGAACTTTTTTCTCAAGATGTCACTTGCACTGTAATGCCAAAAGTAAAATCCAATATATAAAATTAGTTTTAAAATTTTTAAGTTTATAAAATTTTTTCAAGTTTTATGATTTCATTTTTTATTGATATAGCCCTTTGTATAGTTTTTATAGCAATTGTACTTTACTGCACTAACTATACTCTGTTCACGCTAAGAAGGATGTGATCTCAGAATTACCTGTAGATGTGGTGGTTGGTTAGGGAAGAAGAAAAAGGTATTGATGCATGTTGTTATACAAAAATAAGCCTCATTTTGTAGAATAAACAAACATACCTAATGTTTCGAGTAGATATGTGTGAATATGATTTATGACATCGGGCACTTTTTAGTATGAATAGAGTATAGTAACTGCACTGGTGCAAATAACTCTTCTCTATACAATGCTAACATTGCTGTTGGAACTATTTATATGTTGGTCGAGTACTAGTTGGCTACACAGATTGTTACTTTTGATCAGTCACTATGTTCGTCTATAATTTGTTCTGCGTCACTCTGTGTTTTAACTCTGTTGAGTAATCATTGATGAATTGTTTCTTTTCAATAAAACTTTTTCTCTTGGTGCGGTACATAGTGTTTTACTTATTTAATAGTGTAATATATAATATATCGCTTCCATTCACCTGCTTGCTACATCAGACAACTACCCCCTTGTCCAATAATTGCTAACATTGCTAACTAATGTAAACTGCAAACTATACATTTTGCAAGTAAAAAAAAAAAGAATAAAATTGAAACCATAACCGAATCATTTTACAAATTTAAAACCAAAACTGAAATGGAAAAAATTTGTAACTAAAACCAAAACTGATGAGTAAAACAGCTCTTACAACCAAAATTAGAAACTGATAACTGTTTAAACGTTTTGGTTCACACCCCTATCCTGGTTAGACATGCTGGTGCTAAATAGGCAACCAGAACCTATTGTGAATTTAAGGGATGTCTTTTAAATTGGTGAACTCAAGCAAAATATCGAAAATATGCAGAAGGTACGCTAGGGTTACGTACCTTTTTGCTGGCATGTTTTGACATTAAAATGTACATTGGTTTTATGTGGTCTAAGAATATATAGTCAAACACTTATAAGCTTATTATTGAAAAGAACACCCATTTCTTTTAGCCCACTCTACAAATTTGTAATGAATAAATAATAATAAAAAAATTGGAAATCTCAAAATCAAACAGTCCTTTTGTAAATTCAATAAGCTACATAAGTAAGTTAAGCTAGCATTCAAGGCTTGATGCTTGATCTCTTTTTGTGCCAAAAAAAATATGAGAAAATCACTTTTAGTAAATAACAAAAATTATTACAAAATAGTTGTAAATAAATTATTCATAAAATTCACTTATTAATAAGAAACTCTCATGATGCAAAAAATTGAAAGAATAAACTCCAAATTCAAAATTACAAATATATTATTATGTTATGCTTAGCTCCAGCTCTCATCAAATAAAAATTCTGTATACCCCACCATTTACATCTCTGAAATAAAATTTCATCTTTTTTGATGACCCATAGGCATATTCCACATAAAAGCTCAAAAAATAAAATCTTTTTCAGAATTGTTTTTTTTTTTACTTAGAAACAAAAAAAAATCACTTTTGGAACATTATAATCAAAAGTTTTTTAATTTACATCGGAAGTAACTTTTTTTTGTACATAGAATTCTCAGAATAATAACGTCATCTTGGTCAAAAATGTGATTTTTTACATAGTTTTGAGGCTTTACCAGCATGAATGTGTGGTAGGTAATAGGATTTAGGAAGAGAAAAAACAAATAAATTAATAAAAGAAAAACAGAGTAGAAATGCCTGGAATCAATAATATTCGGTAGAAGTTAATAGGACTATCTTGCACTTTCATCGTAGATGAAGGTGAATGAACAAATTGAGTCACAACCGATGTTTAAAAAAAAAAGAATGAGAGTTAATTTGTACGACAATATTTCTATACAGGGGTGTAATGGTGTTTCTCTTTTAGCATGTCTTTTTTTGTTCTTTCTTTCTTTCTGCTTTTTCTTTCTTCAAAAAAACCGCGAATTTTCATGCCATTGTTTTTGTTTTGTGTTAATTTTTCGAAAAAAAATTTGCCGCCCTCAAAATTTTACCGCTCTAGGCAGCTGCCTAATCTGCCTGAGTGGTAAAACAGGGGCACTGACTATTTTGAGGTTGGTCATCATTGATGTAGTCAATTATCTGTGTAGTACTGACAGAAGACCTCATTATTTGGGTCAGGAATATAGCAGTGGTTAGTCGCAGACCCACACACTTCAAGTATTGAGTTGCTGAATTGCTTTTTTTTCTCGCTATAGGACTGTAATAAGTACCTGTATACGTTTCAATTACAGTACACAATGAATGTATGTAGGTACATATTAGGCACCTACCTATAGGTATGAAATTTCTTTTTACCACAAATTTTTGTAACAAAAAACAAAAGTTACGTAATGTGTAATGACACAATACACCAACATGAATGCAGAATAATATGGAACCAAATACAATTCTAGAACAAAAAGAAAAAAACAAATAAAAAAAGGAAAAGAGCAACAGCAGACGACGCACAATGCCAATTTCTTGTATTTCGTTGCATTCTCGCCGAGACTCCCGCAACGCAACCTCTTACGACAACAGATTCGTAATTTAAATAATTTCTTATCATCTTTTGAAGGTGGTTTCGCATACGTAGGTACTTAACCTACTTTTTTTTTTTTTGGCATTCGCGTGCGGAAAAACGGATGAATAAAATGTCATAGAATTAAATGCAAATACGCAGATTACATATTCGCAGCGAACGGAATATCTAAATTAGAGAGACTGTCTTGTTTTACAAAATGGAAACAAGACACAGAAAACAAGAGGAAGATGTCGTCTACATTCGCAGTTCACTGAATTCGCCAAAAGTTTACTATGGAGAAATGTTTCGTTGTACGTCTACTGAAGCATAAAATCCTTTCATGTCGAAATATCATTCGTCTTATGTCAGCTATTCGTTACAATCAATAACCCAGGCAACAATATACATACTTAAGCATGTATATGTGTGGGTGTATATATATATATATATATATATTACCTATAGTACTGTATAATATACACACGTAATGCCTTCTCGATAACGTTCGTATAAATTTCTTATTCTAAAAGTTTTTGCTGCAAAGGAACGATTTGATGCGACGAAAATTTGATGAACGTTTTTTTTTCTTCTTTTTATTGTGGTTTCGTCTTGGCGAAGAATAGCGCCGCACAAAATGAAAATACTACAAGTATTACGCCTATACTGGAAGGTTACTACAGTACCGTTGTTGAACGATATGCAACTTAGGCTATATGCTATAGTCCTTTGACTATAGCATATGTAGTACTGGACCTGTGAAGCTCCGCAAGACCAATGTACTTTTTAATAAAATATGCCGGCGAAAATAAAGGCAACCCCAGAGTACCTTCCGCGTATTTTCAACATTTTTCTTGAGTTCGCCAATTTAGAATACATCTGATGAAAACATCCCTCAAATTCACAAGCCTAGCGGATATAAACACAAAGCAAAGTAGGTACGTTAAAAAGTACACTGTGGTTGCATATTTAGTACCGGCATTTCTGACCAGAAATCTTCGTTCTTTAATGGCCCAGTACCAACTATACAATCAAAGCTATAGTCCTTTCCAAATAAGAAGGAGTAACGTATATTTTCATCTATTTTTAGAAATGACGAACATATGCGTCCACACATTTTCAAACACCAAAAACGTAGATATTTATCAACAATAATCAACCTATAACTCTTTATAAACAACCACTAAATTACCCGTATTCAATTTTACAAATATAGATATACCTTCTGTATATTCATGACCTAGTTGTGCCTGTCCCTCGAGTATTCGACGAGGCAGCACAACCCTATAACAACACCCTACCTCACTTTACCTATCCAACACGTACATTTTCATACCCTGAACAAGTATATAATCCCTCAATTCAGTAGAGAAAGACACAGTTCCTCGACAGCTACTTCTAAGTACCTGGAACCTCTCTAGCAGAAGTCTCTAGTGAACAGATAGTCTTGCTTGTTGAATTGTGATTATATATGTATAAACATTAACGTATGTTTCATGTACTGTGATGTACGAATTATTATTTTATTAAATATGTAAACTCACTCGTGTGTTTTAAAATATTATTGAGTCTCTAACATATATTAAGGTCCACTATAGTTTGTGGATGATAAACTTGAATTTATTCTAGAAGTATTACTGCTTTTAAAGTACGTGATATTTCGTGTATGGTGTAACACTGAAAGTGATTCTAACTAGGTACTTTACCACCTCTTTTGGCCGTTACAGAAGGTACTTTTAATTTTATAATAGGTATCAATTTGTGTCCGAAGAAACCTTAATTCCTGCACAAAAAAGTAAAAACAGGTGCTTTTGGACCCTTTGACTGTCCCACTGTCCTTGTCATGGAAAACCCTAATGATGTGCACTAGGACTTGTAATGACAGCATATACTTTGACCGACATGACATGACTCACAGATATTAAATTTTTCAAATTTTCTAAACTAGTGTTTTATACAGAATAAACTGAATAAATAGGTGCTTCAAATTTTTTTAGAAACTTGGAAACCAACTCATCTAAATTTTAATTTTGTACCATAAATAAGTTGTATTGTTGCAGAAAATGAAAAGAAAACAATTGCAAAATTTCAGTGAGATCACATTTTTTCAGTCAAAGTGTATGGTGCTCTTGTAACCACAACCACAACCAGAACAATAATCACTAAAAACCAAAACAAATAAACATTGATTTGGGAACCCTGAACCAAAACAAAAAAATTTCACATAACCAATAACTTTACTAAGGCTCCTTACTAGCAAGTATGCACACAAGGGTGATAAGAGATGAACTCCCATTTTCTGTTTTTATATATATAGTAATAATAAACAATGTAAATTTCCTGAAAAAACAAATAACACTAGATGGCGCGAGACATCTCTTATCACGCTCGTGTGCACACCTACTATTAAAGAGCCTTACAATAACCATATAACAATTCCCATAAAATGCTGAAACCATTAACCAGAACAATAACCAGAAAAAATCGGTTTTTATTTGTTTTTGTGAAATATCAATATTACTGAATTTTTTTTTTCTCAAAATTATCAATTATTTTCAGGAAAATTATCAATTATTGATAATTTGACTTGAAGAAAAATTTCTTGTCTATTTTACCCCAGATTTTGTCCCAACCAATAACTAAAAAAGTTATTTTGTTTAGCCAAAACAATAACTGGTAACAAAATAATTACCTACATTAGCTTCGTTTAAGTGTTTGTAGTTTTCGCTGTAATCTGTAAAATCTGCAATAAAAAGTATAGAAATTTGTTTGAGCACTTGCAGCAATATATTCAAGCACATTTTCCATATTTCACAGTTTTCAGAATCTGCATTTTAAATTTCAGTTGCTCCAAAAGTACTCTGTATACTTTACAGATTTACCTAAGGTGGTGGCTATAAACTAAAGAATTTTTATTTTATCAAGTGTTATCAAAACATTTTACAAATTGTTTCTATATGTTTGTTTATTTGTTGTGAGTTACCACTATTGCATGTAAATTATTACATGCTATGAAACTGTTACATTCCTTCCATACAATTAATGTTATCAAGAGCAATTGAAAGAAAACTGTTCATCATAGAGTTGAAATTTTGGGGATATATCAAGTTATATTAGGTGAAGATTCTATGAAAATTTTGGTGAAATCATGCATTTGGTTCTCAATTTATAGCTGAAATTTGGTTAGGATTCTATAATTATTCAGATGATAAGTATGAACTCAGTGTAGTTTAGGAATTCCAGCAATATCTGCCAAACCAAACGTATGATTGCTGCTAATTTTCAGAGAATCAGAGTCCGAAACTAACATATCTTGATATCTCAGCCTAATTTAAGAATTGGTTTTATGGTTTTCACGATATCACTGAAAATGTTGTTCAAATACCTATCTGAAAATGAAAACAAACGATAGTGCTTGTTGATATTTTAAATTTCCAGTATTTTAACACTAACTTGACAACTGTGGTTGTAAAAATACAACCAAATTTTAGTTTTGAACAGTCTTTGTTAACTTGAAAGAAATTATCATAAAGGTATTTCCCCATTAACCGCATTTATCATTGAAATATAAAATTTATGTCATCATCTTTGTGGAAAATTGTCTGAGCGCTTCTTTCAGTTTATCTGTAATAAAAAATGCAGAATACAGTTACATTAAAAACTGTAACTTAGAGTTAACTGAAAGCGCTGAAACAAACATACTTTCAACCAATACCTAACCAGTAACCAGTAACCAATATAGATTTTTATTGGTTCCCCCTAGCCAATAACCCCAAAAACATTTTATTTACAAGCCCTAACTTTTTTTTTTAAATTTGTGGCAGAGATGAGTGATTTTTTTCATGTTGTCAGGTGCATTTGTGCATGTATATGAAAACTATATAATTTGAATGTTAATTTTCTGTTTTTAGCTTTTTTTTATAGAACCCATTAAGCTACATGATGTTCAAGGGATTTGAACCTATCAACTTCCAATAATAAGGCAAGAATTTAGTTGTAGTGTTCAACAGTAATTGAAGAATTGCGAGTACTTTTAATATTCATATAGGTATATTGGCCTGTTATTAATGTTGAAGAGAAGATATGTGACAACAGGGTTTTGCTCATCTCAGTTACAAAAAAGAATTACACCCTTAATGCAAACTAATTGATTAGTTCAACTGATCAATTTTTGAATAATAGATTAATTTTTATGAAATTCAAGCTGGGGCAAACTTGCAAAAATTTGAAAAAAATTTTCTAGGTCATTATTCTTATTCTACTTTTTACAAGAATTTGATAAAATAAATTAATTTGATTGGCAGATTTGATATTATTTTGGTAAAAAATCAACATCAAATACTTGCTCTTTGCCTTGACTAATCGATTAATCGATTTTCCAAATTAATCGATTATGTAGCAATGGATTACAAAAATAATTGATTAATCAACAATTTACAAGCATCTCGAGGAAGGAAGTTTTTCAAGCAGGTTTACAAGTTATGATGTCATGAATGTTCTATATATATTTTTTTATTTTTTGTTCACAATTCACAAATACATGGCTGTCTGGTTGCCAGACTGGTCTTGGATGTATTTTGTAGAATTTTTGAAATTTATTTGTTAAAATTTTGTTTTTTTAATTTAATCCAAATTGAGATCAATAAAGTAGGTAAAGCCCATCACACACTTTGGCTAAGCTTTGTGCCAATAACTAGTTGAGCTAAGCTATGGGCTCAAAGGACTAATTCCCTTCAATTAGTCGACAAATTCCCTTCGATATGTGTGCATTTAATGGCATTAATTTGTCAACAAATTTAAGGGAATTTGTCGAGGAATTAAAGCTGTTAAATACACTTGAATTAATGCCTTTAAACGCACCCAAATTCCTTTTGATTTGTGTGCATTTAACGATTGATTCGTCAACAAATTCCCTTTGACTCATCGACAAATCAATTCCATTAAATGCACGCAAATTAATGCCTAAATGCACGCGAATTAATGCCATTTAATGCACACAAATTGAAAGGAATTCCTTTGCATTTAATGGTATTGATTTGTCGTCGAATTCTTTTCGACTTGCTGAAGAATTCCCTTCAATTTGTATCAATTCAACGACAAACCATTTCAAGTAAACCAAGTCAGAAATATAGAATTCTAAATATGTGCCTAATTGAGTGATAGAGAGTGATAAAGTTAACACAACGCCGCTTCAAACATGCAACAAAAAAAATATATATAGAACATTCATGACGTCATAACCCGTAGACCTGGTTGAAAAACTTCCTTCTCCAAGACACTCGTAACAATTTTAGGTCAGAGTTTGAAATCCAGCTAAAAGCCGAAAAATTTTAAAGGAAAAAGTCAAAAACCAATAGCTTTATGTAAAAAGTTGAAAGCTTTATATTTATAGACTTCCTTTGTTTATATTTCATTGGTGAAAAAAATTTTCAGACTAATACTTTTCTGTTTTCAAAATTACAAATTTTCTCTAAGCTTATTTGGTAAAAATTTTAAAAATTTATAAAAAAACTGAGAGCCAAAAGCCAAAATCCAAAAATTTTAAAGGAAAAAGCTAAAGGCCGAAAGCCGAAAGCTTTATGTGAAAATCGGAAAGCCAAAAGTAAAAGCTTTATGTTCAAGGTTGAAAGCTAAAAGCCAAAAGCGATACCTTTTTCAATTGGGTTTCAAACTCTATTTTGAATTAATCGCACATCACATTAAGTGGGCAGGATTCGTGAAAAACGCGGGATTCGAATCCTTTTTGGGTCTCATTTGAAAAAGATTCATGATTCGAATCTCTTAAACAATGTGATTCGTAATTCATAATTCGAATCACATTAGGACACAGAGGTTTCGTGATTCAAATCATTTATTCACAAACAGTGGGAATCACAAATCTTATACCTCTTGTCAGTAAATTTCCTAGAAATTCCTAGAAATTTGGTGATGGGGGATACGGTTGGCACCTCGAAAAAAGAGTTCAACAATTGGACAAACAATCAACAACAATCAGCCAATGAAAACTCAAAAACAATGAAAATGAGACAAATTTTTCTCTTTTTCTATTATCTTGACTTCTAAGGGGCTCAAAATTATTGTTCTTTCTCCTTTTATTCCTCAAAGTTTCCTTTTTAATCTGGTTAGTCCAATGAAAAGCCAAATGTTCTTAAAAGAGAATTACGATGAAGTATTCAAGCAAATTTGAAGAATCTATATATTTACTATGATTTCATCTTATTTGTTTGTCCACAAAGTCATATATAACACTGCAAACGCTACAGTCGATCTTTCTAGGAGAATCCGCCATGGTTGGAAAAAAATTCATGAATTCCGTCCTTGCAAGATTAAACAGTATCCTGGTTTGATAGAACTACACTAACTTACACGAACCTACACTAGGGAGGCTATTCCACAAATATTTGGGTGAAACTCGGCGCAAAATCACGTAACATTCTTACATTTGTAGAATAGCCTTACCGGTGTAGGTTCGTGTAAGTTAGTGTAGTTCTATCAAACAAAGCTACTCTCTTCAAAGAACTTTTTAACTCGCACTTTCCTAAATAAGACAATTTTATCAAAAAATACTTGAATATTCAGAACTTTTTCTCATATCAAGGTCAAGCAGAATTATTTAATTTTTGAGACTTTCAGGATTCGTGATCCGTAGAAAAATGATTCGTGCGAATCACTTCTGATTTCTGGACTAAAAGTATTCGTCAGAAAATTTTTGAAGGTTGATTCGACTAGTAGACAAGCAATTAATGTGATCAAACCCACTTTCTTTGCAGAATGCCACGCTGAAATAGCACAAAATAATCTAGCCATGAATTCATGAAAATTATACCATTTTCGATGAAGAACAACACAGATCTGTCAGCTATCCACTTTATAAACACCCACTTAAGTGAAAATCATTCGTACGTCCTTTCACAATTACCAACAACAGTGCACCTTTCCCCACACACACACACACACACACACAAAATTCGTCATACACTTCGGCAAATACGGAACCTCCAGTGAGTGTGTACAGAATTGTTCATTTACATGCATTTATCGGTTTTTCGACTAGAAGGGGTAAATTAGACTGCAACAAAAAGCAACGTTTTTATTATGAAATTTGCGACTTTAATGTAGGTATCCATGGTTAATACACAATGAACACGTAATGCACCGAATTGCAAGTTCATTGTTGTTCTAGCGCGAATGGTACCACAAAAGTAACGAAACAAACTCTCATTATAAAAAGGAAAAAACGTCTTATATAATTTAAATAACAATATCAATCGCTACGATACACATACGTATGCACAAATAGGGCTAATTTATTGTACACACTTTCTGGATGGTACAAAGAAAACGGATGGGATCTTAAATGCTTGTAAAATGCTGCTAATCAACAATCTTTGAAGTTGTAACGTACACACACACACTCGCGTACGCACACATCACGATGATGATGATTTTTCTGCCGTTTCCGATTTCTTTTGCTCTTTCTCCTTATTCCAACCTTTGAGGCCTTCTGGTAACGTTGTGTCCTCTTCCAAAGAGCCGGTACCCTCCACAAATTGCTCGTACGTCGATTTTTCAGGGAACGGACGTTTACCCAGCAACTCGATCATATCTTCGCGACTAAGAACTTCTTGTTTTAACAAACGTTCTGCAACCTGTAACGAAGGGAAGAGAAAAAAATGACGTTATTTTTTTCAAACGTCACGGAAGTCTTCGACTGCGACAGGGACCAAACGCGAATACACAAAGTGCATACCAGTTGTAATACAAAATTCATAAATTAAGCGTGAAATTCGATGATTTTTAGCCAGCGGTGGTCTACCTACGCATGATAATAACGGCAAAAATGTCGCAGCTGTAGCGTAATTGACAAATAAACGAATGCGCAAATACCATTGCAATAGGCTATATGAGCTGTCTCCAAAATTATGACGAAGTATTCAGAAGTTAAACGGAATAATTTTCAGGATCGATGTTTCCTTTTGGAAATAGCTGAGAAATTCTTCTTCATCGAGTTGTAGCCCTCCACAGTTGAGGTATGGAGGAAATCAAAAAAATGATGTAACTTTTTTTCAAATAAAAAAAAAACGAATGAAATTGCGTACTAGGGAATGAATAATTCACATCATTTATTTTCACCTAGCTTTGAAAGTTTCACTCACATTGGGGAAAAGGGTTGCCACTTTTTAAATACCCATATCTTTCAAACCCTTCGTTGTATCCGAAGATGAATCTCATCACTTTATTTGAGAAAGGAAAAATCAAGAAAAAGGTGAACTTTACGTTTTTAGGGAAACTCAAAAGGTACCCAGTTTCCGAGAAAAACAGGGCCAAAAATAAAAATTTATAGTTAAAATGGTTCAAAAACTTTCGTAACATACGTCATTTCGTGAACTCAATCCCGCACTCTCTTTTAATCCCTTCTCAGACGTAAAAGGGAACGAAGTTCAATTTTAATTTTTAATCTTATTTTTCAATAAAATTACAGACTACACAAAACAGTAAAAAAATTATACCTTTCTGTGTATTTTTCCTACCAAATGAGGTTGTGAGACTAATTTTTCGATACAACAAAGCGATTAAAAAAGTAGGACTATTTAAAAAATGATAACTCCCCCTCATCCTTCTCCCAATCGGAATAAAACTTTAAAAGCCAAGTAAAAATGAAACGTATAAAATATAGTCTTTCTCCATAATCGAATTTTGTTCAGTTTTTTCAGTTTTTTAGAATGTTACATCAGACTTTAGATTTTCTTTCCTCCTCACTTTGGAAGGCTATAACTCGGAAAGTAAGTATTTCTCAATATTTTGAACGAGGAACTCTGGGATTTTTTAGACCCCAAAAATCGATTCATGAGGTTACGCCGTTCAACTTGCGGACACTAAGAAGAACCCAACATTAGTATCCTAAAAATGCTCAATAAATCATAAGTCGTAAAAAAAAATCACATACTCTTACATTACGTAGAATGGAAAACACCCAGTGGTCGTTTGAATGACTTATATAAATTCATTTTCGATAATTCTCAACTTGCTTTCATCTTTGAACTTCCGACAGACTATTCCATCTTCAACAGAATTTTCTAAAACTATCCCACAATTAAAAATCAACGAGCAAGACACACTGAACTTCTACTTCCTAAAATCTAATCTCATAGATTTCGAATTGGAACTCATTAAATAAGAGAAAAACTCAAAAATATTTAAAGAATGCAGAAAATCAACAAGAAAAATAACCAGATATATCCCGTGAAGAGAAAAGAAATATACTTTAAATTCTCGAATATTCATTGAATTTTTTAAACGACTTCAAGAAAAAAGTTTCATCAACAATGCAAAATTTACTCGAACAAGTGTTTGTTTGTCAAAAACGATGATGTAGGCAGATCCAACTTCAAAGTACGGTGGAAACCACGTTTGAAAACGTTCAAAAATGTCGCAGAATGCAATTCGTTCATTGGAGAATAATATCAAATAGAAAATCCCTCCAGTAACTAACTACTCTGGCTTACTTTCTCAACATTCGATTTATGTTTCGTCAATAGTTCCGTCGTATATTTATGGGCACTGTCGATTAATACTCTGGCTTCGGTATCGATTAACTGCGCCGTGTTTTCAGAGTACGGTTTCTCAACAGCCATATCACCAGGTTGCGGCATTTCAAAACTCACATTACCAACTTTTTCATTCATACCGAAACGAACAATCTATTGAATAAAAAAAATAAATAAAAAACAAAAGCTTTCATTAGAATCTTACGTCATTTATTGACGAGAAGACAATCAATACGAACATATACGCAACCGGAAAGGTCATTGATTTTGAGAACTGAAAGCCAGCTTCGAAAATAACTTACCTGAGAATACGCGTTCTGGGTGACCTTTTGAAGATCGTCCTGGGCGCCGGTGGTAATTCGTCCGAAGAATAACTCTTCAGACACGCGACCACCTAACGTCATGCACATTCGGTCAAACAACTGTTCTTTCGAATATAAATATTGTTCTTTAGGTAAATACTGCGCGTATCCCAAACCTTTACCACGTGGAATTATGGAAACCTAAGAACGGAAAAAAAAAGTATTATTTTGTAAAATTCAAACTAGTGAAGATATATTTGTTGTGAAACATAGGACTAAGAGAAAAACTCAACTATAATACCATGACGCACTACATCTCAACCCTCAAGTCTAAATAATGAAGCCGCTGAATCACCGACTAGACAGTCAGAAGATAGTAGGTTCGTGGCCAGTCACTGCCAAAAAATCACAACCTAAAATAACGATCAGGTTCATCTTACGCTTCTACAAGTAATTGAAAAGTAGGTACTTGTAGTGTTAAGCTTCAGTAACCACCAGAAATCTAATTAACCATATTTTATTTCAATAGAAAATATGCCTTCGTAACTAATGCTCAGTAAGTAGAACAGAAAAAAAAGGCAACAGTTTAAGGATACCGCAACATAATTTAATATGCTAAAATTGCCCCCTTTCCTTTCTTTCTTTGTGGCATATTGTCACTCAACGTTGATTTAGAGTAAAGAAATTACTCTCAACGGTCACTGGTCTTCCCACAAACACTTCCAAAACATACAGAAACACTGAACGAACCTAACCACAAAGACTACTGGTTTAAACTTGAATTTTGGCCGACGAAAAGTCTGAAACTTAGAACCGAGCGTTTGAAAAGCTAAACAACTTATAAACCAAACAGACTTGAAATCAATTCATAAATTAACGGTAAAATTCAAAAATTTGGATAAATTGAAGAACGGAAGCCCTTCTCTTCTTTATTACTGAAACCACAGAAATACTCTTTCACAATAAATCAGAAGAAAAATTGGAAAATTTAACGCTCGCGACTAAAACGAGATTTAATCCTAAACATTATTTAAGAAGTTCACCATACCTTCAACAATGGATCTGCGTGTTCTAAAAACCAACCAGCGACCGCATGACCAGCCTCATGGTAGGCAACAGTTTTCTTTTCTTCGGGTTGCAACACGTTCGTTTTCTTTTCCATGCCAGCAACCACTCGCTCAATAGCTTGCTCAAAATGTTTCATCACTATTGAATCATTTAGGTCTCGAGCTGCGATTAGTGCAGCTTCATTACACACGTTTGCGATATCAGCTCCTGTAAAAATGAACAATTAATCGATTGATCACATCATTATGCATTTAGCAGTAAAAAATTCCAATAAAATGATGGAAATATAGAGGCAAAATGTCTGAAGGGGAGGTGTATAATTGCAAACATATCAAACTGAATAAATTAGAGAGCCAGTAGGCAGTAACCGTAGCCACATGGGTAAGATTGCTGATTTTTCCAAATCGTTCTCATGTGAGTATTTCAGGTTCAAACCCAAATGATGGAATCACCCACATCTAGAGATGACTAAAACTTTTAAGAAAACAAATAAGAATTGCATTTAAAATGCATTGAAGTTCGTATACTCGACAAGGGGGCCAACAAAAATAAAAATTAAATAAGTTTGTGTGCATAAATAGTGGGCATGACTGCCCGAAGACAAAAATGTATGTTACGTCAATTCAGAAATGGAGTCAGGTAAATCCACGCCATTCATCAGCATGATAATGAAGTGAAACACACTGTACTTTACCCATCCATCAGCACCTAAATCAATGAACGTAATTCACTGTTGCATTTGGTTGAAAGAATGTACAAAGCGTTGAAACGAGTTGATGCAATTTGGTGAAGTCGCAGTAACAATAAAGACGCACTCAAGACTCCCTTATATTCCACACATCCCGTCACTTAGTTCCCTCAACATCATTCTCAACAATCTCAGTTGATGTATTGTCCGTTGAAATTAAGTGAACCGAGAGGGTAGGGCTATATGGAACGTGTATGATCGCAAACATATCAATCTGAATTAACCAAAGTAGGCAACAACTGTGGTCACATGTCTTTACATGCACAAAATCGGGGAGAAGACGCTTAAAATAATGAATCCCTACATTAGTATATCCATCACGTAATTTTGAGAGATAAAAGAATTGGGTCTTTTCAGGTGACATTACTCTAGGTAGGTACTTTATTTCAGTGTTTGCTGCTGAACTTCCTCAAAGTATTTTTTGAACAATGCGGCAGAATACGGAATTAGGTGCCCAAAGAAATGATTGCTGAATTTTATATTATTGACAATACAAAATACGTACCGGTAAATCCTGGAGTTAAGGCGGCCATTTTTCTCGAAAGTTCTTCTTTGTTTATATTAGTTTTGAGTGGTCTTAAATGTACTTTAAATATACTAGCACGCCCTTTAATGTCGGGTGCAGGGACGTAAATTTGTCTGTCGAAACGACCCGGTCGCATCAACGCTTTATCCAAAACATCTACTCGATTCGTGGCTGCCAGAACTACGACATTCGTCGTCGTATTGAAACCTGAAGCATAAAATCAACAAAATACATTTCATAACTCGAGTTCGGACAAAGAAGTCAATTTTGAAAGTCTAAGAAATTTTCTATATATGTCACTGCGAAACGACCTTCAAAATAGAATCAGTAAAACATGAATTTGAGGGACAATCATTCGTACCATCCATTTCGACGAGTAACTGATTTAGAGTATTTTCTTGCTCTGAATGACCGCCAAAATTACGACCGCCACGTTTCCGTCCAACTGCATCAATTTCGTCAATAAATAATATACAGGGAGCGTTCTTTCTAGCCATGGAAAACATATCACGTACCTACAAAAAGAAAAAAAAATTTCGAAATATCAAGAGAACTTTTATTAAAAGGATTAGCCAAATTATGATTTTGTTCCACCTGTTAATTATTATCACCACAATAACTTACCCTAGAAGGACCAACACCAACAAACATTTCTAAAAATTCTGATCCCGAAACTGTTATAAATGGTACGTTGGCTTCACCGGCTGTAGCTTTGGCTAGTAAAGTTTTACCAGTTCCAGGCGGACCTGCAAAATAATACTTAATAAAATCATATCAACAAGACTTGACTTAACCTATAAGTACACTACCTGTGAGCATAGCTCCTTTAGGTATTTTAGCTCCTAATTCAATGTATTGTTGAGGATTTTTGAGGAAGTTTACAAATTCCATAATTTCGATTTTTGCTTCTTCACAGCCAGCAACATCTCTGAAAAGAGGAACACGGTCAATTTTTTTTCTCTGCATGACATAACAATTGAAAAAAGAGAAACTTACTTAAATTTAACATCAATATCCGTGGAATTGATCAGTTTGGCAGTTGATTCCATCACCCCACCAAACAGACCACCTCCTCTTTTTCCGCCACGAGCACCCATAAGTTCAGCGGATCTACGCATCATGTACAACAAGAATGCTGAAAACAGTCAGCAATTTTGTATTATACATTTATACACGATTATTACACGGAGAAAAAAAAAGGCTATCATTTTTACCTATTATTAGTAGGGTTGGTATAAATCCGGATAGTGTACTAGGTTCGATTTCAGTTTTGTACACGACGGGGATCCAGTTCGGTGCATCGATATTCATCTCCATCTGAACATTTTCTAAATTACGCTCGAATGAGTCAACGCTACCGATATTGAACCATAAGGTGCCCTAAAATTTCATCATATTACTAAAAACACGAGAAAAGATGGGCATAAATATTACAGATGTTTTTTTTTGTTTTCGGAAGTTTTGGCTCTAAAAAATGAATGAACGTATTGCCTTCAAGAAATTCAATGGAAATATAACCTGCTCCCTGTTAAACAATATTCATTCGAGAAACATATTAATTTGTTTTGTTTATAACTGATTTTTTTCAAGATGAGGTAATTTATGAAGCAATATTTGTATTAATGAACGTAATAATCTTCACAATTTAAAGAAATATGCATGTGACACAAAAAAACGAATAAGAAGTCAAACAAGTTTCTAAACTGAACTTTATATGTACTTTATTCACACCTAAGAGATTTTTCATAGAAATTTAGCAGATTTAGTGACGTGCTAAAAAATTCTCATGAGGAACAAAAAAGGAAAAACCGATACAATGAAATTGAGAGCAAAGAAAATAAAAAAAAACAAATAAAACTAGAGTTCTCAAGAAAATTTGGCCTAAATTTTCAAAATACCAGAAAAATGTACGATTTATATTTTATTAAAATACGACAATGTCACAATTTTTAAAAAAGAACTGAAATTGAATACTAGTTTATAGTTTTTCAGGTAAGTTGAGCAAGAAGAGAATGTCATCGAGATTTTTTATTTTAGATAAATTTCATGCATAGAGGAAAAATTATTAATTTACCACAGACTCAGCTGAAGCACCTGGTTGTAAGCGTACTCGAACCCACTTTTTATTTACCACTTCGAGTCTCTCAACGATGCCTCTTGATAGGTAACTAGAAATAAATGAATAAATAAATAAATAGATAAGTAATAATGCATGCAGAAGAAAACTATTGAACGTTTTATGACGAGTTAAATAAAATCGCAATTCAAACTTCCGCAATTTCTTAACCTATAAATTTCGTTTAAGGATGTTGCGCTAATGTGTAAAAGCCATTACATACAGAGTTACAATACCATTCATGAAATTTCAGACACCTAGATTATAGAAAAACTCAAACAAGGTTTCTCATTTCGGAATATCCACGCACCGAGCCGTCAAATTAAAAAATGTTGACGTGATTTAAACTTGGTATCAATATTTTAGGTATAAAGTAAAACAACAAACCTAATAGTAACAATTTTCCTAATTCACGAAATCGAAGTTCTACTTTTACTCAAAATAATTTACTTTATGCACCTCCGATCCATAACAGCACATTTTCTGCACTAAATTTAGGACTGAAAGTTCATATTTTTGGATCAAAGGGCCCCCTTTTGGTAATAGCATCAAAAAATTCTAAAAACTGATCACATTTAATTATTTTCTGGTAAATTAGTGTTGGCAATGAAACATCATGAAAATTTTTCCAGGAATAACATTATTTTGAGAAAAACCTATGGTGTTCTACTCTTTCACTATATAGAACTAGACTAATAAAGAAAAATGATTTCTCGTTAGACATGCCGGCGCTAAATAGGCAACCAGAGAGTACCTTCTGACATACTTTGCTTTGTGATTATGTGCGCTATCCTAGTGAATTTAAGTGATGTCTATCAGATGTATTCTAAATTGATGAACTCAAGTAAAACGTTAAAAATACGCAGAAGGTATGCTAGGGTTACTTACTTTATCACCAGCATGTCTTGACATTAAAAAGTACATTGGTCTTATCAAGCTTTACTGATCCAGTCAGAGACATACAACTAATGAGATGTCCAATGCTCCATATACGCAGTGGTTTAAAAATACGTGAAAGATAGAGAAGAAGCAACTTCAGTTATATGTTCTGCACATCCAAAGCTGCGCATATTTTGTTGTGAAAATAGACATCTCCACACCAATACACACAGACTATCAAGTTACAACACATGCGCAGCAACAAATATCGGACTTCGAAATGTTTTATCAACATTCTATCATTGACATGTTTTTGATCCAGCGTTGGGTATCAATTAAGCTGCATGTTTCTGGGTTCAGTACTATACATTCAAAGGTTTTACTTGACGATTTCTCAGCTGCCATTGAGACTAGAAAGCTAAGGTTGATATTGCTGAACAGAGGAGAAAATTTACTCAAATTTACCACCAATAATCTTCTTTATCATTAATGACCTCTTCATAACTAAGGAATAAAAAATGGCTAACTAATGAAAAATTTTCCAGTTTTTTAAATTATTTCAAATACTGATGATTATAAAAAAAAATTTCAATGATAACCTCCCTACTTTTCAATGACAAATTAATTTTTATCATCAGATTTCACTAAAAATGAAGTTACTTTGAGTTAATGGTGAATAAAAATATTTAAAAAAATTTCAAACCTGTTTTTTAATGTCAACTTCTTAGCTTTTTCCCTTTCAATTGTATAGTACAGATAGGTCTTTACAACAATGAAGCCCATAAATTTTTCGACAAAAAATGTTTCGTACAATTTTTTCATCGGATCAACAGTAATGTCATCGTAGAGTGTTCTCCAAGGAGGAAATGTTTTTTTTTGCCTCATCTGTTTGCAATCCTTGGCTTCGGCTTACTATGCTCGGCTACGACGCCTCTTGCACTCAGGCTCGACCAAAAAAAAAAAACTTTCCCTCCTTGGTACACAATGTACTATTCTAAATTTTATAGAACTCCGAAATAAATTCAATGAATTTTTCCACTTCGTACTCATAAAACACAACTGAACGAACTACTATTTCTTACTCATCAAATACCACAAATGAAAGTAATGAAGGAGTGAATTACGTGTTAATGAATTCTTTCCATGTAATTTCTTTGTAGCTCATTTCATAGATAGCATAAGCAGAAATGCATAGCATCGAACCTCCAACGAGATACATGGTGAGTTTCTCGCGATTATTATCGCCACCAAAAGATTTACCACCGGGTCCGCCACCAGATTTGCTGCGAAAAAAATTTATTTATGAAACGACATAATCAAGATTAAATCATAATATTAGAATGCTTTTAAGCATTACTTTGTCGCAAACATGCCAAGAATCCAATTCTCTGGCTTCTGTGATGACTGAGGTGACCGTGATGCTGGTGGAGGTTTGGGTGGTTCGGCTTGACTTTCTTTTTTCGCAGCATTTTCGCTCGTTTTATTAGATTTTGATCCCTCACCCGGTTTGAAAAATTTATCAAATCCTTTCGGTGAATTTTCGCAAAATAGTTTCCATTCTTGAAAAGCGCAACGTAAAGGAGTGAAATACTTTCTTCGGGTTATTTCTCTAAACTGAAATGAATAGAATTAACGTTACAAAACCAATTAGGAACAACAATAAAACATTTAAAATGAAATGCGATGATGGGGCATCATATGATAAATTTTAGAACCAAATTAGTTGTCGAGTGTTACCCTGTAAATTACATAAGCCGCAGCAAAATTCCTGCATACGAGATCATGTATAACAAGGCCTCAGAGAGCATTAAACGGAAATTTACCTCGCCAGAATCAGTCCTCTGATACCTGAGAACGCTGATCAACTTCTCCAGTTTCCTAGCACTGAACATTAGGTGTTGGGCCATGACTGAACACTTGATAAAAAAACACGACTAACGGTCATAATATGCCAAACATATATTATAAAATTAGTGATGGTGACAATAATGTGTCATCCTGGCTAATTTTGAACTTTAAAAATTATCTTAGAAATAAAACTCATGCAATATCGCGAATTAACCGAAAACGATACGCACGGCGAACGCAATGAAGAAAAAATTCGCGTGAAGTAGAATAGAAGTTTTTTTTTGACCGGGCCGAACCGGGCATAGGCTTACACTAGTTATAAACAAATCTTGTGGATGTTACAGAGACGGAAACTGCCTAATGCAGATTTTCAGCGACGGCGACGAGGGATGACTATTGACTAGTGAATAGTGATGTGAGGTATGAAGAACGAGGATCGAAAGAACTTGAGACTTTAGACTTTTAAGAAGTTTATTCTGCAACTAAAATATATTTTACAAACGAAAAAGTAAATGGTGAAGCAACAGCGATATGCGATCGAAAGTAAAAAAGTAGAAGGGGAAACACTTCGTGACTAGACTGTACGTTATGACATATATATATGGAATGATATGATGATGATGATGAAGAATGAGATGAGGTGGGATTTCGTATCAACACCCCCCTGAAATTTTACCGAATAATTTCTTCATCATGTTCCCTGAAATCGAATCAATAATTATTATATATAAAAAAAATTAAATACAAAAAAAAATACAAGTACAAAAAATTATATGCATAAAGAAAAAATTTCGAGAGTAAAAAAAAAATTAATTTGTTTGTTTATTATTTCTGGTAACATTGGTTTTTGAAATAAAATTTTATTGCGCTGTGCTTCAAAAGATTGGTAAAAATAAATTAGTATACAATAAATAAATATATAAAATATGGTAACATGCATGCAATAAATGAACACTATCGTGTATATGAATATTATATGGTATATGTAAAAAAAAATAAATAAAAATAAAAGAAAATTACAAAATTAAAAATGGTAACATGCGTATTTATTATAGTGTATCGACTAATATTTATATTTCCGCAAGTATGATTCGAGTCGACAAAAAAAATTCAAAAATGAAAAAAAATATTCACGAACATATATACGAATGAATAAAAAAGGTAAAGGAAGGTGATAGAATAAATATGATAAAAGGTTTTTCCCTTTGCGGGTTCAATGAATTCGAGCGTACGTTGCGTATTTAATCTTAAAAGTAACATGAACAAGATTGCAGAATAATATTTGTTGCATCGTATATTATCTTTTCGTACGTTGTATTGTATTCGAAGTGGCGTTTAACATGTTTTAGATAAGGCAACGTTTTTCGGTTTATCATAATTTGTGGTCATGTAATGGGTTTTTATCTCTTGTGATGCTTATTGTTATAGGATTTCCTTTCATACATGCGTGTGGGAATATTTCGTGTATTATTCTCACGCTTGTTGGAAAGTGTATAGGGTTTTTATTATACGATTTGTAGGGTTTTTACTTGCTCGATTTTCTAAATTTTTTCTTTGTTGTAATATTCGAGAAACCTTCGATTTCTTTTAAGCATGTATTTTCAAGTAAATCGTACTGTTGGCTATTCTTTTTGACAATAATTGAAGGTTAATATTTCAGCAAATATTTTCGTGTTACGACTTATTTTTTTTTTGGACATTTTACGACTTGTAATTGAAATGGGAGAAAATGAATTTATGGACTTATACTTATTTTGACTTGAATTTCGTATTTATGTATATATATTCGTTTCATTTAATACTTTTACTATAATGTTTTCGAATTTTGATCTGTCTAAAGATTTTGTTAAAATATCTGCCAATTGATTTTCTGATGTAACTGTTCTAAAAAATATAATTTTGTCCTCATACGCTTCCAAAATTGAATAACACTTGATCATCAGGGCTCGCGATTTTCTCTGACTTCCTCCGGAACATATTTTTTGTGTCGAAATATTGTCTTCCATAATATCGACCATTAGTTTTTCCCCAAAAATTTCAAAATTCATGTGTTGCATTACCTTAATTGTATCAAGGGTATCAAAAACTGCAATTATTTCGGCCGCGGTACTCGATGAGGCGTGAATAGTTTGTTTACAACAATTCCACTCCACCAAGTCTCCGTAGGCGAATATCATAAAACCAGTTATTGATTTTCCTTTATTTAGATTATTTATTTCTATATTATTGTCGTCAACTTGGGGTGCATAAGATGCGTCAATATATGCTTGAATTCCATCCCCCTTCGATGTAAATTTTAAATTGTAATTTTTGGTTGTGTTAACATATCTGAATATTCTTTTAACGTAATTTTTTAAAGTGTCGTTTGAATTATTCTGGAAGTGAGAAAAAAAGTTTACAGGAAACAATATGTCCGGCCTTGTCAGTCTCGCTAAATACAGTAGTCCCCCTATCATGGATCTATATTCCGTGTCATCTCTGCCATTTTGTATTTTATCAATTTTTAATCCTGTTTCCATGGGTGTATTTGTGTTTTTGAGTTCAGATATTCCAAATTTTTTCATCATTTTCTCTATATGTTTATACTGTGAAATTGTTATGGTGTTATTTTGTATATCCCTGACAATTTCCAGACCTACAAAAAATTTTGGATCATTCGTAATTGTTATTGTAAAATCTTTTTGAAGTTCTTCGTTAATTTTTGTAATGGCAGATTGTGAATTTGATGCTATTAATATATCGTCTACATAACTCAAAAAATATGTTTTTTCATTTTCATTTTTCATGATATATAAACATCTATCACTCTTTGTTTTTTCAAATCCCATTTCTTTTACCTTCGTGTCCAACAAGTCGTACCACGATTTGCTTGAGGTTTTTAAACCATAGATTGATTTTTTTAGTTCGAGTACTTGGTTTCTATTGATATTTATGCCTTCTGGTCTTTTAACAAAAATTGGTTTTATGATGGGCGAATTTAGGTAGGCTGTTTTTACATCATATTGTACCATTATAAGTTTTTCTTTGTTAACAATTGATAGTAATAATCTTATGGTACCTATGGATGCTACAGGTCCATGAGTTTCAGCAATTCCATATTCTGTTCTATCTTTAAAGCCACGTGCTACAAGTCTAGCTTTAGGTTTTGGGTTTCCGAATTCATCAAACTTTATCGTAAAAATCCATCTGGTATCTATTAGTTTTTGGCGATCATAGTCTACTGTTTCCCACACTTTTAAATCATCAAGGGAATTAAATTCGTCATTTATTGCTTTTGTCCATTCCTCCCTGAAGGGGTTTGTTTCTATTTCCGTAAAAGTTTTTGGGACGTTATCTTCTATATATGCTTTGTTGTATTTTACATTTACGTTTAAGATTACTGGGTTTATTATTCCTAAATCATACTCATAATCCATTGCCTTCATAATTATTGGTTTTTTATTTGTTAATAATGATTTTATATTTTGGCTTTCATCCACCTTAACATCACACGAAATATACGACTTCGTGTTATAGGGATCTCCAAGACAATACCCTGTGTTCGTATAACCTATCATTATGTTTTTTTCCGCCCTGTGTGCCAATTTTGGGTCTATTTTTTCTTTTAATTTCGATTTTGCTTTTGTTGCATTCTGTTTTCTGACTTCAATGGGTATGTGCCTATAAGCTAATGCACCGAAAACTTTTAAATTTTTTAAATTTGGTTTTTTACCATAAAATAGCTCGTACGGTGTTTTAAATTCTTCATTAGCTTTTGTTGGGGATCTGTTAATCAAATAGGCTGCGGTAACAACAGCATAAGACCAATATTTGATGTCAAGGTTGGCATCAATTAACATGGCCCGTACTCTCCTCATTAAAGTTTGATTTTGCCTTTCGGCAATACCATTTAATTCTGGAGAATATGGAACCACATAATCTATTGTTATGCCAACCTCATTACAGTAATTAGTTATTTTATTATCCGTATATTCTTTTGCATTGTCGCATCTAATAGTTCCTATGGGGTATTCTGGAAATTTGTTTTTCATGGATACTATAATATTTTTGAATTCATTTGTCACCTGGCTTTTATTAGCTATAGGCATGACAAATGTATATTTCGAAAAGTGGTCTATGAATGTTAGGATGTATTTTTGATTGGCTATTGAAGGTGTAAACGGGCCCATGATGTCAGACGAGGTTATTTCGAGCTTTCTTGTGGGTTTAGTTCTTATCCCTGTGTGGCCCAGCTTTGAATTATTGGCTATACAACATATTTGACAGTTTATAAAATCTTCATCTCTAAAATTGATGTTTTCGGGTATCCCTATTGCTAAATTTTTTAATTTTTGTAGATATCGAGCATTTAAATGTCCCAACCTTCTGTGCATTATTAATTTTTTATTAGTATTATTATTATTAATATGGGATTTATTATTATTATCATTATTATTTTTAGGATCTATGTTTAATTCGTAATCTTCACCCCCCTGAGATGATTCAGTGTTATTTTCTTCGACTATTTCCAGTTCTACTGTAAAGTCATCCCATTCATCATTTATATCTTGAGTAACTGGGGCACATATTATATTTTTTTCAGTCTCTTCGTTATTAATTGTTTTTTTATTTTCTACATTATAATATACGTAGAATATTCCCTCTTCTTTTCTTGCAGTTATTATAATTTCTGCAGTTTCAATGAAATAGATGTTGGCAATTTCTTTTTGTTGATCAATGTTTATTATCCCAGTATTTGTTATTTTAATTGCCGAAATGATGTCTAAATTTAGGTCTGGTACATAATGAACGTCTTTTAATTCAATTAATGATTGGTTTTTGTTGGAATTTTCGACTCTGATCACCATTTTTCCTGTATGTGTGGCATATAAAAATGTATTTCTCCCTGCGCATTGTAATTTTATTGGAGTTACAAATTTTTTTATATTTGATAATTTGTTGAGATCGGAAGTTAAATGAACTTCTGCGGCTCCATCAAGGATTGCCCTGTTATTTAATGTTTCGTAGTCTCCATTATTATTATTTTTATTATTATTAATTAATTCGTTTAACAGCCACTCATTATTATTATATTTTTTTACCATGCAAGACATTTTCACTTGCTGCTCGGAAATATCTTTTTTATTATTATTAGATGGATTTAAGTTTGTTTTCGGTGGGTAATTTCCTTGACTATTATTATTTGCATTTCCATTGCTATTGTTACTTTGATTATTGTTATTCATACAATTTTGGGCTATGTGTCCGAATTGGTCACATTTGTAGCATTTGGGATTATTATGGTTATTGTTTCTGTTATTCCCTCTGTAATTATTTCCTCTATAGTTAGAGTTTCCCCTGTAATTGTTTCCTCTATAATTACCACCGTTATTATTATTACCATTACCATTCGTATTATTATTATGGCTTTGTTCTGATGAATTGCTATTAGTATTATTACCATTTTGACCATTATTATTGAAACCGTTTCTGTTTCCATTTCTAAAATTATTATAATTATTAGGGTTTCTATAATTATTTCTTCCCCTATAGTTATTATTAAATCTTCCTCTATAATTATACCTATTATTATTTCCGTTATTATTATTATTATTTCTATTCGTATTATTATTATGGTTATTACCATTATTATTCTTTTTTAAAATTTGGTCCCTATACTTTTGGTCTGAGTCCTCCCTTAATATTCTCTTGAAATTATCTAAATTCTTTTCGTTAGGGGGTAAACTTTCATATTGTATTTTGGCAATTTGTTGCTCATAACACAGTGCTAACTGTAAATTCTCTAATTCTTCATTCTCGGTGACCTCTTTACCACTGTCTCTTACATCGGTTACGAGTTCGTCCCATTTTTTTAAGAAGCCTTTCATGTTTCCGCCTGGTTGAAATCTAAATTCTAACCATTTTGCCTTAGCCATATTAGCCGTAACTGAGGTCTTGGTCCCATAAATATTATCTAGTTTTTTGAGCATTAAAATTGCGGTGTTACAATCTCGTATTTGTTTCGTTATTTCATTGGACACTCTTTCTAAGACAAACGCTTTGGCATTGTCCTGCATTTTGCAGTAATTTAGCATTTCTTTATTTGGCCGAAAGTTTAGATCATCAATGTTTTCGATATAGGATTGTAAGAATTCGCTTTCCCCAAAGATGTCATAATATCCCGCACCTCGGATGGCTGATATGATCATTCTTCGCCAATCCAAGTAATATTTGCCATTAAAAACTTTTCCGAGTGGGGCTTGGATGGGTTTAATTTCGTTCGGGGATGCCATTTTTTCTTTTATTTTTGTAAAACCTAATAAATTTTCTTCTCTATTACAAACAGCTATGTATTTTTTATTTTCGTTGGTTTCTTTTTCTAATTTTTCTATTAAATTTTCCTTTTCACAATTTTCCTTTATATCCAGTTTTTCTAAATTTATTTAATTAAAGAATCTATTCATAAATTTTTCTTTCGATTTAGCAGAACTGTAAATTCTGTTCGAAAAATAATTTACTGAAGATTCTGAAATTACAATATATTTAAGGCTACTAATGTCTTCTATTCTCCCGGATATATCTATTACAAAGGACTCTAATACAATTTCACCCGTGAAATATTTAACGTGGGGTAAATTATAGATTTCTGTTTTTAAATCAACTACTCTCTCTCCCTCAAACTTTTTAACCAATTCTTCTAAATCTTCTTTTTTAATATTGTATTCACCAATTTTGGATTCAGACAAGTTTATTATTTGGGACATGTACTTTTTCTTTGTTATTTAATTTTGGGACCTTACTTCAAATACAATTTACAAAGTACGAAAAAATAAATGATTTCAATAAATATTACCTTTACAATAGTTTCTCTTTTTGATTTCTGCTGTGGTTTATTGTTGATTTATGTTTTCTTCGCTGTTGACCTTGGTACTTCCTGCTTTAATTTTAGTTGTGGGTTGTCCGAAAAAGTTGGGTCTTCGATGTTGGATCTCGGTTGAGTCCTCGATGACGGGAGCAGGTTTCCGTTGGTTGTTCTCTTGATCTCGTTGGCGGTCCCTCTGGTTTTAGCGTTCGTTGACTTCCAGTAATGGCCGTTATTTGAGTCCGGAACTTCAGCTATTCTTCAAATTTAAATTTTGATTTTTTCAAAATAAATTCAAATTCGAGATACTTTCTCGAAAAACACGATGACTTTTCGTGTATTATTTAATAAAAAACATAAAAAATTTTACGCACAGCAGTAAATCAAATTTCCAAAAAAATAATTAATTCATCAGTTTAAATTTTCTAAGTCTCTCCTCAAAGTTCTACCGTAGCGATGGCTACCATGATGTGAGGTATGAAGAACGAGGATCGAAAGAACTTGAGACTAGACTTTTAAGAAGTTTATTCTGCAACTAAAATATATTTTACAAACGAAAAAGTAAATGGTGAAGCAACAGCGATATGCGATCGAAAGTAAAAAAGTAGAAGGGGAAACACTTCGTGACTAGACTGTACGTTATGACATATATATATATGGAATGATATGATGATGATGATGAAGAATGAGATGAGGTGGGATTTCGTATCAACAAATAGTGATTTCAGGCCCCCTCCCTAACCTACCGCTACTAACCTCTTCATTTTATATGATTTTGACGTCATGCACTTCTTACTGAATGTGAATAGAGGAGAATAGAGGAGAGAGTAAAAAAGGGGACTATAAAAAATTAATGATGCAGAATTATACAGACTGTGGGCCTGTGGCTTTGCCTTATCAATATCAAACATGGGTTTGGATTTGTCTCTGTTCGTTCAAGCATCCGTTTCATTACCGTTCGTTCCATTCGTTTCGTTTTTTAACAGAAATATTCATGTTTGTTAGCTGTATGTGGCAATTTCTCGCGTTCTATTCCATTCTACTGGTTCTAGTGTTTCTTTCCCGATGATTTTTCATCATTTCGTGATTATGGAGAATCTTATTAGAATCTAATTATCCTTTCCAGACAGTAAGTTATTCGTAAATGTGTCGTGGCCTCTGTGTTTTACGTAAAGGCACTAAAATGACGTCGAATTTAGCTGGGGATCAATTGGGAGTCAATAAGAATTGGGAATTATCGTTGTATGAACTTCATCGAACGCCTCAAGAAGCCATCACCGATGACACTGAGATCGCCGTGTCTCCTCGCAGTCTTCACAACGAACTAATGTGTCCTATATGCCTTGATATGCTGAAGAAAACTATGACAACAAAAGAATGCCTTCATCGGTTTTGTCATGATTGTATTATTACTGCGTTGCGTTCAGGTAATAAGGAATGTCCTACTTGCCGTAAAAAACTCGTTTCCAAACGCTCACTTAGGCCGGATCCAAATTTCGACTTGCTAATTTCAAAAATCTATCCAAGCCGCGACGAGTACGAAGCTCATCAAACTAAAGTACTGGAAAAATTAAGTAAAAGTCACAGCCAAGCTGCCCTTGTTCAGTCTATAAATGAGGGAATTAAATTGCAAAATCAAACGCGTTTGCAACGCAATAAAAAATCTCAAAACGATACCGATGGTGCCGGTGTTGTCGATTCCACTGTTTCGGAATCGACTCCAAATGATACAGAAATGCCGAGCAGTACTTTGGCTTCGAGAACAGCGTCTTCGCAGCCAGAAGCTATGGACACTTTTGACGATGCTCCGGGAACAAGCACTGTGAAAACTGAAAGAAACAACCCGAATTCTGCCGACAGTCTTACCGAGTCTGGATCTATGAGCGAGGATAGTTGGTGTGGACCTACGTCATCGGATGAAATCGAATTAGTATTTAAACCACATCCTAACGAAAACAACAAAGACTTAATTAAATCCATGAAAGAGGGATCGACTAGATATCTGAAAACGACTGCAAATGCTACAAGTACGTAAAACTCGTCTCGAATTCATTATATTTTCTTAAAAGGAAGTATTTATTTCATTGTTTTTTGTATTACAGTGAACCATTTAAGTAAATATTTGGAAACAAGAGCATCAATTGACTTGGGATCTGCCTTCAGTAACAGAGAAATATCCTTCAGTGTTCATATTGCTCCCAATCCTGGGAATTTCATCGGAATAAGTGATACAGAGTCATTACGTAATGTTGTGGACAAATACTGGCGTAATAATCGACCTTTAGAGTTATATTACACGTCTAAAAAGAAAAAGGAGAAATAATGTTGTGACTATGATAACCTTTCTTATCGGCTAAATTTTTCAATTCGATCGAATGAATTCTATTTTTGTGAGGTAAAATTAATGTGTGCAGCGGGCCTGCCATCTTAATTATTTCTGTGTTTAATTTTAAATTATATTTTTGTAATACAAATATCTCTTAATCAATTGTGTTTTATTTGAAAATTGTGTTCATGAATTTAGGATCTTCGTTATTCAGGGGAAGTGCCTGGTTTGTGTTTATGTAATGAAGAAAATGATGATTCATCTCCTGCTGCTCTGCTGATGTGGAAGTAGTTTCTTTCTTATTACAGTAGACACTCTAAGTTTGAGAATTTGTATAGAACTACGAAGCCGAAAATCTCATTCATAATTTTCCAAAGCTATAGCAAAATATTACATTCTATTGTTGTGTTGAAAGATTTTACAACATTTTGAAAATTCCACTAAACAACTGCAATAAATTCATAAAATATCCCTTGACTATTATGACATTGTCTCTGGCTCTTGTCCTCTCAACATTTGATGAACTTCTGTGGAGTAGTTTTCATGATTCGGCATTTTTTCTACATGAAAAACTACAATTGCCCTCGATCAGGAAGTAATAGGCCTGTAAAATTAGGTAAAAAAAAAATGTTTCATTTAATAAAATCAGGGAAAAGGCTTTTTTTTGGAACCTGGTAGTTTAAAGTGTCGTCTTAAATATAACATATTAAAAATCACCCTAAATCTGACGGTGGCCTCACCCCTAAAAATCCACTTTTTGTGCCACATATCAGGTGTTGAGTGATTCACTCTTTTCTTGATAACGATACAAAAAAATGTTTGAACCAGCAACATAGTAAATAAAATTTCCAACAAAACAGGTCTCTTGACATTTTTTTGTTATTGCCGTCGAAAGCTCATAAAATGACTCGTAAGTTGGCGCATACCACTGTTAAAGGTGTACCATACTGGATGAAGCCAAGTCTACCTTATACATATACATACTACACCATGACACCAGTACACCCTACCAAGCTGATAGATGGAACATATATGTAGTACATTATACATATGAATGAAAAAATTTTTATTTTTCTGAATGTGTTTGTGTGGGTATATGTATGTATTTGTTTATTTGCAACACATGACTTCAGAACTACCTAACATATTAAGTTTAAATTTTTTGTGCCTATTTTTGTTATGCCTATACTCTGTTCATGGTGAGAAATGCGTGATGTCAGAATTACAATTGACGTTCCAGTTGGTTGGGAAGAAAGGAAAAGGTATCGATACACATTGCCATACAATGAAAAGCATCGTTTTGTGGAGTAAACAAACATCGTATTTCAAGCAAATAAGTGCGGATGTGGTTTATGATGTCACTCCTTTCTTATCATGAACCATTGACTGAATATATATGTATAAGACTGACAAACATAATGGAGAAGTTTTCCACCAAAAATATAGTTCTTTTTTAAAACACAATGGTGCATTAGAAGTACAGATCTTCTCTTTTTCACAAATATTTCTCCAAATTGTTCTTTAACCATAGTCCTTTTTTAATGTGGAGCACATTTTTATTTTCACTACAAGAGTAAAAATGAAAGTATGAAAGCAGCTAGCGGTGCGAATTTTGGTGTGAAAGAGAGAAGAGAAAAGAAAAAAATGCGTCTGTTTTAGTAGGTGTGTATTTGTGTGCATGCACATGGCCCAAAAGAATCTTTTATTTTGAGATTTTATTAAGTAAACTCTAATATATATCATTGGACATGCTTTTTGAGACACTGAATTCAAATTTGATGTTAATTTTATCATTAGACCCATCCTTAGACCCACATTGGGCCCAAAAAGGGAGAATTTTTTATTTTCAGATTTTATTGAGTAATATATATTATTGGACATGTTTTTTTAGGTGCTGAATTCGAATTTGATGTTAATTTTATCATTAGACCAATTCTTCAACCCTCATTAGGCCCAAAAAAGGGATAATTTTTGTTTTTAAATTTTATTGTGTAATATATCTCCAGACATGTTTATTGAGAAGGTGAATTCGAATTTGATATTATTTTTATCATTAGACATATTCTACAACTCTCATTGGGCCCAAAAATGAGAAAATGTTTTATTTCAGATTTTATTTGTAATATATCAGCGAACACTTAGCCCAGGATTAGGGCTAAAGGTCCTAGGTATCTGCGTCAAGTGAATCTGACGCCATAATTAGATCGTACCTATATATATGTATGTGTGCGCGGGCGTGTGTGTGTATAAAATCCAGTTTCTTGCTACTACAGTATAGTTTGCAATTTTTTTCCGATAGTCATGAAATTTAAAACAAACTGTAATAGTAGCCAAAAATCTGACCTATTGATATTGTTGCGGATCGCCTATATGGTACTTCTGGTGTTGCTGCTTGTTTTTTTTTTAGCTATAAAATTTTCAATTTTCAACCAAAAGCTAAGAAATTCAAAATAATTATTTATTATAAATTGCTGTTAATTTTGATGCAGATCGACCATAGGGTACTTCCTGTAACACTATTTTTATTTTTATTTTGGCTGTAAAATGCCTAATTTTGGATCAATATAGGAATGTAATTCAGAACAAATATTTATTATGAACTATTCTAACATGTTATTGATTTTGATGCGGATCAGTTAGACAGTAACTACAGTGCCACTATTTTGGATATTATTTTGGCTATAAAATGCTTGACTTTGAACCAATAAGTAAAAGATTTGCTAAAAATATCAATTATAATTAATTGAAACATACTAGCAATTCTGATGCAAATGGGTGGGAAATTATTACAAGAAGTTAATTTTTATTTAGATTTTAAAGGAGATGATTATTTATAATTGTGTAATATTACATTATGAGTTACAAAATTTGGTAATAACTTTTTAGTAATTAATTTTATTATTTTCAAAAACCTACCTATTTTTTCTAAGGGAGCTGGTATTATATTTGACAGCTATCAAAATGTGTTCCACATTAAATGTTTCAGTCCATCTTGGCTAGTACTGAAGCTCACTTTTTTTTTTTTACTTTCCAGATAAACCTGCAGAAACAAAAAATAATTTCATTTTTTTTATGTATCATAAAAACCTATACACTAAGGTGTTGGCTGCTGCAGACAATAGAAATCAAAACCCCTTAAAAAAAAGGTTGTTTACTGCACACAAAAGAAAACGTGAATGGTCATGTACCTTTTTGTTGTTTTTTTCAAACTCAGATCCCACAATAACAGCGAAACCTGTGTATGGGATCCATTTTTCAAATTCAAGTTTAGTGTAAAAAATTTAACATTGGTTTGTCAGTCTCGTTTTGATATTATACATAGTTAATGTCGCGAACAGAGTATAGGAAAGTTTAAAGTTGACTCGTAAATCTGTAATTCACGTAGTAGCAAAGTTATAGATTTTATAAGCAGCTTAGACCAAATTGATGCAACAAGCTTGTTAGTATAGTCTGTACTTACAATATAGTAACCTGATTATATGATAATAAATTTTCTAAATGCTTTAACCCCCACATCTCAGAAAGGGGGTTACATAGAGGCATTAAATTTTGGGGACTTGCTAATATTATTGAGTAGAATTTGTTTCCTGAAGAAATAAATAAAATTGTTCTTCGGGTGAGGGTATAGCGATTCTATAACTTTTCCCAAGGGGAGCAGCGAACTCTGAAGTTTGCTTAAACCTTTTTTGGATAAAATAAATATGCATAGAAAATTTCAGTTCGTTCTGAAGTGTAAACCATGATCCGTAAATATAAATCCTGCAATCCAGAGTTACTTCGGACATAGTCAATGAAAAATTATATAAATTTCTGTTTATGCATTCATAAAACATTGCAAATCCAAAGAGCGCTTTGGAAATGTCTGCAAATGAGAAACAAATTGACACATTATCAAAATTCACCTTCGAAAACTGGTATTTCAGGAAAAGAGTTCAACTGCGTAAACAAACAATGCAACCAACCAATAAAAACGCTCAAAAACGTTGAATTCGAGTCCACTTCTTTTTTATTATCTCGGCGTCTCAAGGCTCAAAATTATTTTCCTTATTCTCATTTTATTCCAGAGAGTCTCCTATTTAATTTGGTACGCCCAATAAAATGCCAAATGTTCTTTAAAGAGAATTGCGAAGAAAAATTTGAAGACCGCTACCTATATACTTACCACGCTTTCATCTTGTTTGTCCACATAGTTGTCCATAAAACCGCAAACACTATGGTCATTTTTTTTTAATAATCCCCCATTCACATAAACGCTTAAAAATAATTTTTTAAAAAATCACGCCGATTTTTTATTCGGTCGTGAAAAAATTAAGTCATACCAACACAGTAAAGAACCCATAAATTTCTAAATAGCGCCAATCAATAAATAGAAACGGAAAAACTGAAACAGAGAAAAATTTGTTTGCTCAAGTTTTTTAATGCGTTCAATTTCAAACATTAAATTCAATCCTACATATTTTATAAAGCAACAAGTGGTAGTCTCACAAAACTCACGCGGTCAATTCTTAATGAAAATGAAAAAAAAAAAAAAGAAGAGAACTTGTTTTGATATAAACACAAATGTTTGCATTCACTTTTTATTTCGACTCAAAAACACGAAATTCCGACATTTACATATTCTTAACATGAACACATTTACATAACTAGCAAGTAAAAATAATGATAACAGAACCCCTAATATCAGGTTTTCAAACCTGCATTTGTTTTATTTAAAATTCAAGTAAATATTTAACGCCTTTAAAATACATTAAAATATACGAAGCAAACGATTAATTTAAAAAAAAAAAAAATAAAGTACGTATTTAAGTGACATGATTCATTCAGACACGAGAAAATTCAGCAAGTGTAAAATTCGTCGAATCAACTGTATTTATAGTATTACGTTGCAAAATTTTTTTTTTTCCATTATCACAATCTGTTGCTAAAGGTATGAAATTCTAGCAAGTCATAATTATTTCTAAAAAAACAAAGATGGTAGATGAACGAGCCTTAAATCTTGATATTTAACGAAATCGAAGCTGCAGATTTGTACAATTAACGTTTGAGTCCTTTGAATAACTGCAAAGTTTTTTGCATCAATGGAGCGGCTTTCTTTTTAACCGCTTTAGCTGAAGAACAGACAAACATAAACAAATGAATAAAAGAAACACCATTACTCACATAAAGGTTACCTCGTAAATGGTTTCGAGGGCAAGAGACACGATCCTTCAAAAATAAACCATGCAAGATATGCACAGGAAAAATAAAAAATGACACAGATTGGAAAATTCTACAGTAATATAGCTTTCATTAAAGTCATTTTTCACTTATTTATCACGAATTACGATAAATTACCCAAATAATCCAAAATTTTTGGAGTGCAAATAATTTTCTCAGAATTTTGCGTTTCGAATAGAGAAGTTTCCTTTTAATACGTAAAGGCGGGTTTACACCAAACAAACAAGCGAACATTTTTTTGGCTCGTTAGGAGTAAAACGGCTATCAAACAAACGAAATTTGCTAACCGAGCGAACGACAACGAACTTTCTGTAATTGAGTAAATACAGGAAAATATCGAACGAACAGCGAATGTTCCTTCTGTGTAAACGCACCTTAAAAAACTACATAAAATGTTATTTCGATATGGATTGAAAATATTTTCACGATGAAAAAGTTTTTATTCAAATACTAAAAAAAAAAAGTCTTATTACGGTAAAACGTCGGTAAAAGAACAAACTGTTGGTATTAAAATCGCGAGCCAAGCTTCTGATGAAGTCGAAATTGAGTCATAAGTTTGACGTCAGTTAAAATAATTACTTTCAACGAATCCACATTACCTACAAACCGAAATTTTCATTTACGTTATGATCAATCCAAACTAAAAGTGAATATTATGAAATAATCGTATTACCATAATTTTACATTCACGACATTTAAATTTGAATTCTATCGTTAAACAGTTTGATACAATAGCAATGTCAAACAATAAGCAAAAAATCAAATACATTTAGGAATTACCCTTCGTTAATAAGAACAAATCAAAATACAGGAAGGGATGAAGAATATTTCAAGCACATAATAAGTCATGTTCTAGCTGTTTTGTAGATGAAGATTAGGAGGGAATATCGCGAATCGTAGCTGAGCCAAAATTGACCAATGAGTGCGCGGGTGGAGGAAGGGGGATCGCAGTTATAAAATATTTCAATAATGCAAAAATTTGCGTTTCATCTTCTCCAATTTAAAAACAATTTTAACGCGAAGGTAGGAAGCCAAGTTGAAGGAAAAACATATGGTCCAAGCCCTCAAAAACCCAATGATATCCTATCAGAAAAAAAATCAAAAATATATACTCACAAGAAAAAAACATAAAAGACATTTCCGGAAAACATCTTTAATGTATCCACATCAATAGATACCTAAAACCTCAAAAGGACGCTCCTTGAACCACTGACAATACCTCCAAATTTCCAAGTCAAAAAAAGCCCCTCCAGCTGTCCCTCAGATAATGCCTATCACCCTACATTTTAACATATTCAAATCAATATGCAATAAATTTATCCATTTATTTATATTTATTTTATTTAGGTAGGTAAATTACCTACTTATTTATTTATTTATTTATTTATTTATTTGTAGGGTAGTCTGAGGATATTGCAGAGCTCGTTAGGAAAAATACAATACACTGGTCATCATTTTTAACTTGGAAATTTTAACAACTAGGAGGGTAGATGACGTCATAATTTTGCACTGAGGAAGTTTTAGCACAGGAAATTATAGTAGCTGGAGGGGACGATGATGTCATAATTTTGGACTGACAGAAGCATCACAAATTTCAGCATATGGAAGGGATGAGGACGTCATAATGTTGAACTTGGAAAGTTTAACAGCAAGAGAGGTTGATGACATGTTTTTCGTCATCTATTTCTGGTTGGGCTGATAACGTCATAATTTTAGTTGTCACATTTTATCTGTAACATTTTTACTGTCACATTTTTTTTTATAAGGTACCCACCCCTCTTTGAGATACGTTTTCCGTCAAAAGCTGTATTTTAATTTGAAAAAAAAATGACAAAATTTGAACCCCTCCCCTCTCAGAAGTTTTATCACAGCTTCGTCTCTGGAGAAGTTTTAAAAATTCGAATGAGGATTATAACTCCCTAGTAACCTTACTATGGCAACACCACCGATCGTGATCAATTTTATACATTGTTCAGGGGCACATTTGACTCCCCACTACTTATGAAGCCCATAAATCAAGGCGCGAAAACATGCATTAATTTGAAAATTACAACTGCTCGAAGATGTTTCACTTACACGGAATTTGAATGGCATTCGGCGAGCTCGCTTCTTTCGCCAATCTTTCCTTCACCGACTGCACAGCCGAAGGCGAAGGTTGAGGATCTTTCGGGGACCTTTTCACCGAAATACTGCCACCACTGCCGGTACTGGTGCCGGTGCCGTGTTTGGCCTTCGCGCAGAGAAAATAATTAATTTCAACGCCGATTGGGAAAAGGCTGCAGGGAACAAATCAAACCGTTCTACTCTATGAACCATACCTGCTGTCGAGCCACGTTTCTGGGAGGCTTCACAAAAGCATCAACGAAAGCTAATTTCGTTTTTCTCACGGGAGTCGAATTCGCCATCGATTGAGAAATATTCTCCGTCAACGACTGCAATTTTTCTTCTCTTTCTTCTACACACCTCTGTGTACCCATCGAAAGAATAATAATAATAATAATAATAATAATAATATTTTAATAATGACGAATAATAAAATACAAAAAGAACGTTGTCTATCAGTCGAATTCGACGAGAGTCTCACCAAATATAAATCTCGCCATGTTTCATACTCTTGTAGCTCAGCTTTTCTGAAATGCTTTTTAGCATGATGTTCCCACAGCTCATCTGTCTCACCGATTAAGTACGGATTGTAATTCTCGAACGTATACAACTGCTCGACGGATACTTTTTCTAAAATAGGTTTTAAAACTTCAAATGGTACTCCACCCGTATACTCCAGAGCTGCAAACGAAAATCAAAAAACATGAAATAATGCGAGGCAAATAAAAGTAAGAAGTTGGAAAAGTACGCCAAAATCGCACGTAGGTAGATTCCATAGATACTACCACCTGAATTTGAATACGTAAAGTTACATTTCAAAGGGTATGCGGGACATAATGGTCGGAGATTGGTCTCACAACCAATCGGAAGGTTATAGGTTCGAGATCAGCTGCCATCATATTCATGACCGAAAGTGGCGATGGATTCGGTTTCGTTCAATTTAAGATTCCACATATGACTGAAAACTTCATATTGGGAGAGACCATTGGCCCACTAATCCCGACCATTAACTTCTCCCAATTTCGACAAGAAATATCCTTCAGACGATGGGTAATAATGGCCGAATACCCGGAGCCTAATTAAAAATTTTAAAAAAGATACTTCTGTCCCTCATTCCCACAGCCCTCAATGACGACTCGAATTCAAAGTAAGCATCGATTGGATACACCAAAGGGCAATATCAACACGCTAAATCGGCGACTGTTTCCAAAATTTAGTTGAAGAAAAATGTCAAAATAACAAACCGTCAAAATTGTCTTGTAACACGCGAACACACAATTCAAATAAGGTAGGAAATTTTGAAGTAACTTTGAATCCATGATAAACTTTCGTTCTGAAAAATCGAACATTATGAAACGTAAGCTTTTTGAAAAACTGACGCTGAATAAAATTCGTAAAAATACCACATCATATACCTTCTATTTTTCATTTTAGCAATCGAACTGAACATGTCTTCTTCAGATAACCCCTTAGGTTGGATAGGTTTTGACTGTGGACTATAACAGCTTGGAGAAATGTGTTCATCGTGCTTGCTAGCGCTAAGCTTCGATGATGATCTGTACGTTTCTGGGACGTAATCTGGCACATCGAATATATCAAGATCTTTCGACAACGGTTCCAGCTTTACATTACTCGACAGAAAATCGATCTGAAAACGTTGAAAATCGACAAGTGTTCTCAATTTACGACTAAAAAGTATGTTTATCTTCTCGTTCTCACAGAACTCCTACATTTTAAAATTGTTTTACAGAATTAAACAAATACGCATTGAAAAATTCAAACGTAAAAAGATTACATTAAGTAGTATGGCAAAGGACCAACTTCAAAATTTTTGCCATAGTATCAGTTTTCATTCACGAAGACGTGTAGAAAACGAAATCATTGCAGCCTAATGAAAAATGCAAAAGCTGACTTCTTCAAATTCGAGAAAAATTCAATCGTACTTTACAAATTTGATACAGGTTAGTATTATTTCATTACATCCACGTTAAGAATACAATAATTATGAAAATAATAACTCAATTTCTAATAATAGACCGTCAATGTTGATAAGATTCTTGTAAAAACAAAATTATAACAACTTGATACACAATATTAGAAAAACTTTGAAATTTCAATTATTGCGAAAAATTCAAATGAGTTTCTCCTCAACTGAGAACCAACCAAATGCTGCATATGGATTTAAATTTTATGTACTCCTAAATTTCAGTCATCATTTATACGTGTATAGAAAGACACAATGAAGGTATTTTGAGTAGATATAAGCCACATGCACGCACAATAACGAACCAAAGCAACAAAAATGTAAATCTGATAGTCAGCAAAGTCACACAATAATCAACTATTTAGAGACAGCGAATTTCGTATATCATGTTGCCTTGATAACTGTGTTTTTATTTTCGTTATCAGCCACCAACATTCTTTTGTCTCAAACCAGTACGAATGAGGAAATATTAAGATGACACATTCCCCACAGAAAATAGTACGATTTACTGTTGAAAATAAAACAACACTTTGGTTTCTACATTACTCTTATACAGACCAGAGAATGCGATAATTGCTGGAATCTAAAGACGAATGATTATAGATCAGAAACCTTTGAAGGGCAACAACTTCTTCCAATTGCATTCATTTTCGATTTAATCATATTTATTATCATAATTTTAGATGTTAGAGAAAAAAATCTCCAACAGTAATTTCGAATCAACCTTTAATTAAGTAGGATTCACAGAATATTGAATATAATAGAGGACGCACATGAAACAAAAAGTAGCACCAGTTCTGAAACGAAATATCCTCGCTACAATGAAGAGGTAAAATTTTTAATATGATTTTAATCTACGAAATTCGTGTTTCTCGTGGTTTCTGAATTAATAAGTAATTGTATTTATTCGATCATTTAATTCAATTATTTGAAAGAAAAAAAAAACCTCATTATTGTCAATGGGCCCGAATATAGAGCAAGCAAATTTGAATTCGGTACCGTAAGAGTGGGCACAACAGCTTCAAACGTGGTGCTGTTTCTAGTAGCAACGTTTAAATGGGCGTGCCTCTTCTATTACATTTAATACTCTGGGGGAGGGTTGGTCGCAAATGAATCCTAGAACCATAAATTAAGCGAAGTCGGCTACTCAGTAGAACCCTCTCCCCCTCGCCCCCAAAAAAGTGTATCTGGGCCATATCACACATGTCAAAAGTGAAACGTTACACTTCAATAAACATACCCAAAAATTTTTCACGCGATAAAATATAAAATATTTGCCTAACATACCATTTTAAACATCACAGGGAACCAAATGAATGGTTCATTCTAACAATAAACACTGGACAGTAAATTCGAACTCAGCGCCTCAAAAAACATATTCCACGATGTATTACTCAATTTTTCAACGACAACTTATCCTAACTCTTTTTGGAGTCTAACGCGGTCTAATAAGTGGTTCAATCCAAAAATTAACTGTAAATGCGAACTGAGCGCCTCAAAATACAGTATCTCACGATTTCACTCAGTTTTTTAAGAAACAATTATCTGAAATCTTTTTAGGTCAAAGGGGGCTCAGTAAGTGGTAACTTTGTTCAACTGAATTTTGTGGACGAGGAAAAGTACCTGATAGAATCTTGAATAGAAGTGAAAGGATACCAGCACCAATATGGACTAAATGTCAAAACTAAAATAGCCATTATACTCACGCTATGATTACTCTTAGGCGATGAAAATGTTGGAGGTGAATCTTGATAATTTGAAGATTTTGATGACGTACTTTTCCTTTTCGGTGACGCAGCCATTGGAATACCCAATAAAGCAGCCCCAAAATCATCTCCTGTAAATCAGAACATCAAGTTTATTACAATTTCAATCTGATTGTTTTTTTACGTATTAAGAAGAGATCAATAAAAAACTAACCACCAGAATCATCATTTTTGTAACTATTTACATCACGGCTAGAAGAATTTTTACTATTTACTTCATTATCCGACGACTCTATACTCGATTTTTTATCTTTTTCAATTCTTTTCGAAGAGTTTTCGTCTTTGTCACGAACCTTAGACTTTTTTTCCCGTTTATGCTTATGGGAATTATATTTATCGTCGGATTCGTGTTTTTTATCGTGATGAGAACGATGTTTATCTCTGTCGTCACGATGATGTTTACTTTCTCGATGCGATTTCTCCTCTCTGTGTTTACTAGACTTGTGATGTCGTTTTTCGTGTTCTTTTTTATGTAATTTTCTTTCATTTTGACGATCCTTCTTCTTCTTGTCACCATTTGATTCTTCGCACTCTACTAACCCAGCATCTTTATTCATAGGACTGCCAAAAGATTCTCGTTTGATGACCTCCTGATGTTTATGAATCGCCACCTCAGAATGCTCGTCAACTTTTTTATACTTTTCCTTCTTCGAACTTCTATCTTTTTCTTCCTCAGAATGCTTTCGTTTCCTGTCATGTGATCCTTCGTTTTTAATGGTGATTAAGTGAACCTTATTTTTACTAGATGAGCTTTCGTATTTCGATTTGATATCATCATCTTTCGGTCTCTTCGTCAGACATTCTTCATAATGGAGCACAACTGGCTCGGGTGCGACATCATTGGCAAAATTATTCATCGGAGACGATGCATTGCGGGAATCGTTATCTGACTGATCATTGTTTTCAACGTCTGATCTTTGTTCTGACGCTTCTTCTTCCTCAACTTGCTTTTTAACGATTGACTTCCATTTAGCAACTAATAACGTGGCTTCTTCCGCAATACTTCCTTCCGATTTTCTCAGGGCATTGACGGTTTTACCGATACCAGTTTTCTCTAGTTCTTCTAATCGTATGGGTAATTTCGAAAGTTTACGAATGCAATGAAGAACCTGAAATAAAAATTAATTTTTGTTTCTCGGTATACTTCCAGCGAATTCACTGAAACTAAAACAACGCGAATACAGAGTAAAAATATCTGAAGACACATACCCGATGGGAATCACTTTCAACAGGATTAATCTGCTGAATACAATGCTGGTAACGTTTTATTTGTTTAATTAAATCCTGCAACGAGATGGGGTCCATCGTACTGTTGATTGAAAAAATTTTCATCAATGGCTACATAACCAGCATTCTTATGACAGTATCATTGACAAAGAAATCAGAAAATGAGAATAATATTCAGACACAAATATTAAAAATAAAATCTCTAAAATCGCCAATACTGCAACTTCCCATGCCACACACACAGTAAATAAAAACGTTAAATCAACTCGAAATTAATACATAATTATCATTATTTTGAATACACGTTTGGTAACAGCTGATAAAATTTATCAGCATCAATACCGCAAGATTGAGATATGATAGCTTATGGTATAAAACTAAAACGATTAACAAAAATTTCAGTTTTCACTCTTCGAGAGTATATAGGGATTTATATTATTTTCTCCGATGAAACACACAGCTCAGTTGCTTTCTCTTTCGCACCAGAAACCACATAGTCTTGGCCATTTCGTTCCCCCAATTTCAAAGCATACTACCCAGGTGCCAAGTTTTACGGATTTTTGGACGATATTTTATTTCTTTACAAACTTGTTTAAAGATAAAAATAATGATCAAATCATTAGGCATGATATGCATGCAAATTAAATTAATAAGCTCTCATATCCCACTCAATTGAAAATCTCATGCCCCAACGCAAGATCTGACGCTACATGTAGTGAGATCAAAATATAAAGAGCGTGTTGAATACACGTTCGTCGCCATTAGCCGAATGACGTAGTTCGTTTACTCTTTACGAATTTGTCTGTTTTACCTGTGTTTGTGTAAAGGTGCGTTCACATCTGAACGAGGCAACGTATGAGGCAAGCCGAGGCGAGGCGTTCGTTCAAATGTGAACGTGTATGCCAGACGAGGCAAAATGGTTCGTCCATTCGGCGAATAAGCTGAGGCCGCACGAACACGTTCCCGATTAAAGTCGGTACTTCAAAGAAAAATTGCGAACGAGGCATATTGATGTGGACCGGACATTCTTTTAAAATTGCCTCAGTCGCAGGCGAGCAGTATTTACACAAACACTTTTCATTGTTTTTTGCTCCAGAAAGTATCCTTGAAGTAGTTTTAATTTGTTCAAGTTGAATTTAGAAGTTATTTTGTGCCGTGATTTTTCGCATTGGTTTCCCCCTGCTTTTACAAAATGGAATGGGATCAAGATCGTGTCCTTGATTTCATCAAAGAATTTCAAAAAAAGAAATTTTGTGGAAAAAAGAACATAAAGATTATCACAATATTATAAAGAAAGAAGATGCTTGGAGAGAAATCTGAGAAATGATGGAGACAGAAGTAGAAATATTAAAGAAGAAGATGGATAGTTTACGTGGCTCTCGGAGGAGAGAAAAAAGCAGAATGGCCAAGTCTATTGATACAGGAAAAGGTAAGTGAATTTGAAACTATACTTATTCATATTTCAAGTAAATGACCTCTACAATCTGTTGACAAAATAGGTTTTTCCTCAAATTTTATAATCAAAAAGTCTTTTTTCATTTAAATTGAATTAAAATTTGATCATACCCAGTGGTGTATCTAGTGCTCCATTTTAGGAGGGAAAATTCAAACTTGTTCGAGTTGTAAAAAAATCTCGATTACAAATTTGTGTTAGAAGAAGTTCGCATTTTAAATTCTCCAGTGAGTATTTTTAGCAAATTTTCCTGCAAAGTTACCCTGGTTTATGGTATATTTCTTTATTCAACAGGCATATTGAGACATCAACAGTTAAGACAAGCTTTACATGCGTACGAATATAACCAAATATGTATTTTCATTCAAATAATTACTCGGATAATATTTCAGGTCGAAAAGAAATTTACGTTCCTTCATGGTTTGCATGGGAAAGTATGAAATTTTTAGACGACCCTGAGAAAATCAGAGATACAATTAATGTAAGTATACTTTATTGCACGATACAATATGATCCATCGTACACGGGGTATTTGAAATTCTTCATTTAAGCATATTGATTTTGCCAAGAAACAGCCCCGGTTGTTGAAAAATATTCAGCAAATACATCTCTAATTTGATTCGCTGAAACTGATGATTTCCGCGGTATCTTCTTCAATTGTTGCAAACCGGTTGCATTTGCGCCGTTTTCATGTCTCCAGGAACCTTCAATCAATCTACCATCTTCTTCTTTATCAAAAAATCCATCTGGCGCATAAATATTGCGTGAGGAAGGGCTTCGGCGTAAGAAATTATGTAGGCAAATTGTTGTGAGGACTACTAGCTCGGCTTTTTTTGGTTCTAATAATAATGGTTTTCTAAGAACTCGAAAGACAGCTGAAAGAATACCAAATGCATTTTCTGATACTCGCCGAGCTCTACTTAGACGATAATTAAAAATTCTTTCTGATGATCCTTTTGGATGTATTCCTGAGTATGGTTTCATTATATTTTCAGATAAAGCAAATGCTTGATCTCCTACAAATACGTATGGTACTTCTATAGTCAAGTTAGGCAAAGTTGAGGGCATTGGTAAATTTAATTTTTTTTTCTCCATATTTTTATAAAGCGTACAATTTTTGAACACCCCTCCATCAGAAACTCCTCCCTGACTACCAATATCTACATAAATAAAATTGTATTCAGCATCCACTAGTGCCATTAGCACGATGCTAAAAAAAGATTTATAATTGTAAAATACGCTTCCACTATTTATAGGACACATCAACGGAATATGTTTCCCATCTAGGGCTCCTACACAATGAGGAAAATTCCAGTTCTTTTCAAATAAATTGGCTATTTTTATCCATTCTTCCTGCGATGCAGGTACCTGAAATAAATATTTTGTGTATTACTTTTCAGACCTATCCAGCTTCGGAAAATGAAGAAGATGTGGACGATCCTTCTCCTCTTCCAAGTTTAAATTCTACCACAGATATTGATGTTACTGACATAGATGATCAGAATTTTCCAGGAGGTCAGAGTAGTAGTACCAATGACAAACTAGCCAGTGCATCAAATGCAGCGTCGAATTCAAAGGAACAAGCTGGGAAAAAAAGGTTTAAATCTCCCAAAAAATTGGCTCCAAGAAAAGGCAATGAGGATCCACGCGTAGAAGAAGCCTATCAAATTTTGAAAAGTAGAGCAGCAGGTGTAGCCAATGAGAAAAAAGACGAATGTTCTACGTTTGCTAGTTATATATGTGAGAAAATGCGAAAACTAGATGGTACAAAGCGGGCTGTTCTCATGCATGAAATACACGGTCTTATTCTTCAAGCAGAACTAGGTACAACAACCTCCCAAATATCTTCTCGGTCTCAGTCGCCCTCATCACTCTCCAATTATCACTCTCTTTCATCCTCTGCTCATCCTCCACCCATTTCCTCCGTCAATTATTCCTTAAATTCTCCACCACATTTCAATTCTGCTTATTTATCACCAATTTCTTCCCCACTTTCATCATCTACTCCGTCACCACACACCCCTTATTCATTTTATTCGTCACCGGTTCCATCACCACACAACTACTCGACTGATTTCTCACAAAATCTATCAACCAATTTCTCACAAAATCCATCACCTCAAACTTATCCTCATAACTTGTCACCATCTGAATCTACTTCAAATCCATCTTCTAACCCCAAGTCAAACGAGTTCGCAGATACAGTTAACTCAGAATCACAAAATATTGTAGAATGTAATTCTTCATTTTCCGACAGATTGTAAGCGTAATTTTGCATGAAAAATATATTAAACATACTTGAATATAATGTTTCAATATTTCAATTATTGCCCGGCATACTTCTTGTACAATTTCGGAAATTAGCGACTTTGATATATTGAAGATGTATTTCAGGCTTGTAAATGAATCACCAGTGGCCAGAAATCTCAATGTTACAGCTAAGCGCTCCTCCACAGTAACAGCTTGTCGAAACTTTGTGTCAGCTTTTGAAATTTTCTCTCGAATTGATTCCAATATAAATGAAAAGTCCGATGATGACATTCTAACAAAATTTTGAAAATGCCCATCTTCCTCATTAGATAGGCTTCGAATAAATGAGGGGCCACGAGTGAGAAGCCTATCATGGTGAAGCCGAGTCATCCAATAACGCCTTTTTTTCTTTCTTTTAGCCAGACTGCTTATCACTATGAATGCAGCACTTGCCACAATCAAGTCATCATCATCGCTCATATTCTGAAATTAATACAGAAGACAAAATAACAATATATTGATTGTGTGTAAAGTAACCAGAGTGAGTTGTTGAATTTATTAAACATTACCAAGGGGATACTCGTATTAACAGTGTTATCTGATGCTCCAATACCCATTTACAAATTCCATAAAACTCATACCTTATACCATTCATAGGCATAGTTATGAAGTGGGGGAGGGGGCAAAGTAAATGTTAATAACAGATAATACGATGTTCTTATTAACATTTTTCTTTTCAAAACCGAGAATTCACGGTGCAATAATACAAAACACAAAATCTGGACATATTGGAAGAATTACTCTTTGTCAAAAAGGGATTACTTGTTCTAGTCAACAATTTTTTCATTTCAGTTGTTCCAGAAGGGGGATACATACGCAAAATTTCTATGATATTTTCCCAAAGGTTAAACCTTGATACTATAAAAGGGCAAATGTGTAAAGATAGTTGAAATAACTTACTTTGTGTAGTTTTCAAGCAGCAGTATTGAAAATTTTTGAAAAATAGGATCCAACAACACTGTATAAACTGCTTCTAAACAACAAGAAATCACAACTAAAGTGAAATCGAGGCAAGAAAAACTGGTTCGCCAACTGACGGAACCCTGCCTCGTGTGTTGCCTCAGCGCATTCCGAATGGGGAAAAAAATCAGCCATTAATTTGCCTCGCCTCGCTCTGCCTCGCATTGCCTCGCCTCGGCTTGCCTCATGCGTCGCCTCATGCAGATGTAAACGCACCTTAAGTTGTTAACGGTTTGTTCTACTGACGTCATTGAGTTGATCAATGACGTCATTGAGATATTGATATTGTCGTACATTATCGATATCGAATCGTGTACGACTCCGTCGTTCGCGATACTTGGGGGGGAGTCGAGGTCTTCTAAAATAGTAAAATATTAAATATGTCGTTGACTAGCATTATGATGTACAATTAAAATGTGTATAAATCTATAAATCAAGTGTTTTGTCTTATATATTGTGTAATTATTAACATGAGGTATGCATTTAACCTTCTGTTATAGTGTCACATCTTATAAATATATTGTGTGATTTTAAATTATTATATATGTAAAAAGGTCGGAGAGATCAGTTCTCCTCATCATCAGCTGTAGAAGAAAAACATTACTATCTATATCCTTATAATTAATTGTGTGGGGTTTTAAATAGGTATACTATTATTGGAATCAATTGAGTTTATTAGGGGATGCTGATGCCAGTAAGAGAGGCAGAGCAGCGACGGGGAACCTGTTGTAAATATATGATGTGAAATTGTGAAACGAAATATGGACCACTTGGTTTACGATAGGCGCTAAAAGACCGACGCCCATCCGCAGTCCAAAACCAAATATCAAAAATTTTGAAAGGTTATGTCAATTAAGACTATTGGCCAAAAAGTTGACTTGCTCGGAGGATTCTCGTAACGATATTATGAAAGGTTTTCCGATCAAGTGCTTTAGTTAATATGTTGGCAACTTGATTGGGTGACCTAATATCATTGAAATTTATCAATTTTTGCTGGAAGGCCTCCAGCAAGGCGTAGCATTTGATCGCGAGAGACCTGGATCGTTTCTGGCCTCCCCCAGATGCAATGAGGGACGCAGATATATTGTCCTCATATACCTGCACTGGGTTGGTTACAGAGAAAACGCTTTCCATAAGTCTCCAGATCACATATATGTCGTCAAGTGCATCATTCAATGCAATTAACTTGGCTGCAGTTGACGAAGTTGCAATCGTGTGTTGCCGATGAACGGCCCAATTTAGCAAGTCTCTGTTTACAAAGATCATGAAACCAGTTGTGGAGCACCCTTTCTCCAAGTTATTTATATCAATGGGTGAATCATCTACGTCGGGTGCATACGACGCATCTACAAAAGCTTTAATATGAGTTTGGTTGGAGTGGAAGACTAGAGAGAAATCTCGTGTAGTTTTCAGGTATCTAATGATACGACGAACATAGTTTTTAATTTTATTGTTGGAGGATGCCTGAAAACGGGATAAGTAGTTGATGGCGAAAGCAATATCTGGGCGGGTTAGTCTTGCCACATATAGCAAATTCCCAATCATAGCCCTATATTCAATATTGTCAATTCCATTTGCCCGTTTATTAAGTTTCATCCCAGTCTCCATGGGTGTGGAAGATGGATTACATTTGGTCATTCCAAACTTCCGGGGAATCTTATCGATATATCTATTTTGTGTTAGTATAATTTGTTTTCGTGGTATATCACGATTTATTTCAAATCCAACGAAAAAAGTGGGCTTATATTCTATTTTTAATGTGAAACTTTTATTGAAAGTATCTATTAAGTCTTGTGTCCACTCGTGGTTACTTGCCAACAACATGTTATCCACATAGACTATCAAGAGTGCCATAGCACCAGTATTATCCTGTTTGATGTATAAACATCTGTCAATTTTCAACTGGGTGAAGCCAGCTTGAACTATTGTTGAGTTCAACAAATCCTACCAACTTTTAGATGATGTTTTAAGTCCATATATAGACTTTATAAGTTTCAGGCATTTATTTTCGCTTAATTGGCATCCTTTAGGGGTAGATATAAATATTGGGTATTTTATTTGTGAATTTAAAAAAGCTGTTTTTATATCAAATTGTGTTATATTTAAACTGTATTTATTGGTAATTGACAGTATCCATCTGATTAACCAGTATTGGACTACTGGGATATATGTTTTGGTCAAGGAATAGTGAGTGGGATCTTTAAAACCCCTTGCAACCAATCTAGCTTTCGGTATGTGAATGCCTAGGTTGTCGGGTTTTGTGGTGAAACATCACTTTGTATCTACCAACCTCACATTCCTTTCCTTAGGGATGACTTCCCAAACGCCCATATCAGATAGTGAATTCAACTCGTCTGTGATGGCTTGAAGCCACTCTTCCTTAAAGGGGTTGTTTTCAACATCCTCCCATTTTTGAGGGATATGGTCCTCAATGTAATTTTTATATCGTGATTTGAATAAATTTAAAATCACAGGAGTATCTATGATATTATCGTTATTTTGTGTGTTTTCTTTATTATTATTGTTTATATTATTTATTTGTTTTATATTCCTTGTTTCATCAAATCTGACAATGCAAGTGACGTGTGATTTCTCCATTAATGGGTCCCTTATACAGTACCTACTATTGGTATACCCTACAAAAATTCCTTTTTTGGATCTTTGGGTTAATTTTGGATGTTCAATATTGGCACTTTTTCTTTTATTTTTAGTGGCTTGTTGCTGACAGACCTCTATGGGAATGTGCCTGTGAGGAGACCCAAAAACTCTCATGTTAGATAAGTCCAGCTTTGTGTTGAAAAACATCTCAAAGGGGGTTTTGTTGTCTTTATTGGCCCTAGTTGGGCTCCTGTTTATTATATAAACAGCCGTCACAACAGCCAATGACCAAAAACTGAAATCCAAATCAGAGTCAAACAGCATAGCCCTCATCCTTGCCATAATTGTCTGGTTCTGCCTTTTGGCCATCGCATTCAACTCCTGTGAATACGGAATGACTGGCTCAAGGTCTACGCCATTGTACTCGCAAAATGATTTCATATTTGAGTCAAGATATTCCCTAGCATTGTCATATCTTAATGTAGCTATAGGGTGATCCGGGAATTTTGACTTTAACTTCATATATAATTTTTTGAATTCTTCAAAGACCATTGATTTTTTCTTAATAGTGGAAATAAAAATATATTTTGTGGCATGGTCCACGAAAATCAAAACATATTTTTCACCATGTATGCCTGGTGAGAAGGGGCCCATTGTATCTGATGAAACAAGCTTGAGTTTCCTTTCAGGTCGTGTGCGAGTTCCATTGTGTCCTAATCTTCTAGAGTTGGCTTTTACACATACCTCACAAACACTGAACTCGTCATCACAAAAAGTAATTCCATTTGGAATACCTCTTGAAACCTTTGTCAAGAACTTTAAATTTTTTCCCGACAGATGTCCTAATCTCCTATGCCATATCATTTTTTTGTCTATTTTTGCAGTTTCTGTACTCTGATTAGATTCCTGCGTGTCACTTATTATATTATTATTATTTATTATATTATTATTTGTGTTTATTCCTATATCCTCATTCATTTCATTTCCACCTTCACTCATTTTATTTTGTTGTGGATTATTATTATCATTTCTATCATTAGGATTTATTATAATATTATGTTTTTTATTATTATTAATTGTGTTTTCTTGTGTTTTATTATTAATATTCTCTCCATTCTCTTCATTCTCCTCCTGACTTTCCTCTATTACTTCTTCTATTTCATATTCCATCCATTTGTCTTGGGAATTTATGTTGGGCATACATGCCAATTTGTTAGATTCATTATTGTAAGGACATATTTTATTTAATTCATTTTCATCTTCTACAATATTAACGGCGGAATCTGGTACAATTTCGTACTTAACCATGTATACGCCTCTTATTTTTGGGGCTGAAAAGATAACTTCGTCCGTGCCTCGGATGTATATGTGCGCTGCAGAGAAATTTTGATCTATGCCAAGCGCTCTATTTTCTGTTATTTTAATCCCTGACATTAGATCTACATTTAAAGATGGTACATAATGTACATTTTTTAGTCTTATGACTGTTTGGTTTCTCTCTGAGTTTTCCACTCTGATGAAAATGGTACCTATGTGTGTGGCAATTAGTAGTGTGTCCTGGATAGCACACTCCAGCTCAATAGGCTTTTCTAACATTATAGGGTTGGATAATTTTGATAAATCCGAGATTACGTGAGCAACAGCTCTACCATCTAACATAATCCTTTTAGTAAGAGGGACATAATTTGAGTCTGACTCTTGTTTTGTATCTTTTGATGTAATTAAATTTATTAGTTTATTATCGTTTGTGTTTATTTTCAGATCATGATTCTTATATCTCAGCATCATGGATTTTTTATTTTTATTATTATTATTGTGGTTGTTGTTTCGTCCGTATTTTGTGTTTTATGCAGGACCATCTAGTTTATCTTGTGGTTTTAAACCCTCTTTATTTGACGGACATACTTTAGCTATGTGTCCTTTGCCATGACACTTAAAACATACTAAAATATTCTAACTTAGCAAAGTATTTTGATTTTGATTATTGTTATATTTTTTATTTTCATATGTATTATTATTATTCTGAGACATTTCTAGTTGTTGATTATTATTATATGTCATTTTCCCCTGATCTACATTCTGATTGTGATTCTGATTTCTGTTAGTATTATTATATCTATTGTAATTTCCTCCATATTGGAACCTTTGACTCTTATTATTGTGGTTGAAATTACGAAATTTATTATTATTATATTTTGACTTTTTCTTGTCGTACAACCTATCAGACCTTTCGATTAACATGGCATATAGTGTCTCAATTGTTTTCTGGTCCTGACTTAGTGTATTAAACTCCAACATTGTCATGTCATAGTCCATGTTTAATGATATTAAGAGTTGCTCTATCTCTTCCTGTTTGTCCAGAGGTTTTCCACAGTCCCTTATTTTTTGAGCCGATCTCAAGAAAATGTCTAAATAACTTTGCATATTGCCTTCACTGTTAAATTTTAATCTTTGAAAGGCTTGTTTCGCATTGATATATGTCACCTGAGTACAGCTCTTATATCTTTCGTCTAAAACTTTTAGTATTTGATTTATTGTTTTTAAGTCTTTTACTCATTCAATGAGTTTGTTATTAAGTCCCTAATAGATTAACGCTTTTCCCTTTTCTTGATTGCAAAAATATGCCATACGATTAGCTGGACTAGCATTTCCAGGGACAGGGTTTAAAAAATTATTTAATTCGAGTCACAAAAATAGTACTTCGGTCTTGACATCATGCATAATTGGATACAATCCTTCTGCATAGAGTGTCAAGACCATCGTGGTCCTCCAGGCATCATAATTCTTCCCATCAAATACTTTTTTAGTATCAAATCGTGACATTTTATTGATTTTGATAGTTTGGGGAATTTGAATCCTACCTCAGAAACACGAGAACTTAAATCTAGAGGGTAACACGGTCTCAAGGGAATGCAAATGAAATATATTAAAGTACAATATCTAATGATTATTCTATATTCTAAAATTATTCTTACTAATTTTGTACTGCCGACAATGAGGTGATCTCTCCGCTGTTGTTTCAGATGTATGAGTGTTTGAATTACTTGGACTTTATCGCCAAAAATATTCAAATTCGAGTTAATTAAGACTTTGGGTTTTGTTCCAGAATGAAAAAGGTTCTGTTAAACACGTTAAAACATAAATTAATTGTCAAGTCAAAATTGTTCATCGAAATTATAAAAGAGATTAATGCTGAAAAGAAAATAATCTATTAACCTTCAACTACTGAAAATATATTTTATTGTTTGTGATCAAGAAAAAGTTTGTCACCAAGGTTAATGTTCATATATTCAGGTTTTCTTTTGTTGGATTTGATGAAGCTCATCCAACAAAGATTTCCTGTTTTTGCAATTCTCGACCAACAAGATAAAGTTTGAAGGGATAATTGAATCCACCTTTGAAGTTTCAACTTTACTTGAATTTTGGTCAAGAATATACACAAAAATATACCAAATTTTAATTTTATGTTACTGAAATATTAATTTTTCAGTCAATTTTTGAGCAAAATCACACGAAATAATAATTAATTAGTCTAAATTTTTTAATTATCTTATATTTCTCTGTTGACTTTTGTTGTTTTTTCGATGTATTTCAGCTACTTTCATGCCCAGTTGACACCAAATTTCGATGATTCTTCTCAGGAACTTCTCGAATTTCAATTTTTCTAACTCAGCTTTTTCTCTCCGGAACACAGCATGAGCAGTTACCAACTATTTTTACCTTCGTAGATTTATTTGTTCAGCCACAGGATCCTTTTGATCTGCTTTCCCAACTTTTTAATTTTGAATTTTTAAACTTACGTCCAAGGATTCACCGTCGTTTTCATTGACTTCAAATTTTACTTTTCGATTCACTCAATTTAAAATTTTTAATTTTTTCAGGATATTTACTTGTATCACTGAAATGAACTTTGCGTTTACAAATTTTACACTTTTCCTTCCACTTTGCGTGGAGGTATCACATGGCACTAACCCATTTCACTTTGCGTGAAACACAAAAAACAAACTTTTAATTAATTACACGATCAACACATTTTAAATACTTGCACTTCTTTTCCAAACTATTGCTCTTCCTACCATATTGAGGTGAGTTATGATCTTTTGATGCGGAAAAGATAAAAACGGATTATCATCTTTGAAAAAGATTTATTCACAACGTTAGTACAACAACTGATGAGCAGAGAACATTCTCCATTGAGCAGTGGCGGCAAAATTATGTCGGCGATCAGTGTCGCCATATGTGAAAAGATTAAATGTAATGAACATGTTACATACAGTGTTAGTCAGAGATCAGGTTATGTGGTCATGAGGGAGTGAGGGAATCGTATCCCAACAAAATTGGAATGATAACTGTTAAGAATGAGCATCCTTTTAAGAAAGATTGAAGAGTCAAATGAAAAATCAAACAAAAGAATAAAATAGGAGCATACTCAAGTATCGATGTTGTTCAAACGGCTCTATACTTTCTTGAGGGTAAACAATATCGCGGGTAAATGATATTCAGGGTAAATTTGCCTGGTTGTTTTTGCAGGCACACTTTATCACAGGTAAACAAAATGCAGGGTAACATTTATCAGGGCAACATTTCTCCAGGTAATTGATTGTGCGGGTATACAAAACAGAGGGTAACATTTTTCAGGGCAACATTTCTCCGGGTAATTGATTGTGCGGGTATACAAAACAGAGGGTAACATTTTTCAGGGTAACATTTCTCCAAGTAATCAATTGTGCGGGTAGACAAAAGACAGGGTAACATTTATCAGGGCTACATTTCTGAGGGTAATCGATTGTGCGGGTAGACAAAAGACAAGGTAACTCTTAGGGCAACATTTCTCAGGGTAATATTTTATGTTACAGGTTGAGCAAAAGTTAAACACTCAAATACTTTTCTTAGTACCACTACATGCTTAAAAATCACAGTAGTACTAAGAAAAGTATTTGAGTGTTTAACTTTTGCCCAACCTGTAACATAAAATATTACCCTGAGAAATGTTGCCCTGTCTTTTGTCTACCTGCACAATCGATTACTCTCAGAAATGTAGCCCTGATAAATGTTACCCTGTCTTTTGTCTACCCGCACAATTGATTACACGGAGAAATGTTACCCTGAAAAATATTACCCTCTGTTTTGTATACCCGCACAATCAATTACCCGGAGAAATGTTGCCCTGGTAAATGTTGTTGGAATACGATTCCCTCACTACCTCACGAACACGTAACTGTACATTAATCAACACTGCATATAACACATTATTACATTTACTTGTTTTGCAAGTGGCGACACTGATCGCCAAAATAATATTCTTTCCACCACTGCTCAACGGAGAATGTTCTCCGTTTGTCAGTCGTTGTACTAAAGTCATCAATAAACCTTTTTTAAAGATGAACGTCCTTGCTTAATTTTCTTTGATGAATCGATCGAAACTCACCTCAACATGGTAGCCAGAGCTGTGGACCAGCAAAAATAAGTGCGGAAATGAAAATGTGTTTGTGTTAATCGTGTAATTTGTTGAAAGTAAAAAAGTTTGTGTTTCACGGAAAGTGAAAGGCTTAGTGCCGTGTGATACCTCCACGCAAAGTGGAAGGAAAGTTAAAAGTTCGTGAACGCAAAGTTCGCTTCCAGTGATCGAGGTAATTATCCTGGAAAAGTTGAAAAAATCTTAAACCAAGCAAATCAAAGGTAAAAGTTAAATTTAATGAAAACATCGGTGAAATCTTGGGCGCCGGTTAAAACGTCGAAATTGAGAGTTTGGTGTAAGCAGATCAGGTACGAGAGGATCCTGTGGTTTGGTAAACCAGCTTGCAGAGTCAAAAACGGCTGGCAGTTGTTCGTACTGTGTTCCGAAAAGGAAATCGAAGTCAAAAAGTCGAAAGTCTGAAAGTTGCAGCGTCGGAAGTCTAAGTCACCTTCGTAGAGAAGCAGCAGAAGAACACCGAAAATACGAAAAGGAACTTAAGATAAGTAGAAATTTAAAATAATTAATGAATAATTGGTGTGGTTTTATTCAAAGTTAATAGTAAAAAATTTAAAATTTCAGTAAAACAAAGTAAAATTTTCAAAATATTTTCATGTTAACTCTGAACCAAAATCAAAGGAAAGTTGAAACTTGATAGGCACCATTGGTAACCTTTCAAACTTTATCTTGTTGGTCGAGAGTGGTCGAAAAAAGGAAATATTTGTTGAATGAGCTACATCTAGTATAACAAAAGAAAAATAATTGTATAACTATTGACTTTGGTGACAGATTTTTCCTGTTCACGATCTACAAAGAGTATTTTTAATTGATAAAAGATAATGAATTATTTTCCTTTCAGCATTAACCTTTTGTATTTCTGTTGAATAATTTTTACCTTGAGATTTAATTTATGTTTTAACGTGTTCAACAGAATCATTTTTGTTCTGGAACAAGATCCAAAGCTTAAACCAATTTGATTTAAAACTTTTTGGCGATAAAATACTAGAATTTCGATCAACCGAAAAGAAGTTGAAACAACGGCGGAGAGATCAACTCATCGTCAGCGGCAGATTTCGTGAGATTTAATTAGAACATTGATTAATTATTAAGAATTATAGTATAATATTTGACTTGCATTCCCGATCGAGCGGCTAAGACCGTGTTGTGCATAATCGTGCAGTTGAGACCGTGTTACCCCCTAGAATTAAGTTCTCGTGTTTCTGAGGTAGGACCCAAAACCCCAGAAAAACCAAAATTAATAAAATGTCACGTTTTGATGCAAAGAAAGTTTTTGACGGGAGAAATTATGACGCATGGAGGACCATGATGGTCTCTACACTCTATGCAGAGGGATTATACCCAATTATGCAGGACAATGAAACCGAAGTTCTATTTTTGGGATTGGAATTAAACAATTTTTTAAACCCTGAATCTGGCAATGCTAGTCCAGCTAATAGAATGGCATATTTTCGCAACCAGGAAAAGGGGAAAGCTTTAATCTACCAAGGACTAAACAATGACCTGATCGAGAGAGTAAAAGACCTAAAAACTATAAATCAGATATCAAAAGTTCTCGATGAAAGGTATAAAAGCTGCACGCAAGTTACATATATAAATGCGAAGCAGGCCTTTCAAAGATTAAAATTCAATAGTGAGGGGAATATGAGAAGTTTTCTGGACATATTTTCAAAATCAGCCCAAAAAATAAGAGACTGTGGGAAAAACTTAGACAAACAGGAGGAGATAGAACAACTCCTAATATCCCTAAACATGGATTATGATATGACTAGATTGGAGTTTAATACTTTGAGTCAGGATCAGAAAACCATTGAAACCCTTCACGCAATGCTGATTGAAAGGTCAGACAGATTATATGACGAAAAAAAGTCAAGATATAATAATAATAAATTTTGTAACTTCAATCAAAATAATAAAAATCAAAGATCCCAATACGGGCGAAATTATAACAGATATAATAACATAAATAGAAGTCAAAATTACGTTAAAAATGTAGATCAGGGGAAGATGACACACAATAATAATCAAAAGTCAGATATGCCTCAAAATAACAACAATAATAATTATGAGAATAGAAAATATAATCAAAATCAAAATAACTTGCCAAATGCGAACAATTTAGTATGCTTTAAGTGCCATGGCAAGGGGCACATAGCTAAAGTATGTCAGTCAAATAAAGAGGGTGTAAAACCCCAGGATAAATTAGATGGTCCTGCACAGAATATGAGATACGGACGAAATAATCAGAATAATAATAACAAAAATAAAAAAGAAAATTATGTTCAGTGGTCTATGATGATAAGATATAATGGCAATGAGCAAAACAAAAACACAAATAATAATAAATTAATAAACTTAATAACATCTAAGGACACGAGACACAAATCTAATCCAGATTATGTCCCCCTCACTAACAGAATCATATTAGATGGTGGAGCTGTTGCTCATGTAATATCAGACCTATCAAAATTGTCTAACCCCATAATGCTGGAAAAACCTATAGAGTTAGAATGTGCCATCCAGGACACTTTACTAATTGCCACACATATAGGAACTATGTTCATTAGGGTAGAAAATTCTGAGAGGAAATAAACTGTTATAAGACTAAAAAATGTACATTATGTGCCATCCTTGAATGTGGACCTAATGTCGGGGATTAAAATAACTGAAAATAGAGCGCTTGGCATAGACCAAAATTTCTCTGCAGCGCATATATACGTCCATGGGACGAATGAAGTAATTTTTTCAGCCCCAAAAATAAGGGGGGTATACATGGTAAAATACGAAATCGTACCGGAATCCAAAGTTAATATAATAGAAGACGATAATGACTTAAATAAAATATGTCCTTATAAAAATGAATCGAATAAATTGGCATGTATGCCTAACATAAATTCCCAAGTTGAACGGATGGAATATGAAATAGAAGAGGAAATTGTTGAGGACAGTCAGGAGGAAAGTGAAGAGAATAGAGAGAACACAATTAATAATAATGAAAATGATAATATAATAATAAATCATAATAACGAACAAAATAATAGTCAAACCCAAAATAAGGAAATGAGTGAAGATGATAAGGAAACAAATGAGGATGTAGGTATAAACATTAATAATAATACCATAGATAATAACATAATAAACAATAATCAAGAAACTAACGAAAATACAGGGGAGTTAAAAATAGACAAAAAAATGATATGGCACAGAAGATTGGGACACTTATCTGGAAAAAATTTAAGATTCTTAACAAAGGTCTCAAGAGGTATTCCTAATGGAATAATATTCCGAGATGACGAGTTTAGTCTGTGCGAGATATGTGCAAAAATAGCATCCAGACCAGACCAGAAGGAAACTAGAACTCGTTTCATCGGATACAATGGGCCCCTTTTCACCGGGTATATATGGTGAGAAGTACGTGTTAATATTTGTGGACCACGCCACAAAATACACCTTTGTCTCCACCATCGAAAAAAAGTCAATGGTGTGTGAGGAGTTTAAAAAACTTTATATGAAATTAAAATCAAAATTTCCAGACCATCCCATTGCCACCCTAAGGTGTGACAATGCTAAAGAATATTTAGATTCACACATGAGGACATTTTGTGAGGAAAACGGCGTAAGTCTCGAGCCCGTTGTTCCGTATTCACCGGAGTTGAATGCGATGGCCGAAAGGCAGAATCAAACAATTATGGCTAGAACTAGAGCTATGCTGTTTGACTCTGATTTGGACTTCAAGTTTTGGTCATTGGCTGTTCTGACGACAGTTTATGTCATAAATAGGAGCCCAACTAGGGCAAACAAAAATAATAAAACCCCTTTTGAAATGTTTTACGGCATAAAGCTGGATCTATCCAATATGAGAGTTTTTGGGTCTCTCGCCTATAGACATATTCCTATAGAAGTTCGCCAACAACAGGCCACAAAAAATAAAAAAAAGAAAACAAATAGTGAACACCCGAAACTTACACAACGAGCTGACAAGGGGGTATTTGTGGGTTACACTAACAGTGGGTACTGCATAAGGGACCCATTAATCGACAAATCACACGTTACTTGTGATGTCAGATTCGATGAAACGAGGAACATAATAAATATAGATAACATAAATAATAAAAATACAAATAAATATAATGATAATAACATAATAGAAACCCCTGTAATATTAAATCTATGTAAATCAAGATATAAAAATTACATCGAGGACCACATCCCTCAAAAATGGGAGGATGTTGAAAACAACCCTTTTAGGGCGGAATGGCAACAAGCCATTACTGACGAGCTGAAGTCATTGTCTGATATGGGTGTGTGGGAGGTTGTTCCCAGAGAAAGAAATGTGAGGTTGGTAGATACGAAGTGGTGTTTCACCACGAAACCCGACAATCAAGGCATTCACATACCAAAAGCCAGGTTGGTTGCAAGGGGTTTTAAGGACCTTACCCACTATTCTCTAACCAAAATGTATGCCCCGGTGGTCCAGTATTGGCTTATAAGATGGATACTGTCAATCACAAATAAATATAACTTAAATATAATACAATTTGACATAAAAACAGCCTTCCTTAATTCAGAAATAAGATACCCCATTTTCATATCAAATCCCAGGGGATGCCAACTAGGCGAAAATAATTGCCTGAGACTAATTAAGTCAATATATGGACTGAAAACGTCTTCTAAAAGTTGGTACAACTTGTTAAACTCGACAATAATTCAAGCTGGATTTGTTCAATCAAAAATAGACAGATGTTTATATACAAAACAAAATAATAATGGTGCAATGGCACTTCTAATAGTCTATGTGGATGACATGTTGTTGGCTAGCAACCACGACGAGTGGACACAAGACCTAATAAATATATTTAAAAAGAACTTTACATTGAAGATAGAAAAAAATCCAACTTTCTTTGTCGGTTTTGAAATAAGTCGGGACATCCCGAGGAAGCAAATAATATTGACACAAAATAGGTATATATATAAAATCCTACGTAAGTTTGGTATGATGGAATGCAATCCGTCAACCACACCTATGGAAACAGGGCTTAAAATAAGGAAGCCAGCTAATGGACTAGACGACACTGAATATAGGGCCATGATTGGGAATCTGCTATATGTGGCAAGACTGACCCGCCCGGATATTGCCTTCGCCGTCAATTATTTGTCACGGTTTCAGGCATCCTCAAATAGCGAAATTAAGAACTATGTTCGTCGCATTATTAGGTACCTTAAAACAACAAGGGACTTCTCTCTTGCATTTCACTCTGACCAAACTCAAATTAAGGCATTTGTCGATGCGTCGTATGCACCCGACGTAGACGATTCACCCATAGAAATAGAAAATTTGGAGAAAGGGTGCTCCACAACTGGTTACATGATATTTGTTAACGGAGACTTGTTAAATTGGGCCGTTCACTGGCAGAACTCGGTTGCAACATCGTCAACTGCAGCCGAATTAATTGCGTTGAATGACGCGCTGGATGACATATACGTGATCTGGAGACTCACTGAGAGTGTTTTCTCTGTAACCGACTCAGTGCAAGTGTACGAGGATAATATATCCGCGTTACGCATTGCATCTGGGGGAGGCCAGAAATGCTCTAGGTCCCTAGCGATCAAATGTTATGCAGTTTTGGAAGATTTTCAAAATAAATTAATAATGTTTAATGATATTAGGTCTTCCGATCAAGTTGCTGATATTTTAACTAAAGCACTTGATCGAAAAACGTACCAAAATATTGTTACGAGAATACTCCAAACAAGTCAACCTTTCAGCCAATAGTCTTAAATGACTCAACCCTCAAAATTTTTGATATTTGGTTTTGGACTGAGGATGGGCGTCGGTCTTTTAGCGCCTATCGTAAACCGAGTGGTCCATATGTCGTTTCACAATTCATCTCACAATGTTCAATAGGTTCCCTGTCGCTGCTCTGCCTCTCTTATTGGTATCAGCATTCCCTAATATATACCATTGATTCCCATAATAGTAAATTTATATTGAATACACACACGATTAATTATAAGGACATATATATATATATATATATATAATAATATTATCTCTCTACAGCTGATGATGAGGTGATATTGATCTCTCCGACTGGTTTTATATATGTTAAATTAAAAATCACACAATATTTATAAGACGTGACACTAAAACATAAGGTTAAATATATACCTCATGTTAACACTTACACGATATATTTAAGATAAAACAAAATTTCAATATATGAATTTATACCCATTTTAATTGTACACCATTATACTAGTCAACGACATACCTAAATTTTTTGTTTTACCATTTTTTTATATATATAGCAACTTTATATGACACCTATATGTAATAATTTTTGACTGCTATTGCTTATTTCTTGTTTATATGTTTGTTTTAAATACATGCAATATGTGACATTTTTTTTTTTATTATATGTTCGTTCGTCCGTTTTGAATCGCAGGGGGGTGTTGGGATACGATTCCCTCACTACCTCACAAACACGTAACTGTACATTAATCAACACTGCATGTAACACATTATTACATTTACTTGTTTTGCAAGTGGCGACACTGATCGCCAACATAATATTCTTCCCGCCACTGCTCGACGGAGAATGTTCTCCGTTCGTCAGTCGTTGTACTAAAGTCATCAATAAACCTTTTTTAAAGATGAACGTCCGTGCTTAATTTTCTTTGATGAATCGATCGAAACTCACCTCAACAAATATTACCCTGCGTTTTGTTCACCCGCCATAAAGTGTGCCTGCAAAAATAACCAGGCAAATTTACCCTGAATATTGTTTACCCGCGATATTGTTTATCCTCAAAAATGTGTACTCTGGTTCAAACTGTGTGAATATATCACATCCCTCTCATAAGAGATATAATGTTCCCACATTTCTAAGTACGAAATTGTGCAAAAAACTTTTTTAAAATGAAATTTAAGGTCAGGAAGGTTAAAGTAACAATTTTGTGAATATAAAACTGTTCTGGTCTCCATCATATATAATTATATCCTCGAAGATTATACTTATTAAGTTTGGCAACACTGTTGCCAAGAACCTATTACAATCACCAATTCTTTTTTCATTTTTTTTTTCATATGATTTTAAATTTTATTTCGTTCCGTGGAAAAGTTGAAAATTGAAATAAGAAATAAATTAAAATTAATAATTTCGTCATTAGTTTATTTTTCTTCATTTTTTTCATTCTTTTTTCTTTAAAGGTGCAAAGGCCAAACTTCTTACAGGTTTGAATCAAAACAGCTTGTTCTAAAATTTCAAGTTACGCACTAGTTGCTAGAATACTACCTTTTATTAGTGAATTTTGTATTATTCTCGTTGAATATGGAATTTACCTCTGTTTGGTCTCGTTTTGTATATTTTTTTTCATGAAAACATAAATTTTATTTGATCGTCGAGAAACCAGTTTTATGATTTTCAATATGTTGCGTCCCGGTCGTTTCTATGAAGGCTGCGGGCGCGATGGTCCTATCCGATGTATTTTTTTATGCGAATTTCATCATACAGCTGGTCCCAAAATAGTATGTCAGGTAAATATCATTCGGTACAATTTTATCTCCTATGCGTGGCGATTATTATATTATTCTTGGCTTGTGTCATTTTCAGGTTCCTGAAGAATACATGTCAAAGGATGATTTTGAATCGGTCAGCGTCTACATTATTCCTAAAGCACAACTTTTCAAAAACGTTATCACTATGTATGTCCGTTTAAATCTTATTAATCGCAAACATTCATTCCCTATTTAACATGTTGTCCTATTGGTGATCTCTGTAGAACTGCATTTGGCTTGAAAATACTTGGTTTTCCCACTCGAATCGACGATAAAGCGTACGCCAGAAACGCGTATTGTTTCAATTTGTGTTTCGTCTTCGATGCGTGGGCCAGAAGTGTACACTATGAGAATATTGTAAAAAAACTGACCGAATTTCTGGTGAGAATCGTCTTTTGGATCATGGAAGCACCTAAATTAATCCCCATGAGACAGATGTATATTTCTGTTTTAGATGTCGTTGGAAATTACGAGCAGATTTATATCACAATTAGCAAATAACAAATCGAATGGAACGCAGTTAATAGCGATGTTCAATCAAGTTATGAATGATCTAAATACTCAAAAATATTGTGTTTTGTCTGGTGGGCTGCTCTCGAGTGTTTCACCTTTATTAAATAATATGAATATATGTTGCAGAAATCTAAAATATTTATTCTGTATAAAAATTTGAAGGTCCAAAAATTACTACTCATTTAAAAGTGGTGCAGTTACGACCAGATCCACCGCCCATTCACGATTATCAGGTTCCCGTTCTGCTGGATTCAAAAGATGCGTATCATTCTGATCGATGGGATTTAACAACCACTCAGGTAATTTTGGTGTTTCATTCATATTGATTCGACTTCACCTCGGAGTTTTAGATCATTTTCATTTAATTACAGATACTACCGGTTATTAACGGGGTTAATCATGTTAAAAAAATTTCTGCAATGGCTGGTGTCGATAATAACTTGGTTAAATCGTGTTTACAGAATTTAGTGTGAGTATAAGCAAATTATGGGAGAACTGTTTCGATTTAATATAAAAGTGGCTGAGCTCGGTTCACAAATAGGCTCGAACCTGAGCCTGATAAAACAACTCTTTCCCTTACACTTGCGCTATTTTTTTAAACGAAAGTTAATTTAACAAGTGATTCGTGATAATTAATTTTACCTGGCCAAGAATTTTTTAAATTAGTATACAAATTAGATGACTCATGTCTAATTTTTCTATTTAATTTTTTTTTCTCGAATTATTGAAAACTTTACTTTTTTACTTTGTACGGAGGAAGATTTTTTCTCCTTAATTATTTTCTTAACTTGTGACAAATGCAGATAGTTGAAAATTGATATTAGACATTCACTATTGAATTATGTTTTTAGCCCTGGAGTGCAGATCTCGATATAATGTGTTTCAAAGGAACTTTGTAAATTGCTACTCTTCTGAATTCAACAGCGAATAAAATATTTCTGTCTTATTTTGCGATTATTTCAATCACCCGAAGTATTTTTCAAGATTTTGGTCTTATCAATTTTAGGGGGCTTTAAATTTTCGATGAATGGGTCCTATATTTCAGTATACTGATCTTTTGTGCATGATAAATTCAATATCTCATATATTTTTGTTAGATTTATCAGTCACAAAAGATTCTGCCATATATTTTTCAATAGAATTTGGTTTACCTCAGTGAAATGTCTTAAAGTTCGCTGCATTTGCAAAGTACGTCTGATATTCCAAGATTGAATATTCTTGCAGTGTTCTGACGAAATTCACAATTTAATTGTTTTTCAGTTTTCATCCGTCTATGTTTGCAGATATTACGGTATTGTCAGTATGATTCCGCTATTCCTTTACAGTAACATGTACGCTGTTACTCCCAGACTAAGAAAATTAGCCGTCGATAAGAAACTACAAGAAGAGTGCGTTTTAGCCGTTACCAGAGCCGGTGAGTTGTTTTGTACCGATTGAGAATAACAGCTTTGTCAGATAGCCGGTGGCATTTACTTTTTCTCTAATATTTTTTAATATTAAGTAACCCTAATGAAGTCGACAATGATATGTACGAAAGGGTCTGACCTCCTTGTGCCACCATTTTTCTGTTGTTTCTGTAAACCCAAACGTTTACCTTTTAAGTTACCATAAAAAATTTAATTCAGGAAAAGAGCTGGCGCAAATACGTGATATATTCTGTATGTATGCTAACATGAAGAGTGGAGTTACCATGAAAGATTTGTGCTTACGTTTCAATCCTTTTCAACTGAACATCGATGAACGGTCGCTAGTCGAATTCGGTATTTTGGAAGGCTTTATTCGACGAATTTTCAAGGTAGAGTAGTGAATAATTTCAATCTCAAAGGCAAAAAGATGCCAATTATTTTACTACATTTTTTTTTCATACTACTTTACAAATTTAATGCATGAAATGACATTCTTACAATTGAAAACTTCGATACCGCCATTGTGTAACCGTGTAATTAAGTTATTTACTTAATTTAATTTTTTTTTTTTTATAGTATCCGGTACAATTAGAAGGTGCTTCAACCAATGATGTCCCCCTTTCGCAGTATTTTACTGGCGAATACTCAACTGATTCGATATGCTGCGCGAATGAAATCAGTCTCCAACAGTTAGAGGACTCGTTGGAAAGTTACCCAAATATTGTTTTCATTTGCAAATGAGCGAATGGTAATAAGTTTAAAATAACAATTTACTGTTGGGTTCAAATGCGAAAACAGTAACAAAACAAGTACAAATGATAGAACAGTCTCGAATCATGGACAATAAAATTCAACTTTCAATGCACGAACAATTCGGGCATTGTCATCGCCGTCCTTGTAATTATTACGGCCTTGAAAATATGTGACGAGTTCTTATTTCTCTCTTCGAACATGACTTCTTTTTGTGTTTTTATTTTTTTAAATAAATAATTCAGTTGTTTTTTTTTAAATTATGTTGATCATTGAATTCATACATCGTAAAAATAAGATGCCAGCGGATAACGAATGGTGAAGGCAATTGCAGAACAAACAACCTGAAAAGAACAGAAATAGAAAAATGTAAAAACGACAAACAGCAGACCATTTTTTATACGGGAGAAATGAAAAAATAAAAAAAACTAGAAAATTTTTTGGTTATCTTTTAATTAGGGATGTTATTTCATTGGTAATCGTAAATGCAATAGCAGCAAATGGGCTCCCAACGTTTGAAGTACAAAAATTTCAATCTGCACATCCTTAATGGTAAATACTGACTCAAGGTGCAAAAATCTATCGATAAATGGAATTTTCAAACCACATCATAATTCTAAATGTTCGCTTTGCCTTACAACTTATGAAAACAGATATGTAGGAGAAAAATACGCAGTTGCAAATTGTCAATTTTTGAGAAAGCTACAGTGGAATACCTTGTTTTTAAGAAGTGTTCTCAACAAGAAGGTAGCTAACAGCTATTTGTGTGTTGTGCCACTTTGTACATATGTATGGGAAAACCAAAATCTTGAACACTGACAATTTTGTAGCCAGTCTTGTGAGTTTATATAGGAGATTTTGGCACATACATATATATAAATATATATGTATGATATTACATCATCTAATTACATTGTTTCTTATTAGTAACTGATAAATTATATAAGATGTTTGTTACTGTTCTGTGACATCGCTGAGATCTTTATTTGTCAATTAGTCACGGTACAATTGTCATATCTTACCTGTATATACATATATATAGGTAAGAACAAACAAATGTACAAGGGTGTACTGAATTTGTTTAACATCATAGAGACCAATAATAAGCCATCATACTACATCTGTAGAAACTCACCATTCAAAAGAAGAGCCTGAGTTAAGCTACATTTGAGGGTTTTGGGAAATTTAAAATTGGTTCTAGCTTAGTCTCCATTGGGGAAATGCCTTTGGTTGAAACTTGGTAGGTGAGAAAGTCAATTCTGGTATATTTGTATAAGCTTTTATCAAAATTAATAGTAAGGCTGGCAGTGTGTATACATTGTATAATGGCTCTTACATTCTTTTTGTGCTCTTGCTCACCCCCTTCTGAAGAAATACATTTATTATTCAAATATGCATAAGCAAATGGCAATTCCCTAAAGAATCCATTAATGAATCTGGAAAGTTTGTGCAGAATTACGGAGTCCAATAGGTATTCTAAGATATTCAAACAGTCCAAGGGCATTATAAGCGTAGTCTTTGAGATGACCCGTTCAGCTATTGGAATTTGGTGGAATATCCAGTTTATGTCAATTTTGGAGAACATCATTTTACCCTTTATATTTGCATTTAAGTCCATAATATTAGGGACTGGATAACAATCAGGAACTTTTTTGGCATTCAAGGTCCTATAGTTACCAACAATTCACCATTCTCCACTAGCTTTTTTGGTTATGTGGATTGGGGAACTCTATGAACTTTTCAAGGGGTGGCATATGCCTTTTCATATGATCCAATCGTAGTATTCTCAAGCCATTTTGAGTTTGTCAGATAGTAATCTACAAGCATTAGTGTGGCAAGTTGGTCCTTTTGTCTCAAAGTAATGAACTGTGTCATGTTTATATGTAGGATGCCTGTGAATTGATGGTTGTGTAACTCCAAGATAGTCAGACAGAATCTGTAAGAATTGTTCATCGGCTTTTGTGTAACTGAAAATATTTGTGTCCAGTTGGTACACTAGCATTCTACCATCCACACATAGTTTTGTTTCACTATCTACAATTTTTCCATTTTTAAGGTTAATGATTGAGTCAAAATGTGCAAGAAAATCTGCACTCAGGATTGGTGCGGGAATGTCCTCAATTGTGAAGGACCATGTCATGTCTCTTTACAAACTGATATTGACTTTGCTAGTTTAAAGTCTGTAAGCTGTAAGGTTTTGATCATTTATGCTTTTTTGGATGTTTTTTGGAAGATGTACCTTCAGATTTTTGTTTACTGGCAATATGCTCAGGTCTTCACCTAAGTCAATTAAATACCACCTCATATTTTTCCAATGGGTCTTCGGTTGTGTAGATGGTCCCTCATTCTAATTTGACGGACAAGGCTTCTTATAGGGTTTTCCATACCACTGACAATCGTTGTTGAACTTGGTGGCTTTTTTGCTAAACTCCTTACAAAAAAAGCAGGTTGAGACAGACTGCTCATATAGTCTTTGGACCTAGATTTTCTTTCATTTTTATTGTTGCTCCTACTTTTTGAGCCATTTTCTACTATTTCTTTGATTATTATTCTCCTTTTTAACCTCAGTTGTCAACAGAGCAATTTGAGCTATTCTCTGTAGATAATGCTCCAATCAAGGTTTTTACTCTTGAGTGTACCAGTGCACTATCTGCACTTTTATTAAGATGGTCTAGGTCCTTAGAACTATTGATTATTTTGGAACCTACTGCAGCTAGGCATTGCACATTTTGTGGTAGTTGTTTGCAAAACCGATTTCCTATTACTGATGGGGCTACTATATTGTCAGCCTCTTTCATTAACTTGGCCATGAAGATTTATGGTATATCATCTCCCATCTTCATACCACCCTTGACATCATTCATTTGGTTTTTTTGTTTTACCAAACACATTTTTTATTTTTCTGCAGAACCATGAGTATTTGTTTGCTTCTGTCAAAGGGCATTCTATGATATCTTGAATGTGACATATTATTTCAGCAGGCATACTGCCACAAATGTGTGTGAATTTTTGTTGCATAGATTTTAATTTTTGAATATACCTTCGAAAAGAGTAAGCCAAAGATCAACTTCATTTGGCAGGAATTCCAGAATCTTTTTCCTCCATCTAAGGAATGCAGGGTTCTTTATTGGCTAGGTTTATAGCGGTTGTAATAACTGAACTAATACTTTGGGGGTCAATTATGGTTGACTACTTCCTCCAGCATTTGACAATTGGTTAAGAGCGTTTGATAGTGACATTTTTGTTAGATCACTATTCTTCTAATGTGATTTGAAAAATTTAGATTTCTCTTAAAGAGAAAACACAGACTCCTTTATTTGTAAGTATGGTGTAGGAGGGTCAGAGTCTTGACTCAATGTACAACCACTCCTCAATGTTTAAACTGCCAATTTGTCTTAGTTTATAGCTGTTCTAAGAAGTAAAACTTCTGGTCTTCGAACCTTCTTTTGTGTTTGGCTTAAAGTTTATGAGACTAAAGAGTCTCTTATTGAAGATGGAGGAGTTGGTGGATGAGGCCAACTAGTTTCCTCCAGGTCTACAACTTATTTCCTCCTGGCAAATTAATTTAGGAAGGAGGGGTATAGAATACTCACTTTTATGGCAAACCTCTTTTTTGACATCCTAGGTGTTTAGATTTGCAAGTATATTTGTCTCATAAGCAAATAACTCACCAACGCACCATGCAAAATTACTGTAATAGTACAACGCATTTCTAGACACTCACAACATAGAAAAAAAATCACGTAGGGGTCACCACTGTGGAATACCTTGTTGCGAAGTATTCTTAACAAGATGGCAGTAAACAGCTATTTGCTTGTTCTGATACTTTCTTATGTATAGGGAAGCCAAAACCTGGGCATAAACTGGCAATTTTGTAGCCAATCTCGTGAGTTTATATGAAATTTTGGTATATGCACACAGACACACAATCATACATATATGTATGATATTGCATCATCTAATTACATCGTTTCTTATTAGTCACTGATAAGAAATTAAGACATCGCTGAGATCTTTATCTATCGATCAGTTACAGTACAAATGTCATATCTCACCTACATATATGTATAGGTAAAAACATACAAATGTATAAGTATGTACTGAATTTGTTTAACATCACATAGACAAATAATAAGCCAGCCTTTCGGTGGTGACTTCTGTCAAGGGGTACAAGCCCCTATACCTCATATAAGTCGATAATCCCCACAGCTACTAATAAGATACAATTATTTTCAAATTTCAGACAAATAATGTAATGAGTAAATAGAAAATCTCTTTATGATACACTACAGCCTACAAAAGTCTTCTTTGGCTTATTTCAATTTTTTTAATGTATATTGGAGTATTCTCATAGTGTAATAATGTGAATTTACAAGATGGAAAATCTTTCATATTTCTATTGAGATAAATTTTTTCAGTTTTTGTTAACGAGAAGAATTTCAATTCGTCAAGTGAAACGACTATACTAACTGTAAATGTCCATGAGTATAACTTGATACTCTTAAAACACTTGAATCAATTCAGAAAGGTGATTTCATTCGTTTTTAGAATTTTCATCCAAATCCGACAAATTTTGCTTGGGAATTAAAATAATTCTTTTTGTCTTTTGCACACGTACTTGAAGAAATAATAATCGGACAGTCAGTGTTTCTTCGTGTGTAGAGCCGAAGACGATCAACATCAAATTAAGCAATGTAAAATTGTTACAGGTTATTTTGACGTTATCCATTTTGTAGACTTTTATTAAATGAAGACGTCTGAAGAATTCGAAACATAATTTTCCAATAACTGAGATTTCATTGAGTGAAAATTCAACTCGACTCGGTTCTAATAAATTTGATTCGGTTGATCTGAAAAATAAATAATACAACAGCAATCAGTTATGGGGTATTAGTACTAAGACACATTTTTTCCTGCTAAATATTAAAAATTAGGCACAACCGAAGAAAGAAGAAATCAAAAAAGACTTCGATCTTCATACTGAATTAATTTTTAGCAACACTTCAACTACACTATTATTTTTTCAAAAAAAAAAAAAAAAAAAAAAGAATTAATTTTCAATAAGATTCGAAATTAATACAATTTTTTCTTTTCCATTTTTTGCATGAATCATAAAAATACTCCCAGTTGAAAATAGGTCAACTTCGGTACTTTAAAATAAGAGATAAGAAATTTTTAGCAGTAAGAACTAGCAACTCTATAAAATAATGTAAAATACAAAATAGTCAACAACAAATGAAGGCAAACCTTGACCGAAATTTGTATCACTAAGTAAAAAAAAAAAGCGTTTAGATACTTGAATAATCATTTTATCTGAGACACTAAGTAGGGTTTTGGAAAAAGGTTCAGTAACCACTGCTTCAATACAAGATGACCAGATACTCGGTCGAACGAAAACTAATTTATTACAGAGTAATCAATTCTGCTCTCTATTCTTCAACAGTATAATTATTTGGAAACCCTTAACTTCATTCAAAATTATTATCAAAATGTTTTCGGCTCTGGCATTACAGTTATAGTCGAAATTTTGAAGGAGGAAGACGTATACTTTTTATTTTCATTCTACTTTAACTTGTATAACGCTTCGAGCTGAGAAATAATTACCGTCTCCAGAGGTACAACAAACCCTTCGCTCCATCTTAAAATACACCGTACAGTTTGATTTATTTTTAAAAACGAACTCAAGAAATTTTCATACTTACAAAGGAAATCGATGTCTCGGACAAGGAATGAAGCGGAACAACTGCGGTAACGAATACAAAAAATTGAAGATTTGAGGCATGAAAAATAACAGCATAGTTTTGCTGAAATGGCCGAGAATCGCCACGACCGCAAACAGCATTCCAGCAAAATAACAATACGTATCACCGACGAACACTATGGAAGGATACCTAAAAAATTAAAATACAAGCGTGTTGCCAATTTGCCGTCGACAAACTCGTAACGAAATTATCAACTTCTGAACATTTTCTACGTACCAATTAAATTTTAACAACGACATAGAAACGGCTAAAAACGGCATTATGAAATATAACGAAAGTATATGAGATTTGCGATAGGAACCATAGTATTCAATGACGTTAAAAAGGAAAACGGAGGCGCCTATCACAACGCTTTGTCCTACTTCTAATCCATTCACACCGGCATATATGTTGATGGCATTTGTGCAGAAAACAGCCAACATTCCCATGTACACGTAATATAAAATACCTGCAAAGAATAGAAACTAATAAAATCAGACAGTAATATAGCATGCAAACTGTGAGCAAAAATTTTGTTTATCTACTATTCCTACCTAGATCTATCGAGGAACCAAAAATGTGCCTCAACGGTATCGGCAAAAGCACCGTGGTCGAATTAAAATTTACATGGTACACAATCAACAGTGGAAGAGATGCTAAGGTGGGAAAGAATAATTTATGTCGCCATCGTAAATCAAAAATATCATCGGCGAAACCCAAAAGAAGCATACAGCATATTGACAAAAGGGATGCGACCATCTCAACGAACTGCAATACATTCCTTGTTTAATCCAGTTATTATTGTAGAATTTCCAGAAGAAAAGACAAACCTCATGATGGGGAAAAGTTTCTACGTTCGTGAATACAGAACTATAACGAATTGGTAAGAATATGAACCACGAAATCAAGAATACGCAACCAGTAACGACACCGAAGGATTCTGGTCTGCAACAAATGATATGAACGAGCCAAAATAATAACTGCAACGAAAACTAATTTAACAATTCTGGGTAGCTTACGTACATTTTTGGTCTATCTTTTTTATGGACATCTACTCCAAATCTTTTAGCTTGAAGAAACTTATCGATAAACCGAGGTATTAAATGTGAAGATAGAAAATAAGATGAAACGCTTAAAATCAGATTAATTATAATAGAGCAATTGATGTAATCCATGACTAAAGAGCTGAAGATAAATTATACGAGAAAAAAGTTCTAGTCCACATCACTTTTGTGCTGGCATGAAAACGTAATAATTAAAATTTTAACTTACAATTCAATTAGACCCGTTTTCTTTTCATTTTTTCGGGTTAGATTAATCATAATCAATCTCATTATCTCATATTTTCAAATTTGTAACACCTCTTTCCTTATCATTTCTGAACATGCTTGCTAGAACGAAATAGTACTACCCTTTGGTACTACCTTCCAGCGCAATTTGCACATTGGCACATTTGAACAACATCGATATTTGAGTATGCTCCTATTTGATTCTTTTGTTTGATTCTTCGTTTGACTCTACAATCTTTCTTAAAAGGATGATCGTTCTTATCGGTTATCATTCCAATTTTATTTCTATGATGAGTTTCAGTGATCATGTTTAAAAATGAATTCTGTTTCTCTAAAATAGTGTTTTTCTTCAAAATCATTCAAACAAAATAAGAATGAAATAAGTGGGGTTTTATTGGATGATTTTAAACATTTTAAAGGTATTATACATCAATCTGGGCTTTTGTTTTCCATTAGAATTTCTGACAATTAAAAAGTAAGTTGAAAAAATATAAAATGATTTGACATATCGATGAAAGAGATGAAATTGAAACATTCTAATTGTAGAATAGAATAATAAACTATTATGGAATAGATTATGAGTTCATGACATATACGTTGGAAAAAAGTATTTACAGTTCACCACATCATTATTGAAGTGAGGTTGAAATCCAAGGAAAGGAACAAGTTAGTTAAAGATACTTTAATGCAATGATTGAAGATACAAATTACAAGTTTGAGGAAGATGAACGATCTCCCTCCATTACGTGTTGAGGTGAGTTTCGATCTTTTCATCCAACGAAAATGAAGCACGGACATTTATCAATAAAAAGGTTTATTTACGACTTTAGTACAACGACTGACGAGCGGAGAACATTCTCCGTCGAGCAGTGGCGGAAAAAATATTATGCTGGTGATCAGTGTCGCCACATGTAAAAAGAATAAATGTTATTGGTTACACGCAGTGTCGGTTAATGTACAGTTATGTGTTCGTGAGGTAGTGAGGGAATCGTATCCCAACACCCCCCTGCGATTCAAAACGGACGAACGAACATATAAACGAATAGGTGTTACATATTGCATGTATCAAACAACAAAAATCTAAAAAATAAATAAGCAAAAGCAGTCAAAATTCTTACATGTAATTGTCACATAAAGTTGCTATTAAAAAATGGTAAAAATAAATTTGAATTATTAAAAAAAATTTGTGTGTCGTTGACTAGTATGTTATTGTCTAATAAATGTTTATGCGTTCATATCTTAAATAGATTGTGTAAATATTAACATGAGGTATATGTTGAACCTTATGTTCTAGTGTCACATCTTATAAATATTTTTTGGCTTAACGTATATATATATATAAAAAACACGTCGGAGAGATCAATGTCTCCTCATCGTCAGCTGTATGGAGATAATATTATTATGTATATATGTATATATCCTTATAATTAATTGTGTATTTTCATATAAATTTGCTATTGTTGGAATCAATGGTGTATATTAGGGAATGCTGATGCCAATAAGAGAGGCAGAGCAGCGACGGGGAACCTATTGAAAAATTGTGAAGTGAGTGGTGAAACGACATATGGACCGCTCGGTTTACGATAGGCGCTAAAAGACCGACGCCCATCCGCAGTCCAAAACCAAAAACAAAAAATTTTGCAGGTTGAGTCAATTAAGACTATTGGCCGAAAGGTTGACTTGTTCGGAGTATCTTCGTGACGATATTCTGGTACGTTTTCCGATCAAGTGCCTTCGTTAAGATATCTGCAACTTGATCGGATGACCTAATATCGTTGAACGTAATCAATTTATTTTGGAATGCTTCCAAAACTGCGTAACACTTGATCGCTAAAGACCTGGAGCGTTTCTGGCCTCCCCCAGATGCAATGCGTGATGCGGATATATTATCCTCGTACACCTGCACTGAGTCGGTTACAGAAAAAACGCTCTCAGTGAGTCTCCAGATCACGTATATGTCGTCAAGTGCGTCATTCAATGCAATTAGTTCAGCTGCAGTTGACGAGGTTGCAACTAGATTTTGCCGGTGAACGGCCCAGTTTAACAAGTCTCCGTTTGCGAAAATCATATAGCCTGTAGTGGAGCACCCTTTCTCCAAGTTTTCTATGTTTATGGGTGAATCGTCTACGTCGGGTGCGTACGACGCATCGACAAATGCTTTAATTTTGGTTTGGTCAGAGTGAAACACAAGAGAGAATTCCCTTGTTGTTTTAAGGTATCTAATAATGCGGCAGACATAATTTTTTGTTTCGCTATTAGAGGATTTTTGAAAACGTGACAAATAATTGACGGCGAATGCAATGTCCGGGCGGGTCAGTCTCGCTACATATAGCAAATTCCCTATCATTGCCCTATATTCGGTGTCATCCGTACCATTAGTTGGCTTACTTATTTTAAGGCCTGTTTCCATAGGTGTGGTTGTCGGATTACACTCCGTCATACCAAATTTACGTAAAATTTTATCTATATACCTATGTTGTGTTAAGGTTATCTGCTTCCTCGGGATGTCTCGACTTATTTCAAACCCGACAAAAAAAGGTTGGATTCATTTCTATTTTCAATGTAAAATTTTTATTAAAAGCATCTATTAAGTTCCGTGTCCACTCGTCGTGGTTGCTAGCCAAGAACATGTCATCCACGTATACTATTAGAAGTGCCATTGCACCATTGTTATTTTGTTTTGTGTATAGACATCTGTCTATTTTCGATTGAAGAAATCCAGCTTGTATTATTGTCGAATTTAATAAGTCGTACCAGCTTTTAGAAGACGTCTTTAGTCCATATATTGACTTAATCAGTCTTAAGCAATTATTTTCCCCTAGTTGGCACCCTTTTGGATTGGATATATATATGGGGTACTTTATTTCGGAATTAAGAAAGGCCGTTTTTATGTCAAATTGTGTGATATTTAAGTTGTATTTATTTGTGATGGATAATGTCCATCTTATGAGCCAATACTGTATTACCGGGGCGTACGTTTCAGTTAAGGAGTAATGAGTTAGGTCCTTAAAACCCCTTGCAACCAATCTAGCTTTTGGCTTGTGGATGCCTTGGTTGTCGGGTTTTGTGGTGAAGCACCACTTGGTATCTACCAATCTCACATTTTTTTCCTTGGGAACGACCTCCCACACACCCATATCAGACATTGATTTCATCTCGTCTGTGATAGCTTTTTGCCAATCTGTTTTAAATTGGTTGTTTTCCACATCCTCCCATTTTTGAGGGATGTGGTCTTCTATATAATACCTGTCTCTTTGTTTACATACGTTTAATATTAGGGGTTTTTCTGTTATATTATTATTAGTTCTATCAATGTTTATTATGTTCCTCATTTCATCGAATCTGACATCACAAGTTACGTGTGATTTGTCATTTATTGGGTCTCTTATGCAGTAACCACTACTTGTGTATCCCACAAATACCCCCTTGTCTGCCCTTTGTGTGAGTTTCGGATGTTCGGGATTTGTTTTCTTCTTTTTATTTTTCGTGGCTTGTTGTTGGCGAACTTCCATAGGAATATGTCTATAGGCCAGAGACCCGAAAACTCTCATGTTTGATAAGTCCGGCTTTGTGCCGTAAAGCATTTCGAAAGGGGTTTTATTTTCTTTATTTGCCCTAGTTGGGCTCCTATTTATGACATATACCGCCGTTAGAACTGCCAGTGACCAAAATTTAAAATCCAATTCGGAGTCAAACAGCATGGCTCTCGTTCTAGCCATTATTGTTTGGTTCTGTCTTTCAGCCATTGCGTTTAGCTCTGGTGAATATGGAACCACAGGCTCGAGACTTACGCCGTTTTCCTCACAAAATGTTTTCATATGTGAATCTAAATATTCTTTTGCATTGTCACATCTTAGTGTGGCAATGGGGTAATCCGGAAATTTTGATTTGAGTTTCATGTATAGTTTTTTGAATTCCTCACACACCATTGATTTTTTTTCTATGGTGGAGACGAAGGTGTATTTCGTGGCGTGGTCTACAAATATCAGTACATACTTCTCACCATATATACCCGGTGAAAAGGGGCCCATTGTATCCGATGAAATGAGTTCCAATTTCCTATCAGGCCGGGTTCTAGTGCTATTGTGCCCTAGTCTTTTTGAATTTGCCTTTACACATATCTCACACAAACTGAACTCATCATCTCGGAATGTTATTCCATTAGGAATACCTCTCGATACTTTGGTTAAAGACTTTAAGTTTTTTCCCGAAAGGTGTCCTAATCTTCTGTGCCATATCATATTTTTTTCTATTTTTGAATCCCTTTTACTTTCAGTTGGTTCTTGATTATTATTTGCAGTTTCATAATCTATTGCGTTATTATTATTGATTGTGTTTATTTCCTCATTCGTTTCTTCATTCTCCTTGTTAATTTCCCTATTTTGGGTTTGATTACTCCTTTTATTATCGTTTTGATTTATTGTTATATTATTGTCCTCGACATTATTAGTTTCATTTTCCCTGTTGTTCTCACTTTCCTCCTGACTTTCCTCAATTATCTCCTCTTCTATTTCGTATTCCATCCATTCGTCTTGGGAATTTATGTTGGGCATACATGCCAATTTATTTGATTCGTTTTTGTAAGGACATATTCTATTTATTTCATCTTCGTTCTCTATTAAGTTGACTGTGGATTCCGGCACTATCTCGTATTTGACCATGTATACCCCCTTTATTTTTGGGGCTGAGAAGAGTACCTCATTTGTTCCTCTGACGTATATATGTGCCGCTGAGAAATTTTGGTCTATGCCCAATGCCCTGTTTTCGGTTATTTTTATTCCTGACATCAGGTCTACGTTCAATGATGGGACATAGTGTACATTTTTTAGTCTTATTACTTTTTGTTCACGTTCGGAGTTTTCTACTCTGATGAACATGGTCCCTATATGGGTTGCTATTAAGAGAGTGTCTTGGATGGCACATTCCAATTCAATTGGTTTTTCGAGCATTGTTGGGTTGGACAGTTTCGACAGGTCTGATATAACATGAGCAACAGCTCCACCGTCTAGCATTATTCTTTTGGTTAAGGGAACGTAATTCAAATCTGACTCTTTTTTTGTGTCATTTGACGTTATTAAATTTATTAATTTATTATTATTATTAGATTCCTGGTTTCTGTATCTGATCATCATTGACCATTGAACGTCATTTTCTTTTTTATTTTTGTTATTATTATTATTGGTGTTATTTCGTCCGTATCTTGTGTTCTGTGCAGGACCATCCAATTTATTTTGGGGTATTGCACCCTCTTTATTTGACGGACATACTTTGGCTATGTGCCCTTTGCCATGGCATTTAAAACAGACTATCGTATTTGAACTTGGCAAAGTGTTATGATTTTGACTGTTTTCATATTTTTTATTTTCGTAACTATTATTATTATTTGGTGTTTCTTTCTGTTGATTATTATTATATTTTACGTTTCCCTGTTCTGAATTTTGACTTCTATTTGTGTAGTTATATCTGTTGTAATTTCCTCCATATGGAAATCTTTTGTTTTTTTGATTATTTGTAAAGTTACGGAATTTATTATTATTATTATTATTTGACATTTTTTCGTCATAAAGCCTATCCGATCTCTCGATTAACATGGCATGGAGTGTCTCGATTGTTTTCTGGTCCTGACTTAGCGTATTAAACTCCAGCCTAGTCATATCGTAGTCCATGTTTAAGGAGATTAGAAGTTGTTCTATTTCCTCCTGTCTGTCCAAATTTTTCCCACAATCCCTTATTTTTTGGGCTGCTCTCGAAAAAACATCCAGATAACTTCTCATGTTCCCATCGCTATAGAATTTTAGTCTTTGGAAAGTTTGTTTCGCGTTTATGTACGTGACCTGAGTGCAACTTTTATATCTTTCGTCAAGTACTTTCAAAATTTGGTTTATAGTTTTCAAATCCTTTACTCTTTCTATAAGTTCGTTATTAAGACCCTGGTATATGAGTGCCTTTCCCTTTTCCTGATTTCGGAAATATGTCATTCGGGTTGCTGGGTTGGCGTTACTAGACTCGGGGTTTAAAAAGTTATTTAGTTCTAGACCCAAAAAAAGTACTTCCGTTTCTGTATCGTGCATTATCGGGTATAATCCCTCTGCGTAAAGTGTGGAGACCATCATAGTCCTCCAGGCGTCGTAATTTCTCCCATCGAAAACTTTCTTTGTGTCGAATCGTGACATCTTGTTCGATAATTATTTTCGGGGCTTATTTTCCCTACCTCAGAAACACGAGAGCTTAATTCTAGGGGGTAACACGGTCTTAACCGCACGATTATGCAAACACGGTCTCAACCGCTCGATCGGGAATGCAAGTCAAAATGTTATGTTATAAATCTTAATAATTAATAAACGTTTTTTATATTAAATCTCACGCAATCTGCCGCTGACGATGAGTCGATCTCTCCGCCGTTGTTTTCAATCTGTCTTTAATTCGAGGGTTCTCTTTACTTTTGCCGCCAAAGTGTCTTTAATTCGAAATATTCTAAGTCTTTTGGTCTAGTTCCGGATCGAAAAGTAATTCTGCTGAACAGGTTAAAACGTAGATTAATTTTCAATGCAAAAACTACTCAACAGGAATACAATAAGTTGAAGCTGAAAGGAAAATAATTCGTTATCTATTGTCAAATTGAAAAGCTTTATACAGATTTTGGACAGGAATAAACTGTCACTCAAAACCAAAGATGTTTAATAGTTTTCTATTGTTGTTCAAAGTTTGTCTTTTTCACTAAATATTTTCCTATTTCGACCAATTTCGACCAACGAGATAAAGCCTGAAAGGTTACCAATGAATCTTTCAAGTTTCGACTTTCCTCTAATTTTGGTTGAGAGTCAACAGGAAAATATTTCGAACTTTTTACTTTACTTTAACGAATTTTTTAAACTTTTCTAATTAAATTTTGAGGCAAAAATCACACCGATTATTAATTAATTATTCTAAATTTTACTTATCTTTATTCGGTTTTCGTGATTTTCTGGTTCCTGGGTCCTCTGCTCCGGTGTTGACTTCGACTACTGACTCTGCAGCTTTCAGACTTTCGACTTCTTTTACTCTAGACTTCTTCTCCGGAACACAGCACGAACAGTTGCCAGCCGTTTTTGACTCTGCAAGCCGGTTTTCCAAACCACAGGGTCCTTTCGTACCTGATCTGCTTGCACCAAACTCTCGACTTCGACGTTTTACTCGGTGCCCACGATTTCACTGAGGTTTTCATCAATTTTATTTTTTACTTTTTATTCATTTGATACACCGCTTTTCGGTTCTTCCAGGATGCTTCTTTCGATCACTGGACACGAACTTTGTACTTTCGAACTTTTAATTTTCCATCCACTTTGCGCGGAGGTTTTACACAATACAAATTTTTACTTTTTCATGACACATAAACTTTCACTTTTTCGATTAAATTCACGATTATTATGAACGCACTTTACTTTTCGTACTTATTTCCGTTGGTCCGCAGCTCTGGCTACCATGTTGAGGTGAGTTTCGATCTTTTCATCCAACGAAAATGAAGTACGGACATTTATCAATAAAAAGGTTTATTTACGACTTTAGTACAACGACTGACGAGCGGAGAACATTCTCCGTCGAGCAGTGGCGGAAAAAATATTATGCTGGCGATCAGTGTCGCCACATGTAAAAAGAATAAATGTTATTGGTTACACGCAGTGTCGGTTAATGTACAGTTATGTGTTCGTGAGGTAGTGAGGGAATCGTATCCCAACATTACGAGATTACAGTTTGAGTGGGAAATGAGTTTCAGCGTTCTCGGGTGAACGAATGAAAAAAGTCATGTTTGTTCGCACAACCTGAATAGTGTTAGTTTATGTTATCGAAAGTAGGTGGAATCGCCCTCCTAGTGTAGGTTGGTCTAAGTTGGTGTAGTCCTATCAAACAGAGCTATTATGAACAGGTGAAATAAAGCTGGAATAATTTCAATAATTGGTCTATCATAAAATCGCGATATCATTTCAACTTGAAAATATTTTAAAATTAATCTGATAAATAATTAAACTAGTGGTCAGTATCAGTGGCTGAAGCTGATTACAATTAATGTGATAACATTTTCATATTATTTGACTTTAATCCATCGATGGATTCTACTCGATTCACCAACCGATTTTCTTCCAGTAAATATTTTAGCTACTTGATATATTGATAAAAATACAATTTCGATGTTAAATGGGAAATACATGTATAGAGGATGAGGATTGGAGATGAAACAAGAAAGAAAGATTTAAGCGAAGTTCCATCCAAGAAGCGAGTGTATTTTAGAGAAGATACATAATTTAAGCAAAGTACATTTAAGTGAGATAAACAAATGTTAACAGAAATGAACGAATGAGTGGAAAAAGTGGTAAAACAGTGTAGCCGCGAATAGATATAAATAAATTAGGTATTTTTGTAATCGTGTGTTCGCAGGAGTGAGAGAAGAGAAGGATTGGTGGTCTCAACACCTCCCTACAATCTTTT